>OZ012682.1:10237156-10847156 GCA_963942445.1 Argyra leucocephala | reverse complement strand
AGCACGAAATTCCTGCTCTAGAGCTTGAAGCATGTCGCACCATCTGGCCGAATTAAACGCATTTTTCACGTCTAAAGTTACAAGGAGTACTATACGACGTGAAAAATGGTTGTGGTCCTCGGCTCTGCTAATCGCAGATGTGACTTCCACAATGGCATCTGCTGTGGAACGACCAGCCCTGAGACCGTACTGATGCGGCGACAAACCTCCGGCTGCCTCGATGGCAGACAACAGCCTTGGCTTGAGTAACTTCTCTAGAACCTTTCCCGCAGTGTCCAGCATGCACAGCGGACGGTATGAGGAAAGTAGCTCCGGGTCTCCTTTCCCCTTGCTGATAAGTACCAGCCTAGCTGTTCTCCAACACTTGGGGAAAATTCCCGCTGAGAGACAGGCGTTGTACATACTCAACAGAATATTCGGATTATACCGAAAAACCAGCTTCAATACCTCTCCTTGGATACCGTCTGGACCTGGGGCCTTCTTGAACTTGAGGGATTGGATGGCCACTTCCAGCTCCATTGTAAACGGAGAAGCGCCATCCCGGTTGTATACTCTAGCAGCTCGCTGGGGATGCACTGGAAAGAAATCATTAACTAGATGCGTTGTGGTGCGCATGTCCATGGGCGGAGGGGTTTTCAGTGCCCCAATTTTCTGGGTTACAATTTTGTAACCTAAACCCCATGGATCTGAGTTTATATCCTCTCTCAGCGCTTCCCAGCATCTCGCCTTGCTGTGATTGATTGCACGTCGCAACTGGCGCTTTTTCTCCTTGTTATCCGAGGACCTGAGCATAACCTCCTCTTCCGTTCTAGCTCTCTGAGTCTTTCTCCTCAGTCGGAGACAATCTCTCCGGAGGTCAGCTATCTCGGCTGTCCACCAGTACATAGGCTGTTTTCCATGAGGAATTCGCATCCGCGGCATTGAGCGGTCGCAGGCTAGAGTGATTTGACGCAGAGTGGCGTCAATCAATGGCCCTGCCTCGGGAGGGCTTGCAGGCTGCCCCTCGACCTGCATTTGGAAACCTCCCAGGATGACCGCTGCAAATACTGCTTCGTCAATTCTCCCCAATAATAATAATAATTATAATAATAATAATAATAAGAATAATAATAATAATAATAATAATAATAATAATAATAATAATAATAATAATAATAATAATAATAACAATAATAATAATAATAATAATAATAATAATAATAATAATAATAATAATAATAATAATAATAATAATATAAATAACAATAATAATAATAATAAAAATAATAATAATAGTAATAATAATAATTTTTTTTTTTTTTCTGCTCAAAGAAGTTTAGCCTACTGTCAATCATGATGCCGAGATATTTTACCGCCCGTCTTCGCTGCACCTCTTCTTCGCCGATGCGCATCTGACATGCGACATCTGTATGTTATTTATTTGTGATATTAGTTTATACATAATTTTTTTTTTTTCATTTTATTTTTTATATTGAGGAATTGAGTTTAATTTTCATCGTTATATTTACTTAAAAAGTTTTTGTCATCTAATAATTTTAAATCTTTATTTAGTTTATTATACGATTAATACCCCTATAAATTGTTGTAGATGAACCAAATTGTGCAGTTGTTTTACGCTCAAAATGAAGTAAATGTTAATTCCTTGTGTTGATGTGGTGATGATCTTGACGCTTCGTTGATACAGTCGATGTGTGGATTGTTTTGTTAATTAAATTATGAATATGGAATATGAGATTGATAGTAATATAGTCATTGATTAATAATATGTTATTTTTACTATGAATATATTCAGTTTTGTCTATAGCCAGTTGTGTTGATATAAGTTTTTTATTGCCTTGTTTTGGATAATATATAATTTTTTAGTTTTTGTTTTTGACAAAGTGCCCCACCACTGTATACCATTGTTCAAATGACTATGAAATAGTGCATAAAAAATTTGTCTTTTGATGGTATTTGGTAATGCACTAGCTATTTTTTAAGATTCCAGCTATTGTAGCCAACTTTTTACTGAGATGGAATGTGTGAACATTCCATTTTAAATGTGGATCTATCCAAAAGCTTAGATATTTAAATTCAAAAACTTGCTCTAAATACTCATTTGCAACTTTAATATGTAAACTGGGTGATGAATGGGCAATTGTCGTATATTTTGTTTTTTTAGTATTTATTCTTAATTTATGGTGAATCATCCACTCATGAATTTTCTCAAGTTAAATATTCATTATGTAATGTAATTTGTTTTAATTATCTGCTTGACACAATATACAAATATCATCAGCGAATAAATAGATTTCTGCTTCTAAACCAATATATTGTATGCTATCAATGTATAATATAAACACTAACGGACCCAAAATGCTGCCTTGCGGTACCCCGTATTTTCTTTATTTATGCTGCTTTTATTATTTTCTATTTGTATATATTGAGACCAATTGTTTAAATAATCCGCAAACCATTTGTAGGCTATTCTTTTGATACCATAGATGTACAATTTTTTTAATAAAATTTTTTGATCGACTGTGTTGAAGGCTTTAGTTAAATCCATGAACACCGAAGATATCAACTTTTTTTTAAATTTTGTATATAATAGGTTATCATGTTCACTAACGCCGTTTCGGTATTCGATTTCTTCCTAAACCCAAATTGACGTTTAGATAGTAAATTATTTCTAAATATTCATATACTTGGCAATATGCTTCTTTCTCGATTATTTTTTTTATGATTGGTTTTATACAAATAGGTCTGTAATTGTGTTATTGAAATCATTTTTACAGCCAGTTTTAAAAATAGGAACCATTCTTCCAATTTTCAGTATATCTGGGACAACTCCTTCCCTAAATGATTTATTTACTATGATTGCAATATGTTGATATAATGTTGTCATTTAAACACTTAAGCATATTAGAGGATAAATTTAGAGAATCTAGTGAGTTTGAGTTATTAAGGTTCTTTATGATCTTAACATTAATCTTGCACACTAAGTACTTTTTATGACCATTTCTGATTTGATTTTATTTCAAATTGATCATCATATTAATTTAAAACATTACGTAATCCCATATAAATACTTGAGTCACATACAATTTATAGTCGGGTGTTGGCCGCTCTCAAATCCTTGTTGCTTATTTACTGAAATTCTGTTTTTGTAGATGGAGGTACACGAAAACGATAAGGTATCTGTGTGACAAGATTTTTGTGGACAAAGTTCAGCAAAACTAAGAGTAAATCTAATTATTTGCTCAAAAAAGTGTAAATGTACGAAACAGAAAATAAACAAAAGAACTACAGCGTAATGAATTTGGAAAAATACATGGAAGTGGATATTTTTATTTATTAATGTCTATTATTTTTATTTATCATATAATAATTATTTTTATTTATCATATTCCAATTCAATATTCGCCAAGCAAAGACGTGTACGGTTAAAATTATAACAAAAACTTTGTTTTGTTTTTTATTATTACAAAAAGTGTATATAACATTATTAGTAGTGTCAGCAAAATTATTTAACTTTATAATTTCTGACCTATATTTATAATTACTTCACGTAGCAAAAAAAAACAAAATAAACAAAAAAAATTTTCTTTTATTTGGGCTGTAGTGTCAGCATAATTTCATAATTTCTTACCTACATCATTAACACATATAAAAAATATAATAATAATTCCGTAGTACGGTCGGGTGGATAAATAATTAAATAAAATAATTAATAAATAAAAATAAAAAATTAAAATGGAATTCAAATGCAATATGGAAAACGTACAACCTAAGATAAGTCCTCAAAAATGGTGCTTTGTAAGGCTTTTTGTAACAGAAAATTTCATGGTGCTTGTATAGGTGCCCCAAGAGACTGGTATTATCCCTCCTTTGAGGAGTACTTCAGTTGTAATGATAGCCAAAATACTGATTACTTGCTGCGGAAAATGTATGATAATTTGACAAATTTAATTAAACAGCTCAGGTTCAGAGTATTGTCATTGCTACGGTCGTGTATACAAGCAAGTAAAAGAAATGTATTTTAACTTTCCGATATTAATTACTGTTTAATGTTTAATTTAAGTTTTCAATTTTTTATCTAATTTAAACTTTATTTTTAAAACAAGAATCAATAATATGAATTCCTGTTTAATTCTATTCAAAATATAATAAGCAACTAAAGTGAAAACGAAATATTAGAGAAAAAAAATTAATAAAATAAAAAACACATGCAGTTGACTCAAAATATAATAATACTTTATTCATAATGTAATTGATCACACCACTAATAAAAAATTAGGAAAAAAAATTTTTTTTTTAGAAATATTTGCCTTTAATTTAAGCGTACTAAAACTACAAAAATAAACTTTATAATCGCAGCTATATACAATGTTTTCATAGCAAGTTATGATTGTAATTACGGAAAAAGCAAATTAGCCGAAATTCTAGGAAGTCTTGAGATGAGATTAAGAGATTTGGTAAAAAGTTCGGCTAATTTGCTTTTTCCGTAATTACAATCATAACTTGATATGAAAACATTATATCAAGCTGCGATTCTAAAGTTTATTTTTGTAGTTTTAGTACGCTTAAATTAAAGGCAAATATTTCTAAAAAAAAAATTTTTTTTCCTAATTTTATTTTCGACTTTTTAGTGAAAATATTTAATGAAAAATAATATATTTTCAAAGAACAACACATATAATCAAATGGCACTAAAATTCACTCTAACGCAATTTGGTTATTATTGCTTATACTTCAAATGTGTAATTATATTTTATATTACTGTAACAAAGTTTATAAAAATATGTAGGTAGGTATATTTTAAAAAATTTTTTGGAGATTTTTGATTAGATACCTTTGAACTTTTTAATTTACGTATTAAAAAATTTTCACCAATAAAAAATTACGCGCTTTATAAAAAGAAACCCTGTTAAATACAAAAAATATTTGACGTAAAATCGTAGATTAAATCTGAGAAAAAGTCTGAAATGTAAACAGTCATCCGACTTTATCTACGATAAAATTCGATTTTGTCCGACGTGTAAACGCTGCCTAAGCATAAATTGGCATATAAAAGTATAATATATACATGCATAAATCGAAATTGAACTTTTTTTACATGCGAGAAAAGTAATTTGTAACTGAGTGATAGATAACTGATACTTGATTGGTTCAAATTTTGTTTTCTACCATAAATAATGTTTGCACATTATTTTCAATTAAACTAAGCCATATGATTATGTATGTAACAAATGCAAGCCCTATATGACACATGTACGTTACGTACATATACTTAGTGAGAGAAAGAGAAATAATAAAAGAAAGACATTAATAAAAGAAACCAAATTAAAAACACAAAAAAAATATAATGAAAATGATGATTGAAAATAATTGAAATTGAATAATAATAGAAAATGATTGAAATATAATGATAATGATTTGTATTGCACACTATTTTGTACATATTCCTTTTTTGTTTTTCTTTTTTTGCTTCTTTACACCATAGAAATGTCAATAAATATAGTGAATTTAAAGAGAAACCAAATTTTAACTTTATCAAATATCCATATTCCATTATTAGTAGACACACATATGTAAATTTCACTTTAGTTGAATGCAAATAATATCTATAATCTATATTAACAAGAATATACACTCCCATTTTACGTAAACCTAATTTTTAAGAAATACCAAACCGAGCAAAATATCATTAGTTAAAAGAGGTAAACTTTACATTTACTTATCGTATACCAAATTTATTATGAGAGAGAAAAGGTACAAAACAGATGTTTGCCTTTTGCTTTATACTGTAAAATAATTTTGCGTTCTCATTATTCTTCCTTGGATTTGTTTACGTTTCCTCCCATTATTTATATCAGGCAGGGTGGCAAAAAATGTTAGTTCTAATTTAGTTTGTTCCCTTATGCGAGGATTAATTCTGATCTTTTATTATTTTAATATTTTCGTTTTAAGCATTATTATTTTCGTATATACCTATTAAAAATATTAAATTATAATTACATTACAATAATATAATATATTATTAATATTTTTGTCAGTAATAATTTGGAGCTACAAACATTATTATTTTTTATTAATTATATTAGTAAACCTAAATATTTATTATTTTGGTATACGATTATAAAATAATACTGAGGATTACTATTTACAAATCACAGAATTTAAAGAATGTGATAACGCTGTTTTAGTTAGGTCTCCTAAAAATCTTATGCATAGTTGATACAATTTAGAAAATAATATTGCTAAATATTTCAACGAAATTTTTGTCGAAAATTTTTTTCAAAATTATAAACTTTATTTATTTAATTTCAGCCAACTTTTTTTGTTACTCTCTTTTGTTTACTATATTTTTTCTTTTTCTTACACGTTCTTATTATCGTCTATTTCTGACAATGTTTATCAAATTTGTATATGAATTTGTGTGCAAACAAATGAATACATACATGAGTTCATACTCTTTCCTTCATTATCCAATGCAACTAACATAAAAACTAACTCAAAATATCATAAAACAATAAAATTACTAATTTTTCGATTCAAATTTCTAATAACACAGTTTATCTTGATATTGTTTTTGTTGTAAAATTTAATTTTTATTTTATATATTTTGTTTTTGTCTCTTTATTTTTGGATTTCCTTTTGTGCTTTCTTTTTTCGTAATTAATTGTCGTGCTTGAAAATTTTATTTTTAATTTTTTTTTTTGTTTTCATTTCAATTTAATATTTAACCAATTTTATTGCACTATAAATTTTGATTTTTTTTTTTTTTCCTTTTTTTGTTTGACAATCTACAATGAAGAAGATTTAGGTACTCCTCCCTGTGGATGCAGTGCAGTGGATGCAGTGCAGTGGATAAAGTATTTAAAACTGTTGAATGTAGGTATATGATAATACAAAATTCTTGTTAGTGTCATTTTTATCGTGTTCTTTCATGTTCAAAATCAATTTTTGTAACATTCGTGGCTTATCAACGAATTTCCATGATGTCGAAGCTCATCTACATACTGAAAAACCAGCAATTTTAGCATTAAGTGAAAAACAAGTAAACAGTGAAAATAATAATTTCAACATTAATAAATATTCACTAGTTCCACTTTTTGTTCCCCATCGAGGGGTCGCCCTATATATACGATCTGATGTTGCTTACAATACTCTTCACTACGCCAAGAGCTCCAACCCATTGTTCCACTACATATGGGTAAAAATCCATGTTGGAAAGCACATCATCCACTTCGATTTTCTATACAGATTACCTCAATTAAGTGGGCTCGAAACTATTGTGGAATCAGATAATCTATCTGACACAATCAACACGATTTTGGAAAACCATCCAGAATCTGAAATTGTGTTAGCCGGAGATTTCAACGTTCATAATATCAACTGGCTCAAACATTCTAGCCGCAATACTCCCGAAGGCACGCAAGTTGAACTTTTTTCCAATTTACACAACCTTTCTCAACTTGTAAAAAGTCTAACAAGAGCCCCTGACAGGATTGGCAATAAAATGAATCTCTTAGACCTATTTCTGACCTCTAATCCTGAGAAATATCCACTTTGTTAATTGGCCTTGGCAAATCTGACCATTGTCTTGTAATTGTCAGTTTCTTTAGAAGCACATTGCCCAACCAAAATGTACATCCCAAAAGATTGATCTGGCATTATAATCGAGCCAACTGGGATGGTCTAAACAATTTTTAACAAGCTTTGATTGGTCCATGTGTTTCCAACATAAAAATGTCGACTTTGCTACAGACGTTGTTAGCAAAACGATTAAGTTAGGTATGAAAATCTTTATTCCTAACTCGTTAGAAAGTGTAAAAAAATCATCCACGTCGTGGTTCAACGACGTCTGTAGGAAAGCTATTAAAGAAAAAGAGGTACTCAAAGTTTGAGACAAGAAATTTTATATCTCCCTAACACTAGCAGAACCTTTTGGTCCTTTGCTAAAAACGTCATGCATAACTTTTGCGAATCTCCATGTCCGCCACTAATAGACCATGACAAAATAATATCAGATTCGGTTGGAAAAGCAAATTTATTTGCCAAGTTGTTTTCGGCTAATTCCACATTTCCCCCAACGACTCAAAATCCACCTTCAGTTCCTATAAAGTATAAGTAACTCATCCTTCGGAAGAGTCTACTTCAGAACTCGTGCCGTTGTACTTAAGAATCTGAATATCAGAAAGTCTACCGGTCCCGATGGCATCCCTGCTATGGCTCTAAGACATATAGCCTTCGCTTTATCCAAACCATTGCACAACTTATTCCATTTATCCTACTCTACAGGAGTATACCCAACTCAATGAAAGATTTTATTTATTTATTTTATTTATTTATTTATACTATTTAGCTCAAACAGTTTACAATTTAGTATTACATTTCATATATTAATTAAATATACAATTAAATTTACTTAGTATACATTCAAAAATAACAAAATTCAAAATGCAAGAGCAGTAATATTATTTTTTTTAATATAAATTAAAAAGGTCAAGTTAACAAAATATTCAATTAATTTCATATAATTTTCGTCTTAAAGTATCTTTAGATATTGAAAAATTTATACTATTCTTATATTTATTACTAATTATCAACATTCTATTAATAGGTTCATATTTACCATAATTTGTTCTGTGTAATGTTAATGTAAAGAGATTTGAGTGGCGTAAGCGAGTATTTGTGTTAATGATAATTTTATTTAAACTTGAAGGGGAAATAATACCGCCTTTAATAATTTCGAAAATAAATAAAACATCAGCTACTTCCCGTCTTTTGCACAGTGACTTAAGATGGAGAAGGTTTAGCCTATGCTCATATGGAGGGAGTCTTGTATGATCATCCCAAGGCAAACTACATAGTGCAAACCTTAAAAATTTCTTTTGAACAGCTTCTATTCTTTGTATATGTGAATTATATAATGGAGACCAGACCTGACATGCATATTCAAGATGGGGTCTAACGAGGCATGTATACAATGATTTAAAAATGTAAGGATCGTTAAACTCCTTTGACCAACGTTTTATGAAGCCCAACATTGAACTAGCTTTATTAACGATGTCATCGTGGTGGAGTTTGAATGATAGTTTATCATCGAAATAAACTCCTAAGTCCTGAATTGAATTAACCTTTTCTATGGTTTCGTTGTTTAGACTTTATCTAAAGCTAAATGGTTGGGTTCGACGTGTGTAACGCATGAGTGCACATTTACTAATGTTTAGTAAAAGATTGTTACTAATGCACCAAGTATAAAATTTATCTAGATCATCTTGAAGCATATAAACGTCTTGCTCCGACGTTATTTTTTTGAAAATCTTCATATCATCAGCGTAAATTTTCAAATCGCTATTACAAATAATAGAAGTCACATCATTGATAGCAATAATAAATAGCAATGGTCCTAAATGACTCCCCTGTGGGACTCCAGAATTTGATATGAATGGTGATGAAAATGAAGAGCGGAATAAAAAGTATAGCTCCTATTAGTAAGATATGAGTTGACACATTGTACAAATTTTGCAGGAAATCCTAGTTTTTTGAATTTTAGTAAAATAATACTATGGGGTAAAACATCAAATGCTTTACTAAAATCGGTGTAAATTACGTCCGTTTGGATCCTGCTTCCATATTGACTAAGAAGGTTGATGTCGATTCTACAAGGTTTGTCACTGTAGACTTCTTTTTCAGAAAACCGTGCTGATGTGTCGTTAAGAAGTTAGTGCAATGATTGTAAATAGAATCAAAAATCATCAATTCAAAAACTTTAGGAATAGTGAAAAGTTTGGAAATTGATCTATAGTTGTTTATCTCATTTCTTGCATTTTTTTATGTATGGACTTAATAAAAGCTTTTTTCCAAATAGATGGGAACAGGCCACGGGTAATAGAAGTATTAAATATGATAGAAAGTAAAGTGGAGCAGCCAAGGCATCTGAGCATTTTTTTAGAACTAGTTCAGGGACGCCATCAGGTCCAGCAAATATATTGTTCCCCAGGTTATTCATATATTTCTTCACAAGACTATCATCAATAATCAATAATAAGATCTCTAAAAGTAGTTTTTGGATAGGCCAATGGGGGAATCCACGTGGGAGAACTTTGTTTCATCAGCCATGAAATCTGTTTTAGAGTAAGAAGCGGAGAAAAATTCACAAAAGAATTGAGAAATGGTGTTAGCGTTATTACTTTGTTTCCCATTGAATTTCATGGGAAACTGGGTACTCATCGCTTTTCCTTTTTGAGTTAATAAATTTCCAGAAGGCTTTAGAATTGTTAACCAATGCCAAAGAAATGTTGTGAACATAGTTATTAAAGCTTTGTTTAACAGATTGGTTGAACAGAAAGAAAAAATAGTTAAATGATTCTTGGTTTTCATGTATCTCTGCCATGCCTTGGTTTTTTTATTTCTTCACTTCCTAATATCCCTAGTGAACCAAGGCGGGCTTGAATTAGGATCTTTAATTTTAATAATTCGCGACCTTAGAGCATCAAGGTTCTAACTAACATTTTTTTGAAAATTGATCTATATATCACACAATTTGGGTAAGCTCTTTCCATTGCTGCTATCCCCATAAAGCTATCTCTTTCCATTTCTGAGATATCCGACGAAGCAAAGTTGTAATTACATATTTTTTTATAATAATTTGGTTAGCAAAGTTCTAACAACCACATAGAATTGTGTGTTGCACATAATTTAAAAAAATGTTGCAGATAGAACTTTGTACACCAAACAGTTATTGATAGAACTTTGTTGCCCAACATTATTCTTTTTTTATTTCACAAATAGAACTTTGACAACCTTGATATTTTTGACATTTCTGAGAAATAATTAGTTATTATTGTACTTTTGTTTAGAAAGGTTGTGTTTATTTTATTAAATTGTTTTAAAAAAATTTATAGTTTGGTGAGTAATCTTTAAATATCAGTTAAATGTTTGTATTATTAATATATCAACATAGTTATAAATAGCTTTAGAAAATGCAATCAGAAAATACATCACTTTCTGAAGGCGATATAATTGAATTAAACTCATGCGTAATAATTGAAGAGTACGATATAGTTTCAGCAGAAGTTCAACAAGAGGAATGTATAGATGCAATCGTAGATGTTCAGTGTGATCCAAAAACACATAAAAGAAAACGCAATCCGAAAAATTGGAAGAGAAATGTTCGTCAAGCTGGTGAGAGCTACATCAGTTCTAGAGGTAAATTAGTAGCTGCTAAAAAAGTTATTTCAAAAAAGAATTGCTCTGATAGTAGTTGTAAATTCGATTGCCAAAGTAAAGTAACAAGCAGTGAGAGGCAAGAATTGTTTCAAACGTTCTATTCACTGAATCGGCAAGAAAAATGTAATTTTATTTTAAAACTATTAGAAGTGAAACAATTAGAAAAACCAAGAAATTAGGTGATTCCCGTCGAAATTATTCTTTTACTTATTATGTTGATGTAAAAGGAAACTGTATGCAGGTGTGTAAACTCTACTGGTTAGGTACATTTGCAATTTCTCAAAAACCAGTGTACGATGCACACACTAAAAAGTATATCGTAACTGGAGTTAGAACTCACGATATATCTGAAAAATCTTTAAAACGAATTCCTGAAGTAAAAGTGATAGAAGTCAAAGATCATATCAGCTCATTTCCAAAGGTAGAATCTCACTACTGTCGAGCAAATTTATCAAAGTATTATCTCGATTCAAACTTAAATATTGCTAAAATGTACCATTCAATTCAATGTCAATTTATTTATTTATTCAATTTATTTATTCAATTCAATTCTTAGTGTTAGTATACATAAGACGATTAATCTTTATAAGAGTATACAAATAAAAATTATTAAAAGAAAATATTAATTTAAATACATACTTAACTTACAACTACGCCAGCCAAATAATTTACAGATAATAAAGTAATTAATTCAATTAGACTAAATTAAACAAGCTTAAAAAGAACACAAAAAAAAACAAAAAAAAATAAAATAAAATAAAAAGAAAAACAATAAAAATATTTAATTTAAATTAAAGTAAATTCAGTTCAAAGCTATAATATTCTTTCCTCCTTCAACTATAAAAAATAAAATAATATATTGTTTCAAAATTAACTATTATCTAACGTTTTAGCTTAAAGTATTCCCAAGAGCTCACTAAACTTGTTAAGAGATAATTCACAGCTAATAGTACTTGGCAGTGCATTCTATAATATTGCAACTCTTACAAAGAACGATATATGTCTATGTCTGCCATTGTGACGCGAAACAATTAAATTCACACCCCTGGGTGATCTTTCAAATATCAACTTATTGTGTAAGTATATAGGTGTGGCTTTAGAAATTATTTTCTTCATGTAGTATATATATCTGTAATTCAAGAAACTTGTTTGATTCGAATGAGCAGTCAAGTATCAATTTAGATACATCAGTAATTCTATCAAATCTACGGCGATTGGTAACAAAACGGGTACATGCATTAAAGATAACATTTAATCTAGACAACTCACATACACTCATACCGGCATATACCACATCGCAGTAAGTAAAACATGGCATAATTAATGACAGGATTAGTTTCTTCTTTGCCCATTCACTCAAATAATATGAAAATTTCCAAAGCTTACGAAGGCGTGACAAAACACACCCAGAAATGTGATTTATGTGATCACTCCACGTAAACGTTTTATTAAATACAATACCCAGACACTTAGCTTTACTTACATATTCAATAATACAATAATTCAATTTAATTTGAGGCAAAAATGTAGTATCAATATTACGGACATACAGAATCATGGCTTGTGATTTAGTCGGGTTCAGTCTTAACCCATTATCTTTAGCCCAAAAGGGAACAGCATCAAGCTCATCATTAATTTTAGCAACATACTTGTGGATTGCATTTACTGGTCCACTAATATAGATTTGAGCGTCGTCAGCATATAACCTACATTGAGCCTCAGATAAACACTGAGGAAGATCATTGATGAACATACTGAAAAGCAGTGGACCCAAAATGGATCCTTGAAGTACCCCACATTGAATTGATAAGCAGCTAGATTTGACTTCATTCATGTAACCAAACTGAGATCTATTAAGCAAGTAACTATGCAGCAATTTAATGGCAGATAAATCAAAATTATAAAAAAGTTTAAGCTTTTTGCATAACATTTCATGATTAACACAATCAAAAGCTTTAGTAAAATCTAAGAATAATAAAATTACTGCATGCCTTTTATCAATTTCACGATAAAAGTTATCAGTGATTTCTAATAGGGCAGAAGTCGTACTGTGTTGCCTGCGAAATCCAGATTGAAACTTATACAGAAGATTATTAGTATTAGTGTATTCATTCATCTGTTCATAAAGCATACGTTCGAAGGATTTAGAAAGACAAGAGAGAATACTAATAGGTCTATAGTCATCAATAGTGGGGTTGCTGTTCTTTGCAACAGGAATTACCTTAGCACATTTCCAAGCAACGGGGTAGATTACCGTAGTCAGTATCGAATTGAAAATGTTTGTGATATATGGCAGAATAACAGGAAGAATCAACTTAATAAACCTGAGAGGAATTATACAAAGATCAGTGTGAAGATCCTGTAAGGGAAAGCTTTTACAGATATATATTCAATACTCATTTTAACTTAGATTTCCATCATCCTAAATCTGATAGATGTGGTAAATGCGAAACTTTTGCTGTAGCAGAAAAAGAAAACCTTTTGCGGAAATATTGAGAAAAGAACGAGAAGATCACTTAGGTTTAAAAATCATGATGAGAGAACAGAAGGCTTTGGATAAAGAATCTGGAATTCCTGTCCACGAGCAGAAATTGGTCCTATATTTTATCACTCCAAAGTGTGTATATATAATCTTCCTGCACATTTATCAACCACAAAAAAAGTGGACAGAACATATTACTGTGCAATATGGACAGAATATACAGGTGGAAGAAGTGGTAATGATATCGCATCTGCCTTGTACACAATATTAGAGAAAGTGTGTGAGGATAACATTATTTCTAACTTAATAACTTGGAGCGATTCTTGTGTTCCTCAAAATAAAAATTCCACATGTCACTACCAATTCAATACTTCTTAAAAACTCATCCTGACATAGAAAACATTATAATGAAATATTCCTTACCAGGACATTCATCTTTACAGGAAGTTGATAATGCTCATAGTCAAACTGAGAAAAGTTTGTCGGTCAATGAATATTTTTCACCAATGGGACTAATAAGAATACTTAAAAATATAGACCGAAAAAACCCTTTATAATTATTCAAATGAAACCATCAGATTTCAAAAATTTTAGTAAATACACAAAAATTTGTTTTGACTATAAAAATGTTCCACTTAGTTCATTGAAAATGCTTAAACTTAACCAAATAGAGCATGAAATTGAGTATTCTAAGGATTATAAAATTGAAAATTTAAAAACTATAAATATAAAAAGGCAAGCAACAAAACTGCGAAGAAACAAAAATATTGGTCCAAGTGTTCCAATTTTGTCAGGAGATATCGAACCAATTTCAGAAAAACGTATTATATCTAATGTAAAATCGAGTCATCTAATATCTATGTTGAAATATATGAGCTCAGTCGACATTTCATATTACAAAATAATCCTTAAACTAGGTTTCGTAGTTACAAATTGAAAAACTTAAAACTAAAATTCACTTTATTTAATATCTTAAAAATAGTTTAAGATTTTAATACTTTTTCAAATATTTCACTAAAAACACAATTCTATATTTCACAGTTGTATGTTGCTTTGTACGATCTTTTGTTGCTTAGTACGATCTTTTAATAGTGTTAGTGTAGTATAAAATATTATGAAATGTTTGAATAAGTATTAAAATGTTAAACTATTTTTAAGATATTAAATAAAGTGGCGACTGTTACACCGGGAATAGCTAGTTAAATTTTAATAATTTATTATCCAATAAAATTCCTAAGTCTTTGAAACAACGTACATTTTTAGTATACATTAACTTAGTCTTAGGGCTTATAGTTAATTGATGAACAAAAAACCAGTTACTAATAAGCTGCATATCGAAGTTAATTTTAATTACAACAATTAAATTAGATCTCCTATAAAAAAAGAAGCAGTGTCATCTAGAAAAGCAGTCGATAGTCGATAGTCGATTATAACTGTTTTATAATATTGACCCAACACTGAACCTTGGGGAGCACCTTTGTTAATAAAAATCACTTCACAAACTTTTCTCTGATTTTTTGCTTCCTGTCTCTTAGATTCGACTCGAACCATTCAGAATACCATATAAAAAATTTATGAGAAAGGTGATAGAAGTGAAAGAGGGCGATAATTGTTGAGTTCCAACGGACTACTTTTCTTAAAAAGAGGAATTACTTCAGTTTTTCTGTGAAACGGCACAATAGAATGATTTTTAATACAATTAAACATTTGACATGTTGAAAGTATCTGACAACAATATATAGAATAGCAATATTAATAGCAAACCACAAAAAAAAAAAAGTTCAAAATCTTAAGTTAATATTAATTTTAAAATAAAATAAAAAAATATCAGCTAGCATTAAACTTTTTTTGTAAGATTTAATTTCTTTTTATTATTTTTTTATTTCTCGAGGGAAGGTAAAAGCCTCGACAAAATCTAAGTAGACCGCGCACGTACGAACTCAGCTATGTGGAACTCTAACCCACTAAGACAACCGAAACCCTTTACCATAACTGATATTATTAACCGATTAATTGATTGTTCGCGTTAATTGGGAAAACGTGTGCTGGAATGCTATTAAAAAATAATTCCCGATAATTTTTTTAAGCCATTAATCATACCTATGGATTAGTACCGTTTCCCAATTATTATGAGTTAGTTTTAAAATTCATCATATAGGAAACAATTGGATAAAATGAAGTATTCTAGACCTGGTATGCAACATTGTCATATTGTCAGCCTCCTGGTATGCAACATTGTCAGTAGTTCTCCCCTGTCTTGGTGCTGCTAGAATTTTAATTTTTAGAGCAGTGGACTGTGTAGAGCTGACCCTAAGTGAGAGTAGGTTGAGGGAGGTAAATTTCGACTCCTTGAAATTTTGACCTTGTGATTTATTGATTGATATTGCATATGCAAGACTTACTGGAAATTGATGTCTAATAAATTCTTATAAAATAATTTTCATTCTATATCTGATACTTTTTTTTTATTTTATAAATAAAAGAGTTAATTTTATAAAGATTAACTTAAAACTTTGAGCAATTTTTATTTTTTTGTGGTTTGCTATTAATATTATTATTCTATACATTGTTTTCCGATACTTTAAACATGCCAAATGTTCAAAATTTTCTTGACTTGACTATTCAGGTCCTCAAATTAAAAAAGATATAGCTACAAAATTTTTGCACAAAAAGATTCGGAACAAAACAGATCAATTTAGAACTATTTAAACAATCTACTCAACAGCGATCACAGCACCTTTGGGGCAAAAAAGTTATATTAAGGGAAACTACTGAACACAACAATTTTTTTTACTGTAGATCGCTCTAGATCGTTCATGGACAGTTTATTGAATAAACCTAATATTTTACTGAAAAATTAACAATTTAGCGAATGAATATATTTTATTTATTTATTGAGGTACTTTAAATTTTAGTTTTCTATTTGTCGACAGATGGATTTTTATGTAGATTTTAATAAATATTATATTTTTGCTCACAATTGTCACAAAATAATTGTTTTAAGAAAATTCAATTATTCCATTTTCGAAGTACTTCAAATTACTTCGAAATAATTTTAAATTATCCTTGATAGGTAAATACCATATTTTGTTTTGGAATTGATTTTATTTAAAAAACAAGCGTATAAGTAAATAATAATTTATTTAAAAAAAAAATTTGTTTGTATGTTAAAATGTCTTACATGGGGTGAAATTTTAAATTGAAATTTCTAATTAAAAATTAAGAAAAATTTTAAAAAAATATATAATTTTGCTTAGTTTCCTTTTAAATATCTATCATTTTAAAAAATAATAATGAACATCGGTTGTTTGGTTCAGATTTGAACCGTACTTTTTCAATCAATAAATTAAACATAAATGCTATATTTTCAATTGACTGTATATTTTCAAATGACTATGTACATTAAAGAATTTATTCAACGCATGACTATTCATATTCATATAGAAATATCTGGAACAGGCTACTGAATAAACCTAATATTTCACTACTTTTCAATTGAAGTATGTAATTTAAATTTTAGTTTGATTGTTGTCCGTCAGCTGGTTTTTTATGTAGATTTTAATAAATATATAATTATGCTCCTGGTTTTTTTTTTAAATAAAGTGTCAGTTTTATCATAAAGTTATAAAATCCATATACAATGTATGTATGTAAGATACTTTAATAACTTTTTCAAAATTTTTTACATTTACAAAACAAACTTAAGATAAATATAATTAAATATAATTTAAACGAAATGAAAAGTTTATTTTATTGTTTATTTAAATAAAAAAAGGTACCTATTTAAAACTATTTTTTTTTGTTATTTTCTTTTTAGTCATAAATTAAAATATGTTTCTTTTTTATTAAAACTAAATATTATAAAACCTGTAAAATAATTTGAACAATAAAGTTTTAACATAGGTTCGATATACATAAAATTTCACCAATATACTAATAAGCCTTCCTAACCAAAATACACTACAAATTATATTATTTTTAATGTACCTACATTTTAGCTGTTTGAGTATACATATATAGGTAGGGTAAGTGCTAATTGGTATAATATATTATACTATATGAATACATCTACATGATACATCATAGTGTTAAAACCAAGTCAAAACTGTCAACTGTGAATACATTCCATGTATAGATAAGTAATAAGTATACATAATTTATATGCTTAGATTTTTTGAACGGTTTCGTATTATGTTGAAATCATTAAGAAGAGAATAATAATTAAAAATTACTTTTTTTTAAGTAAAAGAGAATCGACAAAAATTTCTGATTTTAAATGATGCTTTAATCAACTCACCTAATATCTTATAAAAATTGTTTACCTTAAATATACACATTAAATAGAAATAGATTTTGATTGCCACGACCTGCATCATCACTGATTGATTGAATGAAAAAAAAATGGAGCTCACGAAAAACCACGAAAAATGTGCCTTCAAAATCGTGCTCTTGTGTATTATAATATAGATAAAATAAAAATTGATTTTGATCGCCACAGCCTGCATCATCGCCGATTGAATGAATGAAAAAAAACGAAGCACACGAAAAACCACGAAAAGTGTGCCTTCAATAATCGTGCTCTTGTGTATTATAATATAGATATAGCAAAGGTCGTAATTTCTGTACCAAAGTAACCTAGTAGCACAGTAAACAAGTCCTACTACATTCTAAGTTTTATTAATAACTGTTATTTAACAATTTTTTTCGGCGTCATAATATCTTACAAGAAAAAAAAATTTTAAAAAAATTAAGAATATGCCTTTTTGCTGTTCTTTTCTATCAGTATTTTTATCAATTGAAACGTTTAAATCAAAAACAATAAAAAAAAATAATGATAATCATACAAAATATAATATAAGCCTTCTTTGAAATAGTGAGTTTCACAAAAAAAAAATAAATTGATTATTTATAAAAATGGAATTATTTCATATATAGTACAGATAAATAAAACTAGTTATGAGATGTTTTTCACCATTTCATTTTCGAAAATCTAAACTGGGCTAGAAACAACACCGAAAAAAGCTGCATTTGCTGATCATCTAAAATAAGTGTTTTCACCTAAGCAATCTACGATAACTCCCCTTCCAGCGTTAATCTTAGAATCGAGTTAACGACCGCCACTAACACTAAAGTTGAAGTATATCACTGGAATAATTAACCAAAATTTAAATCCAAAAAAAGAGCCACACTATGATCAAATAACAGGAAAAATGATTGTCGATTTACCACGTATTGCAGTGTACATATTGCACACCTATAATGCATATACTTTAAACCAATTTGGCTTTAGAAAGAAGATTAGTACTAAGGAACAACCTGGTCTTACCCATTTAACACTAAACTACCAAAAAAGCCAGGAGGGTTTTAATATAATTTACTACAAAAATTCAAATTATTGTCAAATTTTATAATATAGTATATAAGCTTTTTAACTAAATGTGCAGACTATTCTTTTAGAACCACATGATGGTTGTTATAAGTCAATTATTTTACTTAAAGTGAATATTATAAAGTTTTTAAGCGCATAACTACAGATAAAGTTTTGGAGTGGTAAGTACCAATATTTAAATTTGTGGTTTTATTATTAAGGGATACTATTAAAAACATTCATGTTAGACTAGGAATTGTTTTTGCTTTTTGCCAGAATAACATAGGCCTTCAAAAATCCTTACGTTTATTCAAGTGACCGAAAAATGCCATTATCATAATATGTATAAGAGTTTTAAAATTTTTTTTATATGGAAGTTGTTTCCTAATAAAGATTGAGTTTTTGATTTTTAGCTCAAAACCTTTAACTTCTTATATCTGACGAAAATATTTACGTAATTCCGCCAGAAAATGACGGAAATTTAACAGAAAAAGATTCTGGGGATCAAGATTGTAGTGATATAAACCGTGTAGGGAAACGTTTAATAAATACTGGGGTTGTGGTTAGTTCAACTGAAATTCAAGTTTTTCAGCTAGAAAGGAGACAAAGGTAAATCTTGAAGCTAGCGAAGCTGTTAATAAAACAGCAAAAAAGGAAAAAAAATTCTGGGAAAAAGGTAATATAGAAAATATTTCTGCATTTTGTGATAATTCTCGTATTGTAGGAAATCTTATTTTATCGCCAATAAATTTATCAAACAAATTAAATCCTATCGATTTTTTTTATTATTGTGGACCGATGAATTTATTGAGGACATTGTCAAATATACTAATGATTATTCATTAAAATTTAAAAATAATAACTTTTAGGAAATATTTGCTCTTTTTGGAATTTTAATTATTAGTGGTTATGCACATTTACCACGAAGACATTTTTGTTTTGGTCGTCATCAGAAGATTGCCGTAAAGCTCTCATATATAAGACTATCCGAGAAACTATGATGCCATATTTCGGGTGTTTTTGATTTTTAAGGACCCTAATTACAAAGTTTTCATGGATAGGACATGTATTTTGAAAAAAAAGTAAATAGGGTGTTAAATGTAAAAAAATCTTCTGTAGAAAACTAGTCATTCAACCGGTATGAACTTACGGTAATCAAATGTGTTGCACCGCTTCTCCATTCTATGTAGAAAAACTATATAAAAAACCCAGTCAAAAATTCTAAGGAGGATTACAGGAGTCCTGATTTTTATCAAAAATGCAAATACCCACAGAGATTTAAAAATCCGATTGTAGGAACCAAAAGGAACCAAAATACCTAATTTTTATATTTTATTTTTTATTTCTTTTTATTTTTTTTTTGTTAACGGCTTCAATTTTGTTTTTCAGTTTATAACTCACTGTTATAAATAAGGCTGCTTTGCTAAACGGAAAAATTAATGCAATGCCAAGGATGTTTTTGGTTGAAATTTGATTAATTATTGTAAGTTTCTAAATTAGAAATATCCAATAAAAAGTATGCAAAAAAATTAATTTTAATTTGTCGTGGACACTTTTTAATTATTTTTTTATTTATCTTTTTTTATTTATGACTTTCAGAGGTTTAAGACTTTCAGAGATTTATTAGCAACATTCTTCGCTCTTTCCCACAAAACTTTTCTTCTTCCTTTTTCTTTCTGTCCTCTAAATTTCCTTTCCTTTTTCAAATAGTCAACGGTACGCAATTACTTAAAGGCTCAAAACCTAAGTTTTGGTTATAATATAAGAAAACAACAACAATCTGATACGTAATAATTTAATTAAAAAAAATTTACTTGGGAAACAAAAGACCCTGTACTTTGTTGAATTTGATAAAGAGTTTTAAAATGTTTCTAATACAAATCTTAATAATTTTGAAAAAGTATTTTAATTCTCTACGTCTCCTTTTAAATATCTATCATTTAAAAGAACAATAATGAAAATTGATTGTGAAATGGTACAGATATTTGTATTGAAATTTTCCATTTCAATTTACAGATTGAATATAATGAATATAATGATAAACTAATAAAGAATTTTATTATATACAATACGTATATATAATATGTTGGGCCGGTCTACAATCTTAATGATCAAAAAGTTAGATGAATTTGTTTTTCATTCAATATTAGCCTGAAACTCGACATTTTTACTGTATTAATATTATCCAGTGCGTAGTGTATTATATTTCATATTTCATAAATGAAGCAAAATTTCAATTTATTTTCAAAACAAAATTTTAAAATAAACAAAATATTTTTTTGTTTACAAAATTAAAACAAAAAGAAAACAATAATAATAATAATACATAATTAATAAAAAATATAACAGCATGTTTTTCTATGTTTCCTAACGAATCATTCGCTGTTTTAATGTTTATAAATTAGAATTATTTCTGAATGCTACCAAATAAAAAATATGAAAAAAAACCAAACTAAATATAATACAAATAAAACTATTTATTTAATTTTAAATAAATAAAAAAAAATTATGCAAAATGATTCTATTGATTGTATGTACAGTTTGTGTACAAAATACTTTTAAAATATTTTTTTAACACCACTTAGCGTTTTTTTATCATTAAAACTAACAACATAGTTCCAATAATAGAGATGAATTGAAACAAAAAAATAATTGAAAAATTGTATTTTGAGATAAAAAAGGGAAAATGTGGATCAATTTGAATTATTGAATCGTTCTAGAATATACAAGGTGATTTCGAAATACTCAAATATAATTATATAATTGAAAAAAAGCAACAATTGAACATAGTTAAAAAGGACAATCGTAATTAATTATTAGTTATTAATGGGTTACCATCGATTTCTTAAAAAAATTTTGAATTTTTTTTTTTTTTTAATTTGAAACAAATTAATTGAAATACAATTTATATTAAACTCTGTTAAAGATAGATATTTTCATTTTTGTATCCAAGAGCGCCTACGCAAAACAAAAATTTTTTCCCAACTATGGAAAAAAGCAGACTTTCTCTTTTTTGTATCCAAAACCGGCTTTGAAAAATAAAATACTTTTTCTCAACTCTGGAAAAAGGCAGATATTTTCTTGTTTGTATCCAACAGCAGTTACATATTGATATTTAAAGAAAATTATAATCTCCTTCTTTTTTTTTCTGCGGCCCAACCTGAGCTTTTTTCTTATATAAAAATATCTCAAAACACATATAATACAGTAGTAGTAGAAATACAGCTATTTTTTGCTGTCAGAGGACATTTATATCTTCCTTGTGACAGACTATTTTATTTTTATTTATATATTTTTATTTCAAAAAGAGCATTTTGATTATTAGAGTATATTGTTGTTAGTTGTAATTTACAGTTCAGTGTTTTGAAATTAATAAGTGAGTTTAAGAATTTAAAATGGGATTATTAAAAAAAAGTTGAGGAAATTATTAATCCTGAAGATTACTACAAGCAATATTTAAGACTTGAAAAAGTTTTACTTTCTAAAGTTCTTGGAGATAAATGGAAAATTTATAATTCTAAATATTTAATTAAATATATTAAGCCTATGGAAGATATTAGAGATATGAAAATGCAACAAACATTTAGGTTTTATAATTCTTTACAAAAGCATGTAAAAATTTTAAAGCAATTGAAGAAATTTAACGACATTACTACTCCAACGATATTTCCTCACACATCTCGTATTTCTGCTGCTCAGAAAAAGAATGTTATTAGTTTGTTAACTCAAAGATTTGGGGAGGATTGAAAAAAAAGTACTATAATGACGTATTTAAAATTTGTACAGAAACAGAAAATATAAAAAACATGCAATTTGAAAATACTGAATGTGATTTTTTGGATGATAATGAAAAAATCTAATTTTTTTATTGAAATTGTTTTGAAAATTATTATTTTGATTCTATTATTTAGTTTTCATGTAAAATCAGTTAACTCATAATTTAAAAAATGATTGTAGTTTTAAATCTATACTTATTTCCTTCAGTTAGCCTTCACTTTGGCAGGATTAACGTTTGTTAATATTTACTTTTTTACTTTTGCATAAAACTTCATTATTTGGCCGATCGTAATGAAATCAGTGATCAGTGCCCCTAATTTTTTGAGTAGATATTGAATATATAAAGAAAAGTTCGGAAAAACGTGTCTATGCCCGATTTTTCGGCAATTTAATTTTTTTCTTCATTGTTGGGCAAAATTAACATATGTTAATATTTTTTTTATTCATACAAAATGTATGGTATTCTATGAAATTTTTGTAATTATTTCGGTAAAAGTTGAAAAATAAGATAAAAGATTCTGAAATATTTGAAATTGAAATAGAAATATACTAAAATTAATATATTTTAAACATAAAATAAATGAAACATCAAAGGTTTTTTGAAAAAAAATGTTGTTTTGAATTTTATTTTTAACACGTTAGACAAAAGAAAAATTCTCTTACGGAGCTAAATTAAAAATTTATGTCAACCATTGATGTATTGATAATTACGGCGAATGTTTCACAATCAGTTAGACTTTTTGTTAATGGATAGCGGACCTATCGATTTTTGTCGGAAAATATTTTGTTGTCCCTTTAATGTGTTGATGGAATTTTAGTCCACTTTGTGCCATCCTTTCCAATAAAATATTGATTTGAATCAACAATGTGATTATTTTCTTCTTGTACTTTTGATTCATCACCTAGTGACGAATTCCTCAAAATCATAAGCATCACTTACGTCTAAGATGCATCCTTGAACATATGATTCTTCATTTTCATTTTTGTCATCATTATCATCACTTTCGACTCTTGAGAGACCGGCAACTGGTTCAAATGGTACTGGTACTATTTCTTCCGGTGGTTCTACATCTGCATGTTCTTCATCTAGCACATGTTCCACCAATCTAGAGAAATATGTTTGTTCTTCTTCAAACGATAACCTGTAAAAATAAGTTTTTTGTATCTTTTGTGTGAATTTTTTTTTTTAATGTTTTTGTTTTTCTTGATTTTTTGTGTTTCTCATAGTAAAATTCAATAGAAAAAAGTGTCATATACCTGTAACGGCATTTTTTTTTAAATTACATATATTTTGAATAGTTTTGCTTGATTTCGAAGAAATTTATTAATATTAATAATATATAGGAAATTATAAAATGGTTTTTTTGAAGAAAAACACTCAGTTTTTGTGTTTTTTGCACTTTTACTAAAAATTACAAACTTTACTTACCTGCCTACCTGAACGGAACATAAAATTTTAAGCTCTTCCTCCATATTATTGCAAATATTGAAAATTCAAAAAATAATCTTTCCAAAATATATATATTCTATTTAATTTTTTGTTTATTTCACTGAAATAGAACATTGTTGTTGTTGCAACTACTAACTCTGTTATAAGTACCTTATAACAAACGGAAGTCCCGAGCAGCACTTCCTTTTTCTAAAATACCGGTATTTCCAAAAAAATATCTTAGAGGATATATATTTGCTGGTAATAAAAGCAAACATAAAAGTAATACTAATGCACATACAAAAATAATCATCAAAATATAAAAATCACTTATTTTTGTCAAAAAATTCTCCATACAAAATATATGGAAAAACCAAAAATATTGACATGTGTTAATCTTGCCCGCTTACGTATATTTAATTTGCCGCCCAAGCGAAGGTTAAAGATGTTTAATTACTAATAAAAGCTATATTAGAAAAAAATTAAAACAAAAATACAATACAAATTGTAGTAAAGATTGTTTCAAATCGGGTAATCCATTGATTTGTAACCAACCGTTCAATGTCTATTTCTTTTTTTGTTCTCAACATTGAACTAAGAAAAATATATCATATTACTTTAATGCAACAAGAATGGTTTTTGATACTAAAATGGTTTTTTTTACTTTCCTTTTCAGATTTCGTTGATATTTAAACGTAAATCAAATTATTTTTCATTTCAACACTGAACTAAGAAAAATATATTTATAAAATATATTACGCACTTCATCCGGACAATCCAACACAACATGGGAGCGCAGTAACCATTAAAGGTGAATTGAAACATTATGAGGTTTTGTAAGATAGAAAATAATGAAATGCAACTTAGTGTGGTAAAAGTAACATCAATGAAGCAAAGCCTCCAGATAGGAGCAATATACTGTCCACACATAATTATGGCATAATTATAAAGAAACAACTCTTTAAAGATATGGTTTATCCTAGGACGTGATCTAAATACTAAGCACGTTGATTGGGGGTCCAAGATAACACTAACGCGAGATAAAGAGCTCAGACAGGCCATTAGAGAACTGAAATGTCTCCTTCACTCGACTGGCAACCCAACATATATGCCAACAGATAGAAAAAAAACTCCTGACATAATAGACTTCTTCATAACGAAAAGATTATCAGCATATTTCATGACTGTCGAGGAGAACTATGATTTGGATTCTGATCACTCAGCAATACTTTTGAGCTTATATGAATCTATAAGGTATCAAACCGTCCCTATGCAATCAATTAACGAACTGGTTCAGTTTTCGATCAAATCTAGAAGAATGCATGGATTGGAATATTTTAATAAATAACAAAGAAAAACCGGAAGAAGCTGCTGCAAATTTTATGGCGGCTATCCAGAATGCTGCATGGAAAAGCACTTTAATTTGCAAATCCAGAAAAGTTGGTTATAAGTTCCCTAGAAATATTAAAAGATAAAGTAAAAACGTAGAGCTAGAATAAGGTGGCATCAGACACGTAATCCAGCTGATAAAAATATTATTAATTCCAAGTCTCAAGCGTTAAAAAGGGAAATAAAGAAAGAAGCGGCAATGCAGAACTGTTTATAAAATCTGCTACTAAAGAAAGTAAATATTCACTCTGGATCCAGTAAGCTGCTGAAAAAACCGATCATGAATTCTGCTCCACTTAGAAAAAGTGACGGAATGTGGGCGCGTAGTGATAAGGAAAAAGCTGATAGTTTCGCTGATTACCTCTGTATGAAATATTTAACTCAAATAATACAGAATCTAATAGAAAATACACAAGTAGATGGGCAAATAACGCTGTTAAGAAGAAAACAAATAATAAAAGAAATTAAAAGATTAAAATCAAACAAGGCTCCAGGATTCGGGCTTGTCACCAAGCTAAGTCGGTAGCAAGCGAAACAGATGTCGAACTGATCTTGTGATATTTATCGAATCGATTATTTCAAATTAAACAAGGAGAAGACAGTCAAAACTTTGTTAGAATACTTAAACGGACGAAACCGTTCGAACTGTGTTAGAATAAAATCTTTTATTTTGCAAAAATTCCTAAAGTAACTTTGTTTGATCAAAGATATCTGTAGTAATAGAGCCAAAATTGTACTAATGGTTAGTCTTGGGAGATTTTAGTGCACTTGACAATATTTCAAATAGCATATTTATTTTTGGAAAGAAAATAATAATTAACAAACCTCGGAAGAATTAGAATTTGTAATTGCTTATTATTATATATATATATTATTCTGCATTTATCTGGATGTTTGTAAGTCCGACGGAATACTCCAACATATATACAAATTGCAATATGTATACAAATTGCTTTGGTACTCTTTTTTAACCCCTGTCTAACAAGCTGAACCTTTGCAGGAATTATATTTTTTTAATTTAATGTTAAGTTTTTAATTAAATGTCAGTCTTCTTCGCAAATAATAAGGAAAAATAAAAAATAATAATGATAATATAAATAAAACAAACAATTTTTTTGATTTATAATAAGAAGGACTAATAGAAATTTTACCAATAGTTTAACATGGTATAATAACCAAAAGGCAAACAGCATTTAACACAAAAAAAAACGTAATCCACTTAAAGGTTATTCTTATTACTTAAAATTATACACAATATGCATATGTGTCTACTATATATATAATGTTAGATAATGATCATAACATCATAGTTTTGCTACTGTATGCATTCGCATTGCCTGTACTATAGTACTATAGGTATGTATACTCTAGCCAGAAATGTGATGCGATGAAGAGTTAAAATTGTTATTTATTTTTACTTTTTTTTGTTTTTTGTTTTTTGTTGTTGTTATGATAATGATCATAGCATCATAGTTTTGCCATACCGTATGCATAGTCTGTATAGTACTATAGGTATATATTTATTTATTTATTTATTTATTTCAATCTACTGGGTAGTCCCTTACAGATTTTGCTTATAAAATATTTAAAACTAAAATAAAATAAAACTAGAAATAGAAAACAAAAATTGTAAATATAAAAATAATTTCAGATATAAAATAACATTAATAATAAGATGCATTAACAATTTCAAGTTAAAAATAATATTAATTCAAGAAAAGAAGTTAAAAAAAAAGAAAAATTCAGACTTAAGTAATAAATAAATATTAATAGTAATAGCAATAGTAATTATAAAGGTATGCAGTACATTCAAATGATAACAGAGAATAATTTTAATAAATTTGTAGAATAAAATTATAATTAATTAAAATTAGAAGAATTATTGTAATGTTTCAAAAAATGTGATGATTTTTCTCCTAAAAACGAATCTACTGTAGTTGAAGTCAATTACTGAAAAACTGTTATTAAATAAGCGCTGAGAGTTTGCAATAGGTTCGGAAAAACCATAGTTCGTTCTATGATTTTGAAGATATAAAAATCTTTGGCTTCTGAAATCGCGCACTGGAGCATAGATATTATAAAAGCGAAGAATAGATGGACATTTTATTCTGCCAGATAAAATATCATAGGAAAACATCACGGTAACAGCATTTCGCCTAGCCTCAAGAGTAGAAAGCTTAATAAGCAACGACGAAGGGTCCATGGAACCAACGGAACCATTGGTTCCCTTTGATTTTATAATTAACATTATTTCTTTTTACATTTTCATTACTGAATTCATAAACGATTTTTTTTTTTTGTTACAAAATAAAAATATTTCTTCTACAGTTCATTACAAAATTTCACTTCACATTTTATAAAAATAAATTTCAGAATTTTTTCATTTCAACTCATTCTCTTATTATGGAAAATAAAATTTATTTTAAATAAAATAAATTTAAATTGTCATAGTAGGCCACTGAATAAAACCATATAAAACTCGCCATACATATCTTATAAAATAATATTGAAAAGGAATCAATTTTAAAATTACTTCACATACATTTTGTTTACTACTAGCCTACTACTATTTAATTTTTCAAAAAATATTTAACATAACATTATATAAAATAAAACTCATTAAAAGAAAAAAACTTACATTACAAAATAAAATCGTAACAGTCTAACACTGTAGGTATACATATATGAAGGGAACCAATTTTAACATCGCTTCCAGTAACCTTACAAATGCTATGAAAAAATATTATATATCCTTTTTCTTTATAAGAATTTTTTTTAGCATACCATACAAAAATAAACTCAAAGGGAACCAATTTTAAAATCGCTTCCACAGCTAACAGCTTATATAATATAATAGTGAATAGTAAATTACGCATAAGAAGAAATTTAACATTTTTAGAGGAATAGGCAATGTTAACTCTCAAATTTTATTTTGATTGTGTATGCGTAATTGTATTGTATTTTGCCATATTAATTATTTTATAAGGAATATTGTATTTGTTTATATATATATATATATCGACATACCTATATATAATATTAATATTGATTTATAATAATTATAAAGTATTATAGGTGAATGATGATTGATTGATGAGATAATGAGGAGAAATAAACAGAAAAAGATGATACAGAAGAGAACAATAAATGCATGCAAATCAATATGCATACAGAATTGTAAATTAAAAACAAAATATATAGATATAGAGTTTTGTATTTACTATTTTTTTGGCTGTAGAAAAAAGATAACTTTTATAATAAAATAATATTTATAATAATATAAATATGAAAACTTATATGTAGCTTATTAGCTATATCTCCTACTCTATATATAAAATTAATCATAAATAAATAAGAGAATAATAGAGAAAAAAGCGGTTAATATGTTATTATTTTTTATTTTTTTTACTCATGAATTTATGAAATCTTATAATAAAAAATGTTTGATATATCCTATTGTATTCGAAAAATCTGTGAATTCGAAAAATTCATTGATCAAAATTGATGATCCAGAATTTTGAAGAAAACTTTTCCAAAAGTATTGAGGAATTTGACATTCTAGAATTAGCATCTAGAAAAAGGGAACTTTGTGGTAAAAATATTCCAAAGTACTATAAAACATTAATAACAGATATTGGCCAAAAACTCATTTCAGAAATTAAGTACCGTTTTGAATCACTCAAAAAAATTAAATTTAGTGATTAACAGACATAAGTCGATATAAGGATTTCGAAGAAAAATACCCTAGTGATCTTGTAAGCAATTTGCAAGAAAATTCTTAGGAATATTTTGAGATATTCAAGTTGGAAAGAGAAAAGTGACATTCAGTGATTCAGATTTTCAAAGTAAGAAAAATGCTTTAGAGATTCTACACTTTTTGAAGGAGTGCGGATTAGACCGATGTTTTACGGAATTTACAAAACTTTGTCAATTGATTCTTACTATTCCTCCAATAACAGCAACAGCAGAACGGGTCTTTTCATGCTTAAAACGAGTCAAAAGTTTCATGCGAAATAGAATGGGATCGGAAAGATTAAGTTCTCTTTCTGTTATTTCAATTGAAAAAGATTTACTGAAATCAATTAAATCATCAGAGAATTTTTATGATAATGTAAAAGGAAAGGAGCATTAATCTTCAATATAAATATTAATTATTGTCTGATAATCGGTGATAGAATTAATTTCTAGTGTATTTCAAACGTAAGTTTTTTTTTTTTTTTCATTTCATTTTTTAGTAATTAATACTTTTTTAAAGTTTTAAATCTATTTACCTTCAAATTACTTAAAACAAAATTAGTTCAATTTTGTTAAAATTTATAAACAATAATTTACCAAAATAATGCATAAAATATTTAAACTATAAAATTTAAAATAAAATAAGATAAAAATTTATGAATATTCAATAGGCAAAATACAAATTTAATTATTCGTTTCTATACTCTACAAAAGTTATCAAGATTTTTTAGAAAAAATCTTCTGCGTTTCTGACTTCCACTGTTAAGTGATTAAATATTTGAAGACCTTTATGACATAAATTGTTTTGGGTATTACTCCTACGAAACAATGGTAATCTAACAAATTTGCAATATATCATTTGCATTTACTGAATTTTATTTTTCCTATCATAATAAGTTTATTTATTAATTCAAAGTTTAAAGAAAAATTTTTTAGTCCATATAGTGACTAGCTATAATAATTAATCTTAAGATATCACGTTGTAGGTGAATTTAATAATTTAAAAATCTCACAGTCCTATTAAGCTGTGATACGGCCTTTTAGGCTCTTTTCAAAGATTTTCACCTTCAAAGAGAAAAAAAAAAAAATTTGTGCTTAATAGTAAACTATTATTTCCAGAAAATTATTAATTTAATACAATGTAAAGTAGTTAAACCTGCCTAGTTCTCCTTAGTTCATACTTTTCGACTTTTTAATAAACTGATTCCCTAATCTGAATGTTCAGGCTTCGTCACTGTTAATAAGTTGACATTTAGCTAAATATCCAGTAATATACGGTTGCCAGTTGAATTTACGAAGGCAAAACCTAATCATATTCTTTTGAACAGACTCTATTCTCTTAATATGTTTATCATAATAAGGCATCCAGATCGGACAAGCATATTCGAGGTGAGGACGAACAAGTGCAGTATATAAATTTTTGAATGTATAAGGATCAGAAAATTGCTGTGAATTACGCTTAATGAAACCTAACATGGAAAAAGCTTTAGAAATATTTCGATCTATGTGAGCATTAAAAGTTAATTTATTATCGAGAATGATACCCAAGTCTTTTGTTTCACGGACATGTTCAATAATAGAACCGTTGATATTATAATAAGATTCAATTAAAGTTTGCTTCCTGGAAAATGACATGTAACTGCACTTATTAATATTAATGGTAAGACCATTAATGTTACACCAAGAGTAGAATTTGTCAAGATCCTGCTGCAGGAGATGGCAATCTTCGTCCGACTTAATAACCGCAAAAAGTTTGGTATCGTCAGCAAATGATAAGATCAAAGACTTAATATCGTAGTCGATATCGTTCATAAACAATAAAAATAATAGTGGCCCCATATGAGTTCCTTGTGGAAAACCAGACGTAGCCTCGAAGTTATATGACGTGCTATTTTGTATTTTAACGCAGAGTTTACGACCAATCAAATAAGATTGAACCCATAGAAGGAAGGTACCATGAATACCAAGAGCCTGAAGTTTAGAGAGTAGTAAAGAGTGGTCTACTTTGTCAAAAGCTTTAGAAATATCCGTGAATATCGTATCTACTTGATAGCCTTTTTCAATTGCATTGAAAACTGTGTGAAGAAAAACGGCTAAGATATATACTATAATATATACTTATATTATAGCCAGAAATGTGATGCGACGATGAGTTAAAATTGTTATCTATTTTTATTTTTTTTGTTTATATATGATATATAAATTTATGATCGTATATAATATTTAGTATGTAGTATGGGGTTAGGTTTTGGTTCTGCTGATTTACACATAAAAACAATAACAACCTATACATTTTTAAAGGAAGTAAATGAAATTTTGTACTTTTTTTTTTTTTTTATCTTCTTGACAGTAACTTAGGTAGAATCACCTTTTCGTGCTTAATTAAGTACGGTACTGCAAGTTTACACTACAATATATATTTCGAGTATTTATTTAACAAATATTTCGAATATTTATTTAACAAATTACTGGCTTATCAACTCATTAAATGGGAAAACTACTACTATTGACAGGAACTAAGCCTTCTTAAATAGAATAGCTTTATTTTATTTAACTTGTTATCAGATTATTTTTTTTTCCTTCTACGGAGGTGGCCCTAATATGTCAGAGCCGGCATGTAGGCTTTTTAGCCCTTTATACCGTCCTCCACCCCTCAACTTAGTCGACCCTTTTGATAAAGGCCAATAGGTTTGGGGGACTTATCCTGCAGAAGTTTTCTGAGGTTATGTAGTGCGTTTCCAGCAGCCTGAGTCTCAGCCTTGAAAGAGCTAAGCACTCTCCTACAACGTGTGTGGAAGTTTGTTCCTCTTCCAGACAGTGTCTACAGGTTGGATCGTCACTTAGTGCTAGTCTACACATATGTTATTCATGTGGTTATGACCAGTAAGTATGCCCACCATCTTCCTACAGTCTCCGCTATTGAGAGTTAGCAGGAAGTTGGTTATTTTGGTGTTTATTCTTGGTGCATATATTTTGGAGACCCTGTGGCCTTCCATACGCTCCCAAAGAATATTTCCTTCCCTTTTCAGGGTATTTTCTATTGATAGTTTAATATTACCAATAGATATACCAACTGCTGGTTCCGGGCCATAAATGTTTCCCGCCGATGATCTGGCTAGTTCGTCAGCCTTCTCATTTCCAGTCAGGCCACTATGACCCGGTATCCAGATCAGTTGTACCTTGTTTCGGAGCCCTATGAGGTTTAGGGCTTCCGAACATTCTCCCACCAATCTAGATTTGATTATGTTACTTTCAAGAGCTTTTAAGGCAGCCTGACTGTCACTAAAGATTCTAATAACTTTGTTAGACCATCTTTGCTCTTTTATTGTATTCACTGCTGCGTTTATTGCAAAGACTTCAGCCTGGAAGACTGTGCAGTGTTTGCCAAGAGGAAACTGGAGTTCAAGTTGCTCTTTTTCAAAGAACACTCCAGCTCCCGCGCCTAGAGCCGTAAGGGATCCGTCAGTGAAAATGTCCGAGGTATTTGAGGACCTGGCCTGCTCTTCTGAACCACGCCAGGTCTCTCTTGTCGGGATTTCTACTTCATATTTATTCTTCAAAGATACGTATGTAGTGATGTCATCTGTTGGCATGAAGAACTCTTTTTGCTCCTCTTCTAAGTCCTTCCATAGCCTCTGATGTTTGTGCCTACATCCTCTAGTATTCCCTAGAGTTTGCAACCTTCTTGCAACTTTGAGGGCCTCCATTCTTACATAAAGATGTAAGGGCGGAAGCCCAAGAAGTATTTGCATAGCCGCTGTAGGTGTGGTTCTAAAAGCACTTGTTGCACAGAGACACGCAAGTTTTTGTATTGCTTCTAGTGTTACCAGATTATACTCTCAATTATTTTTTTGTCATTTATTTTATCCCAATGACAAAGGGTACTGGACCAGGTCGAAAACCCCAGAAAGCATTTTTTTTACTTCATCGGGAATCGAACCTGGGACCTTTCGGTTGAAAGGCCGCTTGCCGGACTGCGCCACCTAGCGTGTTAAACTATGTGCTATTATGTTTTATTTCTTATCTTTGTAAATTTATAATTATTAGGAATATTTGTTTTCTTCAAGTTTGTAGAAATGTATGTTGTAAAGAGTGATGAATTTTTTTTAATATAGTAGGTAGGTATATATAGGTATCGGTTAAACCTTATTGATTGTTGTTCTTCTTTTTAATGTATGTTATAAATAATAGTTATGTTTGAATTTTAACATGAACAGTTCGATAATGAATTTTTTGAAATGAAATGAAATTTTAAATAACCGATCAATGGTTCACAAGTTATAAACAGTTTTGTAAATACCTATTTATTTGCAGTAAATTTTTTTATTTTAATTTTTTCTCCAACACGAGTTTTTATTTTATTCATCAAAATAAATATTATGTGTACCTACAATATTATTGTTTTTTTATATTTACAATTTTATTTATTTTTATTTTTAAAATTGTTTTCGTTCAAAGTTGTGGCTCATTATAAAATATTATTTGTTCGCTATAAACTTTGACGCTAAACTTACGCAGCGAATGTTATTGAACGTTAACAGGATTAACTTAATTCTGAATTATACGATAAATTTTCAATGTTGGCAAAAATAATGTCGATAAAATGATCAAGTAAATGACCCTTAGGGAATAGAAAATTTTGCACCTTACTACAAATATTCTATTTATATGGTAGTTAGAAGCGTCATAATACAAAAATAAAGGTATGATAAATTAGTAAGCAAATACGTAGTTTTCTTAAACTTGAAATGAAAACTCTAATGAAGGAAAGAAATGCTAGAATTTATTTTGCTTCCGTCATTTATGGCGGGTTACAAAGCTAGTTGTTAAATAGTCTTCTAACAGGAAAAACAGCAGAAGCAAAAAATTATAGAGAACATATCAGAGAATTTAATTCAGCATTGGCTTTTGCTTCGATGGGTGCTAACATTACTAAGCCACCAGGTTCTGGCCCTTATTGCTTTCAAACACATGGCTCAATATACCACATGGTGTCTCCGTTGTATGCAAAAGAAAATTGCAAACCAGGATACGGACAATTATACATATATGATTCCGCAGAAGCAACAACTAGGAGATTAGAGAACGAAAATAATACTCTATGTAACAAAGATGTTATGTTCAAATTGGATGATATGTTAGAAAAATTAATCCTTTTGCAAAATATTACAAGCAAATGCATAATATTGTTATTGCCAACCAAACCATGAACGTTAATATGATTTTTTTGAAAGATCCAATATTAGATTCACGTAGATATAATGAACCCACCTGTAAAACTGAAGTTGCAGCTATATTTGTGGAAAATGATGGGGAACCCCCTTCTGAAAGAGAAATTTTGTATTTTTCCAAAAGGTAACTCTTGCAAAATTATTTCGCCCTTAAATGAAAATGGAGATGCAATGGTTTATCCTTTATTGTTCCCATACGGAGATAGTGGTTGGCAAACAGGCCTAATGCATGTTGAAGAAAGAAGAACTGCGAAAGGAACTGTAATTACACAGCTGCATTTTTATTCATTTAGACTTGCCTTTAGAAATGAGTTTAGTGTACTTCATGCCAGTGGAAAACTTTTTCAACAACACATTGCCGATGCATATGTAAAAACCGAAGGTGGACGTTTAAATTATTTACGACACAATCAAAATAATCTTCGCGTTGAGCAGTACAGAGCGCTTTTGGATGCAATAGAAAATCGAGCTAATAACAATAATGTTAAAATAGGAAAAATGATTATTTTACCATCTACATTTCAAGGTAGTCCCCGATATATGCAGCAAAACTATCAAGATGCAATGGCAATGGTTTGAAAATATGGAAAGCCAGATCTATTTATAACTTTTACCTGCAATCCAACTTGGCCAGAAATACTAAATGCTATACCTCGTGGTGAAAAACCGGAACACAGCCCTGATATTGTTGTACGAATATTTAAAATTAAACTTCAGGAATTATTAGACGATATTTTGAAAAAAAATATATTTGAAGCAGTAATCAGTTATATATATGTTATAGAATTTCAAAAACGTGGATTGCCTCATGCCCATATGCTTTTTACTCTAGAAAATAGTTCAAAGATTAGAACAAAAGATTATATTGATAAATACGTGAGTGCTGAGTTACCAAATAAAAATATTAATCCTAGATTATTCGAAATAGTAACGAAGTGTATGGTACATGGTCTATGTGGAACTATTAATCCAGCATCACCATGTATGAAGGAAGAAACATGTTGCAAAAAATTTCCAAAAGATTTTAATGAAGGGTCTAAAGAAAATATTAATGGATACCCTATATACCAACGAAAAAGAGGTACACAAACCCAAATCGGAAATTTTATTACAGACAATCGTTGGATAGTACCTTATAATCCATGGTTATTAAAAAAATGTAGTGCACACATTAATGTTGAGGTATGTGCGTCCATAAAAAGCGTCAAATACTTATATAAATATGTGTATAAAGGCCATGATACTGCTTCGGTTAAACTTCAAAGGACTACAACAAATGGAATTGTTGAGCATGATGAGATACTTACTTTTCTTGATGGAAGATATGTAAGCGCACCAGAAGCTATGTGGCGTTTAAATGAATTTCCTATGGCACAGAAGTAGCATACAATTATAAGATGACAAGCATACAATTATAAGATTACAAGTTCATTTACCTAATGAGCAACCTGTATATTTCCGTGAAGGATCCGAAGAAGAAGCTCTGCGACGAGAATCAACTAAAAATACTATGCTTTTGGCTTGGTTCGAATTAAATGAAGTTGATGAAAATGCAAGAATTTTCAATTATGTTGAAATTATAAAATATTATACATTTACAGATGGCAAATGGAATAAACGTTTAAGGGAGTGAAATACAATAACTGGAAGAATGCCAGCTGTTAGTATTAGTGATAGCGCACGATATTATTTAAGAATGCTGTTAACGCGTATTCCTGGTGTCAAAAGTTTTAATGAATCAAAAACTATAAAATAAATTACTTGCTCAACATTCCAAGAAACTTGCAAGCAATTACGTCTTCTAGAGGGTGATAAGATATGGAACGATAACCTCACTGAAGCGAGTTTAGTCAGAATGCCTGTTTATTTAAGACAACTGTTTGCAATGATATGCGCTTTTGGAGAACCAGAAGATGTTTCTGAACTTTGGGAAATACATAAACATTCATTGAGTGAGGACATAATCAGAAAATATTCAGAAGAAACCGGTTTGTCCTACGCTCTTCCTGAAATAAACGAATTACTGCAGCCATACAATTTAAACCTGGAAAAGTTGAATTTACCTACAGTGGAAGTACCTTCAATTTCTTCAAATTCTGGAGACTTTGATGTTATTGCTGAAAAACAAAAAGCATTGCTTAATACAGAAATGCTAAATCAAGATCAACGTCGTGTTGTGGATAAAATTTTGAATGCTATATATTTAGATAATGATGGTAGCAACAAATTTTTTTTCTTGATGAACCGGCTGGAACTGGGAAAACATTTATCTACAAAACAATTACCTATTATTAAACCTAATACAAAGGAAGCTAAGTTAATACTCCAATCAAAATTAATTGTTTGAGATGAGGCTCCTATTATCCACTCATATGCATTTCAAGGTGTAGATAGGTTGTTAAAAGATTTAATAGGCATCAATAAACCATTTGGAGGAAAAGCAGTTCTTTTGGGGGGTGATTTTAGACAATTATAACCTGTCATTTTATGTGGCTCTCGCACCTTAACAGTAGCAAGCTGCATTAAAAAAAGCACACTTTGGAACGATCTTGAAATATTAACTTTACATCGAAATATGCGCAATCGAGAAAATGAACAGGAGTTTGTGAAATGGCTGCTGGATATTGGTAACGGAATAACAGGCAACATGGTAAGCTTACCTTATCAATGCTTTCCAGAAAATCAGGACCCAGTTGCACAATTATACGATGACATCAATTTATCTACAATAAACCCGGAAAATATTAAGGACAGAGCAATATTAACAGTAACCAATGACGACTCACTGGAAATAAATAATAAAGTATTACAACGTTTAGATGGCGCAGAAATCGTTTTTAAAAGTGTCGATACAGCGGTTAGTGATGATTTGAATGATCAACTAGCAATCCACAAGATAAATAGTCTCACTCCAATTGGAATGCCTCCTCATATATTAAAATCAAAAATAGGAGCAGTTATTATGCTTCTCGGAATCTTATGCCATTAAAAGGGCTATGTAATGGCACAAGACTAATAACTACAAGTATCAAAAATAACTATATCGAAGCCAAAACTATAAATAGTAGTAACTCAGAAACAGTTTTTATTCCACGCATTCCTCTAATTCCGTCTGATACAAATCTCCCATTTAGTTTTAAACGGAAACAATTTCCAATTCGACTGGCATACTCAATGACAATTAATAAGTCACAGGGCCAAACATTCGATAAAATATGTCTCTATCTTCCTAAGCCGGTGTTTAGTCATGGACAGTTATATGTTGCTTTGCCGGGAGTACGATCGTTTGATAGTGTTAGTGTAGTATCAAAAAAAAGAGAAATAGAGAATTGTGTTTTTAGTGAAATATTTCAATAAGTATTTTTAAGATATTAAATAAAGTGAATTTTAGTTTTAAGTTTTTCAATTTATAACTTATTTATTATGTAATAAAAAAATATGTAAAACATTGATTTATTTTAAGAGAATAAAGAAAATAAATAAATAAAATAAATTGTTTCATTTATAATGCTAATGCTAGACCGGCGAATGTTACGCCGGGAATAGCTAGTTATTATTAATCAGTTTATACCTATTACACTCAGATGCATGGAAAATCAAATCAATTTCCGGATATACTTGTTGATATACATAAGTTTTGCTTTATCATTAACAACTAGTTTTTGTTCAGCAATCCAATTTCTTAACGAATTTAAGTCATGATTAATATCAGCAACCATATTTAGACGACTTACCGAAGTATAAGAACAACCGATGTCATCAACAAAAGTAAGATGTCCCTTAAAATGTTTACTGAATACAAAGTTGATATATAAATTAATAAAAGGATCGGTCCTAAAACCGAACCTTGGGGTACTCCAAACTTCAAAGTCTTTTTATCACCAACAATTTGCTTTTTACAATTCAGATACGACTTAAACCAATTAAAAATGGAGCCCCTGAAACCCACTTTAAATAATTTCATGATTTACCATATCAAACGCCTTCTTAATATCAACAAATAATTCAGCACAAAATTTTTTACTATTCAGACCTTTATTAATATTCGAACAGAAGTTAAGTATGGCATCTTCAGTAGAAGAACCCTTCTTAAAACCAAATTGTTTCGAGCTGAAAAAATTGATTTTGTGCAAAACTCTATTTTTTACTATTTCGAATACTTCGAAATTGAGGACAGTAAGGAAATAATGAGGACAGTAAGGTCTATAATTGTTAATAACTTTTGGGCTTGCTTTAAAAAGTGGTATCACATTAGCATATTTTAAAATTTCTGGAAATATTTCTGAAGATAAATTAATTAGTTAAATTAAAAATATGTGCTAGAATATCTATAATATTGTATTAAATTTTTTTCAATAACTGGCATGAGATTCCATCTTCGCTACTTGAATTATAATTACTTTACAATATAATAGTGTTTATCCATTCCAATGCCGAAATCCTTCTCAAATAAAAACTGTTACTTTGATAATCTTCATTAACAAAACTTAGACTTTTGCAGCAATTACATAATATTGATGGAGCGGCTGGAGTAGAGTCTTCACCTACTGTTGAGAAATAGCTATTAAATATATTAGCAACTTTATTTTGGTCTTTAATTAAAGAACCATTGTTGAAACAACAAATGGTCTATTGGCATTAGCTATTCTCCTATTTGTAATATGGCTTACTAATTTCCACTCACTTTTAAAATTTCCTTTACATTTAACAAATTCATTACGATAAATTCATGTCGGATTCCAATAAAAAGAGCCAAATTTCAGAATGCGCACTTGCTAATTTTACGTTATGATAGACACACACATAAAAGATGTTAGGTGTAAATATCACGAATGCAAAAGGTTTACATGATACCAATACAAAGTGCGAACTTTATTTTTGTATGTAATGTCAAAAACTGACAAAAATTGTTTTATGTATTACCTACCATATTATGTAGATATTACATTTTTTTAAGTTCTTATATTTTAGTATTATTTATTATTTTGTTTTATTTTGAATATTATTTTTTTTTCTTTATTTATTATTTAACAATACATACATAGGATAATATTTAATCATGTTTAATTTTTTTTTTGTTTGTCACGTATTTATTAATAGAAAATAAAAATTAAAAGGACAAATACTTTGTAATTCATTAAAATAGAAATTAATTAAGAAGATTAATATTCTTAATTAATTTCTATTTTAATGAATTACAAAGTATTTGTCCTTTTAATTTTTATTTTCTATTAATAAATACGTGACAAATTAATATTGGAAAATAACAATAAAAATTATACCTTTGAATACATTTGTTGTCATATGGCAACATTCCATAACTCAGTTCTAATTAACTGAATTTGATAAAAACAAAGACTCGATAAATCTACCAGACATCAATAGTAAGAACTGTACACTGGAAAGCTTGGCTGTGTATATAAAAACCTTGGGTGCAGTAGTGATGGAAATACCTAAGTCACAAGCTTATATTTCTACAAAGATGGATATTTTTGTGCAACAACACAAAAAAGTGATCGAGGAAAACAAAGAAATGAAAAAACAGATTCTTATTACGGATGAAAAGTGCAAAAATCTCGAAATGAAAATCAATATACTTGAAGCACGCTTTGATAAGTCAAATCAAGTTGATAAGAAAAATAATATTGTAATAGCAGGCTTACCTGCTAATCTTTCAAATCCAGTTGATACAATGATTAGAATAGGAGCAAAAATTAACGCTGAAATAAAAGATATTTCAAATATTTCTCCGATTGAAAAACATGCCATTGATGGTAACAAATTGTATTTGGTCGAGCTGATTTCTGGTAAAGTTGGGGCTCAGCTGATGAAAAAAGAACGTGACAAAAAACTTATTTTCATGGCCGAACTTGAATTAGCTGATAAAAATAACAGAAACAGAGAAATATTTTTTCGGTATCATTTTACGAATCTACAAGCATAACTCTTCTATGAAGGAAAGCTAATTAAAAAATTATTTGGATTTAAATTTCTATGGATCAAGGAGGGCAACATACTTTTGCAACAATCACAGAACTCAAAGGTGTTCAGAATTAATAGTTTCAATGATATTGAATTCATTAAAAAAAATGTACATTTGTTTAAATCATCCACATCACAAATTTCAGGTTAGAATTAGCTTTAATATACACATTAAACTAAATCACAATAAACTTAAATTATATTTTTTCATTTATTTATATAACAATTTTAATTTCAATATATATAATTATTTATTTGACGTATGTATTTTTATTTGGTCAAACTATACTTCTTTATTCAATTTCTTACTTTGTAATTGTAATATTAATTACATATGGCTGAATGACGCCATTAATATTTTTCTTCATATTAATTATACTATTTCATACTTTTTTATATCAAGTTCATTTATTTTCTTCATTCAACTTTATTTTTAATTTTGATAATAATGCATTTAGATGAATCCGTAGATGGTACGATTTAAAGGTACAATATTATCTGCATCAAATAATGACTCAATGAATTATAAAAATAATCTCAATATAATGTACATAAATATTCAAAGCCTACGTAATAAATTAAATAATTTAGAAATTTTAATTAAATCATATAGCTTTGAAGTATGCGTTATCGCTCTTACCGAAATTTGGTTAAAAGAAGATGAAAATCGTTTTTTCAACCTACCCGGATATGAAGCATATTTTTCGAACCTTGAAATCCCTTATAGTGGATCAGCCATATATGTTAGTAACAAAATTTGCAGCACTCTAGTTGATAAAGAAGAAGTTAATTCGTCAACATTTTTAACAGTTAAATTAACAAAGCTAGGTATTACGCTCTTGATGAATTAATTTTACAATTGCATGAAAATATAGACTTGGTCTCTTATAGTATAATAAAAATGATAAAAATACAAAATACTGGATAGATAAAGAATTAATATTAGTATTAAATGCAAAACATTTTTGGTATAAAAAGTGGATTAATGACTACAGGAACAAAGAATTAAAAAAAAAGATTATTTTGAAAAAAAATTTAAAGAAAACTTTCATAGTTCTCATAAAACTTGGGAATGTATATATGAAGTGATGCACAACAAAACAAAGAAAGATAAAAATTAGAGTTAATACAAGGATTGTCTGAGATTGAAGTATGTAAAAAAATTAATGAACTGAACTGTCATTTTTCTCCAACGGGTGAAAATTTAGCTACGGAATATGAAAATAAAATATTTTCATTAAAATTATTAACGAAGAAATGTTTTGAATTTGTAAAGGTTAATCAATAAATATTTAATATCATAAAGAATCTTAATAACTCAAACTCTCTAGATTCTCTAAATTTATCCTCTAATATGCTTAAGTGTCTAAATGACAACATATATAAACATATTGCAATCATAGTAAATAAATCATTTAGCTTGACTTGTCCCAGATATACTGAGAATTGGACGAACGGTTCCTATTTTTAAAACTTGGTGTAAAAATTATTTCAGTAACTACAGACCTATTTGCATAGAACCAATCAAGAACAAATATTTAGAAAAAAATAATTTACTATCTAAACGTCAATATGGGTTTAGGAAGAAATCGAATACCGAAACGGCGTTAGTGGATATGATAACATATGTACAAAATTTAAAGGATAAAAAAAAGTTGCTATCTCTGGTGTTCATGGATTTAACTAAAGCCTTCGATACAGTCGATCAAAAAATTTTATTAAAAAAATTGTACATGTATGGTATTAAAGGATTAGCCTACAAATGGTTTGCGGATTATTTAAACAAATGGTCTCAATATATACAAATAGAAAATAATAAAAGCGGCATAAATAAAGTAAAATACGGGGTAACCCAAGGCAGCATTTTGGGTCCGTTATTGTTTATATTATACATTGATAGCATACAACATATTGGTTTAGAAGCAGAATTCTATTTATTCGCTGATGATATTTGTATAGTGTTTCAAGCGGATAATTATAACAAAATAAAAAACTTATATCAACACAACTGGCTAGACAAAACTGAATATATTCATAGTAAAAATAACATATTATTATCAATGACTGTATTACTATCAAACTCATACTCCATATTCATAATTTAATTAACGTAATAATCCACACATCCACTGTATTAACGAAGCGTCAAGATCATCACCACATCAACACAAGGAATAAACATTTACTTCATTTGGAGCGTAACAGAACTGCACAATTTGGTTCATCTACAACTATTTATAGGGGTATTAATCTGTATAATAAACTTAATAAAGATTTAAAATTATTAGATGACAAAAACTTTTTAAGTAAATATAACGATGAAAATTAAACTCAATTCCTCAATATAAAAAATAAAATGAAAAAAATGTATGTATACACTAATATTAAGTAGTATGTAATACGATTCAAATTATTGTTATTTAGTTATGCTTAAATTTCATTATTCTCATCTAGTTTTCCTTTTTTTTTTTTAAATTTTGAATTATAATTAGAAGTATTACTTATTTTTACTTTCTAATTTGTATTGTTTTTTTTCTTTCTTTTTTCGTCTTCTTTTAACTTGTTACAAAATTTTTGTAGTTTTATTACTATAATATCATAAAAGAACTAAATTATTAAATTTTTGAATTAAATTAATTTGTATAGCCTTGAAATGAGAGAAAGCTCTTTAGGCAAATATAATTGAAAATAAATAAAATAAAAAAAAATAAATATCATATCAATATGTCGACATCACAGAACTCGAGTTGAAGATTTCATCAACAAACTTGATGAATTTACTCAGAAACACCGTCACTCTATTATCTTAGGTGACTTCAACATTAATTTACTAAAGACTAATTGTAGAGAAGTAGAAAATTATACCAATACCTTACTTGTAATGGTTATATCATTTATAATAAATTATCTACGGAATACGCTACAAAAGTTATTTCCAACACTGTCATTGACCACCTCATATCGGATATTAATCAATATATGTACAATTTTCATATCTCTGATACTTGTCTCTCTGACCACCAACTCTTTTTGGTAAGCGTAGAAGTTAAGCCCAAATCAGAATAATTAAATCATCAGAAAGTAGTTTTAATGTATGATGTAATGCACTTATAACAAACCTACAAACATATCATTCAACTACATATATTGCAATTGTTTTTCAACTATATTTTGATAACAAATATTTTTTTTTATTATTATAAACTCGTGCGTAATTTGTTCTTGCAATATTATCATAATTTGTTTTGGAATAATTTGTTTTTAAATTTGTTAAAGACGCTAATAAATAATAATTGATCCTAACAAAAAATTAATAATGTATTCTAAGTAATTTTTTTGAAATTTGAAATTTAATGTGATATTAAAATTTTGTTTTTAAATATGGATTATGAATGAAATATTATTTAAATTTAATATTAAGTATCAATAATAAAGTAATAAATTTTTTTGAATGCATCAATTTTTTTTATATAGAGTTAGAATGTACCAATGTAAATTAAGTGCACATTTTTTTATATAGAGTTAGATAGCATCAATGAAAATCAAGTTTTTTTTATATAGATTTTAAATATAGCCCAAAAGAAACAATGTAAAATTTTAATATAAATAAGATGAAAATTTTAGAATAAAAACATTAATATTTGGTCAACAGTCTAAACCACAACAGAGCAAAAGTTCTATTGTTTTATTATCTATATTGTCATAGGCCTTGTGGCCATAACACAATATATCAGGAACTTTTAGGACCAGCCTAATGGCTTATTAGTTTGGCACCTCTTGCTTTAATCTTGTAGGCTATATATATATTGCCCATTGATAATACGTATATGAATTATTTTATACCTACTGTATTTTCTAATTTTAATTTGAGTCCTACAAACGCAGAAGAAGTTAAAAATGTTATCCTTCTACTGAACTCAGCTGCAGCTACAGGATATGAGAAGGTTTCAACCAAATTTATTAAAAGATTCTCTGAACCTTTAAGTCGGATTTTAGTCTAGTTTCTTTTGATACTTCGTGTTTCCCTAACTCTTTTAAAAAATCCATAGTATCTCCAATTTTCAAAAGTGGTAGCAAAAATCTATGCTTCAATTATAGACCTATTTCCGTATTTACAGCGCTTTCAAAAAATTTCGAAACCATAATAAAAGCCCGACTTGCAAACTTCTTGAGAAATAATAATATAATCCATGAAGAACAATATGGTTTTGAACTTAACTCCAACATAATTGAATTTCAACCAAACTCTCACCGATATTAGAAAATTTTCAATCAAACTCTCACCGATATTAGTCAATTTAATAAATATTTTTTTCATAACTCAATATTTTCACAGTCCCTTAAAACAGCAATAGTTATACATATCCATAAAGCAGGAAATACAACTGATCTATCAAATTACCGTCCCATTTCTGTCCTAACCAGTCTTTCCAAAATATTTGAACTAGTTATAAAACACCGCTTTAATATTTTTCTTTCAAATAACAACGTTCTACACGAAGAGCAATATGGCTTCGAAAAAATTCAAATACAACAGCAGCGTGCTTAAGTTTAACCAAGTTTGTGACAAATAATATTGATTGTGAAAAATTTGTTGCAATTTTATCTTTGGATTTTCAAAAAGCATTCGACTGTGTAGACCATGAGATTCTTTTGTCGAAAATTGATAACCTTAACTTTGATCCTAATGATGTAAATTTTTTCAAAACATATTTAACTGGTAGAATGCAAAAAGTCAAAGTAGGATCGTTCTTCAGCAACACCTTAATAATAAAAAAAGGAGTTCCACAGGGATCAATTTTAGGACCAGATCTTTTCAAAATATATATCCGCTTAGATCTTGCAGGATCTATTCAACTATATGCCGACGATGCTATTGTAAGATATGCTGCGCCAACAGAAAATTCATTGAGGAATTCCATAGAAAATTATTTAAATAAAATAGAACAATGGATAAAGTATCATAAACTGTAACCAAACGATAAAAAAATAAAAAATTTGTTACTTGGCAATAAACTTTATAGATCCTTCATTTTCTCATAATTCTACAACCTTATGCACTATTGACAATCTATGTTATTTAGGATTGATAATTGATAAGAAGGTCAAGTGGATACATCAAAATTAAAATTTCGCCATACCTTTCTATTCTTCGTCGTGTTCGTAAATTTATTTACAGAAACGCTTTGTATACCATATATTCTTCCTTTATATTATCGCTAATAACTTATCTGAACCCAATATGGAGTGGAGCAAATCAGCAAATATTACTTCAATTAGATATCTTACATAAGAAAGCTATCAAAATAATTCACTTTTATCCAAATACATTTCCTACAGATATGCTATATTCAGATTTACAGAGATTTTTTATTTATGATTTAAAGAGATTTAAGACGAATATTAACAACATTGTTCGCTCTTTCCCACAAAACTTTTCTTCTTCCTTTTTCTTTCCTGTTCTTTAACTATCCTTTCCTTTTTCAAACGCAAGTACTAAAAGGTTCACGCCTAAGTTTTGGCTATTATATATAAAAAAAAAAATATATATATATTAGCCTTCACAATATTTGCCTTCGTGATTGCCGACGGCCTTTAAAATTATAAAAAATAACATTAAACCATAAAGGAAGTATAATGTAGAGAAACTACGCGGAACAAATTTGCATAAGACAAAATTCTATTTAAATGTTTTTAAATTTTTTTTTAATTATTTAATATTAAATTACAAAACAATATTTTTTTTTTGTAATTAAAAACAAAGTAAAAAAACAAAAAATAATTTTATTTAATGAAAATAGTTCTATATCCGACATGGTGTCGGGCAAAATTTTATAAGACAAAATTACATTTTCGAAAAAATTACATACCTATGAAGATATACTATTACTATTAGATACCATACTAATGCTGAAGTCCGAAGCGGAATATCCCCGAAAAAAATTTCCGACCAGAATACGAATAATATCGGTATTCTGAAATTCGACCGGAAAGTCTTTGCAGAAATCAAAATTAAATGTTTTGGAAGATTTTTTTTTATTTCAAATACATTTCATATATTTTCATACAATTTTGTACAAAGTTTGATATATACATATGTAGCTACATAAATTAAAAGTAAAACTTATAAATTTTTAATTACATATTTATATACAAATTAAAATTTAATAGTAATTTTTTGTTACACATTACATTTTGTTAAAAACGATAAAAGATAATATTTGTTTGAAGCGCTTCTTTAATTTTTAATTCCGACGGACTTTAGCATAACCATCTAATTCTTAAAAACATAAAGCAAAATCATATTTTGAAATGAATTATTAACCAACTAAAGATTTTGACAATTTCTACCACATTTCATAATAATTGATAAAAATTTAAACATTTAATTTTTTTAAATATGAAATTTTGTACTTATGAAATTTTGTCCATGTGTAATTTTATAATGGAACCAAAATGTTACATTTTTAAAGCAAACAAAAACAGCTTATTTTAAATTGGAAATCCATAAAGAAATGAGAATTCAAACATTTTAATATAGAAATAGAATAACCAAAAATGATGTTCATTCAAAAATAATGTTCCCGTTCATTGTTAATATATTATGACTAGGGGCCTCTGTTGAGTAATTATATTTCAAGCTGAAGTCAAATTTAAAATTTTTAAAAAAACAGTAATTTACGTACTGACATAGACTTCTTATTACAAGGCAGAAAACACTCATGTTTTAATGAATAGCTTTGGAATTAGTATGTTTTCGTTAAAAAACATAAATACTTACTTCTCATTTTTTGTTTCGTTTCTACCTGTTTCTTAATGTATTTGGCGAATAATAAAACCATATGACTAAAAAAATTTCAACTGTGTGCGCATTATTGTTTTATTTACAACTTACTTATTACATATTAAGAGTTCATTATGAAGAAGAGAGTTCAAATGAAAAGGTGTCTACTGCGTACGTCCTTAAATGCTTGTCAATTATAGTTATAGATAGCTACTAACTCAATTATGTAAAGATGAAATTGCCCATCATATGAAGAATTCAACTGATTTTTTTTGTATTTGTATTTTTTTTTGTTTTTGTTTTTTTATATTTTTGTTTGTTTTTGTTTTTTATTTTAATAAGAACTCACGAATAATGTATTTGGTGAATAATAAACCCATATGATTAAAAAAAATTCAACTGTGTGCGCATTATTGTTTTATATAGAACTTACTTATTACATATTAAGATTTCATTATGGAGAGGAGAGATGATTTTTTATATGAGATGAATTTGTTTTTTTGTTTTTATTTGGCATATGTACATAGATTCATTTGCAAGTACATAATGTAAATTATAATAACATATTTGTTTGCTTTTGTTCATTATTTTAATAAGATGTTCACTATATGTTAATGTCTATGTTAATGTTCACTCATTCACTCTATGTTAATGAGAATATTTGGGTGTCAATAATTGTACTTTTTGGCGGTGTCAATAACTGTCTATTTGGAAGTATTTTTAAAAAACCCTTTTTTAATAATATATGATAAATTTTGTTATATTTTTTTAATAATAGCAATAAAAAAAAATACCAAAAATTAATTTACTTAATTTCTTTTATTAATATCAGATCAAATAACCGAAAGAAATTCACTTAAAGTGAATTTTTTCTTATGAGTGCCAGTAATTGTATCGTTTACGCTACCTATTTAAGTTTTTATAAAAAATTTAAAATTATTTGGTTTTGTAATGAAAGTACTTTTTTCCTTAAAAAACACTAAAGTGGTTATGCTGAAGTCCGAAGCGGAATATCTTCGAAAAAAATTTCCCCCCGGAATACGAAAAATATGAGTATTCTGAAATCGACTTCAAAGTCTGTGCAGAAATCAAAATTAAATGTTTTGGAAGATTTCTTTTTGTTTAAAATACATTTCATACATTTTTATTTCAAATAAAAAAGATTTTGACAGTTTAAGTTTTTTTTTATTTATATTGTTTTTTTTTTTTTTCTCCTATTACTCCGCGTGGTAGCATAGGGCTTCGATAGTGAACCTCCATTCCTCTCTGTTGAGTACTACTTCCTTAATATCGTCCCAGGTATAATTGTTGACTGTTAATTATTGGTCGATTGTGCGTCTCCATGTGTTGTATGGTCTGCCGGGTCTCCTTTGTCCTTGTGGATTCCACTCTAGAGCTCTTCTTGCTATATTGCTTTCTGATTTCCTTACCTATCCATTACCATTTTTTCCTATTTATCTGTCTGTTGATAGGTTCTTCTCCAGTTATCATCCATAAATCCTCGTTGCTAATTCTTGCCGGCCAGAATATTCTGCATATAATTCTCAAGCACTTGTTGATGAATACTTGTAGCAGGCTCCCAAATGTTCTTCTTGCCTTATTTATACGGCTGTTGACATCTTCTGTTGCACCTCCTCTTGATGTTATAATGCTCCCCAGGTAGTTGAATTCTTCTACGTATTCTATCTGTTGTCCACTCACTGTTATTGGCTCACTATAACTATTGTTTGTCCTCATTGCTTTGGTTTTCTCGATATTTAATTCCAGTCCCGATTTCTTTGCTTCTTCCTGCAATCTGTTGACTTTGTTCTGTAGGTCCCTTTGATTTTTTGATATGAGGCATACATCATCTGCGTAATCTAAGTCTTCTAAGTTTCCGAAGAGATCCCATTCTATTCCGTTTATTCCAGTGCAAACTTCTCTTAGAATGTCGTCTAGTATTGTGTTGAAGAGAAGTGGAGATAGTGGACATCCTTGTCTAACTCCTATATTGGTGTAGAATGGATCACTGATCTTACCTCTGTGTTGAACTGTTGTCTCTGCATCTTCATACATCGCTTTGATGATGTTGATGATTTTTTCAGGAACTCCCTTCTTTGTAAGTGTTCTCCATATTGCGCATCTCTTGACTGTGTCGAATGCTTTCTTAAAATCTATGAATAGTAGATATAGTGGGGCATTCCATTCTACTGATTGTTCAACTATGACCCGTAAAGTATTTGCCTGGTCTACACAGCTTCGGTTTGGTCTGAAACCTGCCTGCTCTTTCCGTAGTATTGGTTCTAGTACTTCTTCTAATCTTTTCTTTATAATAATTCTCTTATAATCTTATGAATAGTATTTAGAACCGTGATTCCTCTCCAGTTGCTGCAATTTGCCAAGTCTCCTTTCTTAGGTATCTTGACAATCATTCCTTTCTTCCATGATGGTGGTATATTCTCCTCTATCCATGCTTTCCTGATGTGGGGTTCAATTGTTTTTGCGAATAAGTCAGGGTCCAGTTTGGCTATTTCTGCTGGAATTCCATCTTCACCTGTTGCTTTGTTGTGCTTCAGGATATTGATTGTAGCTTTGATTTCTTCTATATTTGGAGCTTGAGTAGAGATTAACAGTCCCTCAGTTGGACTGTTTATTAACAGTCCCTCAGTTGGATTGCATATTTGCATTGTCTCTGTTTCTTATGTCTGCTTCATTATTTGTACTTTCTTCGTTGCTCAGTTCTTGGAAATGTTCTCTCCATCTCTTTAATTGATCCTCTAAGTTTGTGATGAGCGCACCATTTTTATCTTTAATTGGTTTGTTTTGTTGTTCCGACTGGTTTGTTAAGTTCTTGATTATGCGATGCAATTCTCTCAGGTTATGTTGCTGTGCTGCTTTTTCTGCTTCTCCGGCTAAATTTTGTAGAAATTTCCTTTTCTTCTTGCTGCTCTTTTTACTGTTTTCGCTATTTCTTCATATTCTCTTCTTGATGCCATCCTGTTGTTTATCATTTTCTTCATTTCACCTCTTCTTTTAATCAAGGTTATCCAGATTTTTCTTTGTGGTTGTGAAATTCCAAGATTTTGTTCGCTTGTTTGGTTGTAAATTTCCAGAATCTCTTCCCAAGTGTATTCTCTATTATTTCTAATATTTTCTCGTAACGCCGTAACTATGTCAGCTCTTACTTACGGATTTTTTAAGTTGTTTATATTTATTTTCTTCTGCCTCTTCCTTGTTGGCTTAGTTTCATTCTGAAGTCCCCAGTTAGTAATTCATGATCGCTGTGTATATCTGCTCCCCTTCTATTTCTCACATCTAACATTGATTGTTTCCATTTCTTGCTGATGCATATGTGATCTATCTGATTTCTTGAGATCCCGTTTGGTGTTGTCCATGTGTATTTGTGGATGATATCTTTGTGTGGAAATAGACTCCCTCCGATTGCTAGGTCGAAAGTCTGACACAACTCTATCAATCTTTCCCCGTTGTTGTTTCTTTCTCTTCCTAACCCGTGTTTGCCCATTATCTCCGCAAGTCCATTGTTGTTAGATCCTATTTTCGCATTCCAGTCACCCATTAATATTATGATATCTCCCCTATTTATGAGTGCTACCGTTGTTTCTATTTGTTCGTAGAAGTCATCCTTAATATGGTCTTCAGCGATATCTGTTGGTGCATTGCATTGAATTATTGTTACATGTCTTGTCATATTTCGAAATCGCCCTATAACAATTCTATCCGAGACTGCCTTCCAAGAAACCAATGTTTATCTCAATTTCTTTGATATTAGTATTCCGACTCCACTTTCACCCCCTGTTTCCCTTCCACTGTAAATTACCATGTTTCCATTCTCCGTGTTGATTTCTCCGGTGTTATTCCATCGCATTTCACTTATACTTAGGATGTCTATGTTGTAAGTAGCCATTTGAGCTTCCAATTGCGAGAGTCTTGAAGCTTATCTAAGTGTTCTTTCATTCCATTGTGCAATTCGGGTCCTTTTTTGAGTGCCAAAGGTCGTTATCAAGTAGTCATTCGTGTATCCGAGGCTTCTTCTTCTATTATTTCGAATCCATTGATTTACCGATTATGCAAGTGATTGGCCTACAGTAACCGGTCCTAGGAGATGGAGTAACCATCTACCGCTGCCTAGAAACAACGTGGCGCTACCTTATTACCGGTTCGATCTCAATTAATGATTTTCATTCGATTAATCTCGAATTTTCAATTAACAAATTTAATGATGAATTTTTTTTTATAAATCGCCACCAACCAGGTTCGAACCGGGGTACCCTCGGTCATGGATCTTGTTACATAACCACTGCGTCACCGAGGGTATATTGTAAAAAGTTATAAATGTTTTTATAATTACATAACGTATATATGTACATAAATTAAAAGTAAAACTTACAAATTTTTAATTACATATGTATATACAAATTAAAATTGAATAGTAATTTTTTGTTACACATTACATTTTGTTAAAAACGATAAAAGATATTATTCGTTTGAAGCGCTTTTTTAATTTTTAATTTCGACGGACTTCAGCATAACCATTCTTATGTAAAATAATTCTTATAAAAATGTAAGACAAAATCATATTTTGAAAGGAATTGTTAATCAATTAAAGATTTTGACAATTTCTTCCAAGTTTTATAATAATTGATAAAAATTTAAACATTTAATTTTTTTAAATATGAAATTTTGTCTTATGAAATTTTGTCCATATGTAATTTTGTCATGGAATCAAAATGTTACATTTTGAATGCAAACAAAAACAACTTACTTTAAATTGGAATTTCATAAAGAAATGAGAATTTAAAAATTTTAATATAGAAATAGAATAACCAAAAATGATGTTCATTCAAAAATAATGTTCACGTTCATTGTTAATTATGATAAGATAATGATAATAACCTACACTCTACTATGCAGTACTACTACTACTATGCAGTAAGAAATCAAGGAATACATATATATGAATTACGATAGTGTAATTAAAAGATAAGCACATTGAAGCAATTGAAAACATAAATTAATAAATTATTTATTTTTTCTAATATTATAATATTGTTAATACTAGTAATATTATAATAAATTTAGGAATTTATTTTTGTTTATTTAATTTTTCATTTTCATTTTTATATTGAAGTTATTTATTTTTATTACATTCAACGTGTTTATTATTTTATTACACTTCAATTCGGCTTTTTCTCTTTGTTTAAAATATATTTTACAACATAGGTAGGTAGGTACATATTATTTGTACATTTGTGAAATTTTGATTTAAAGAATCTTAATTTTAGAGGCACAAATTCTAAAACATAGGTAAAATTTTTTTTCTTCAAAACCTATCTAAGTGGTGCCTATGAATTGTTATTTTGCAACGCATAAAAAAGTAATTTAAATAGAATTTTACATTTTATTTGAAATTAAAACAAAACTCCAATTCAATCCAAGAACAAAATCAAAGAATTAGAAATTATAAAAACAGTTTAGACGCTTCCATTAGTGTTATTTTTTGTGTTGATGAACAAAAGAAAAAACAACAAAACAAAGTTAAATATTTTATAAATTTTCATTTTTTGAAATGTTCAACTTGTATTTTACGATACTGTACGTTGTACAAAGGAAATAAAATATTTGTTATTTATATTATGCTTAGGCGAATCCTTTTCTCTTGTATTTGTTTAGTTATGATTAGTTTTGTTTATAAACAATCAGTTTTACTGTTCGCATAAAGAACTTAATTTACAGTTTCTAATGCCAATTCTACCAGATCGCTTTCGTCACTAATAAATATTGAAGATCCTGAATAGCCACATCCTCAAAACCTTTACCTTGTTGCATATACATAAATTAAAAAAATGTAACCGTGTTACTTGAGGTACGTAGCATGTTATAAGAGAGTAATTCACAAATTTCTGGACGTGATGGAGGAGGATTACATGTACTTTTAAAATATTTATTAGTTTTTTATTAAACTTCAATTCCGCTTATATTTAAAATATTCATATATCTACCTATTGCAAAATATATATGTACATTTGTGAAATTTTTATTTTAAGAATTTTAATTTTACAGCCACAAATTCAATTTATACCTATATATTTCTTTTTTTATTTTTCAAAACCTATCTAAGTTAAGTTGTGATACCTATGAAATGCTCTTTCAAGGCAATAGTACAAAAATAATTTTTCATTTTATTTTAAAATTGAAATTAATAAAAAATACAAATTCAGTCCAAAAACAAAATTAAAAATGACAAAAACAATTTACACACGCCATTGTTGAAGGTGTTCGTTTTGGCCAAACACAGAAAAATAAAAATTAAATCATTGTATGTTTTCATGAATATAAACAAAACATTACATTTTTTCTATGTTCATTCCCATTATCCTTACTACCTTATTTTTCTTTTTTTACACACATATATAAATTATAAGGAAGGAATTGCGATATTATTATCAAGATAATTGAATACGTATGCGATATACAAAATCAAGAGAAATATTATAATGTATAAGAGATACTAGAAGAAACCCCCGGGTACATACCCGACCGAGCAAAAGAAAGGAATTTTAACAATATACTGCTGAAATAGTTTTCTTCCATAGTGAAGAGGGTTAAAAATATTTGGTCTGACTGCTATTTTAAATGAGTAAAATTGGAGAGTGGTTATATTATTTCTTACAGCTGTAGACAGTTCTATTATGGCACATATTTGTAGTCCATCCGAAATCCCCATTAGGAAGAAAAAGAGGAAAAATCATTGGGTCTAAATGCTTAGATAGGAAATTAATTCGTTTAATGCTTCTACTATTAGTAGGATGAACTGCGAAATCGATTTGAGCAGGAATATTACCATCACGATTGGGTACATAAATTAACGCAACCTCATTCGTATTTTTAGGTGCATTATACACTCTTTGGTCATCACCTACATTTCTTGAAAAAATTAAGGATACTTGGTTTATTTGACAATTATTTTGTGCGGTATACGCTGATTCGGTTTCGAATGCTTCTCGAAGCTTCCGATAACTTATAGTGTAAGAAGAAATGTTATGGAAAACATTACCGATTGTTGTCATAATTTCTCTTAGACAACCTGAGTTATGCGAACTATCCATGCGCATATTGACAGCGATATCTGTATCATAAAGAAATAATTCCGCATATGAAATACCGGTATCAACATGGGCTCTTTCCACATTCAAATTTAGGTCGATTGGAATTTTTTCTGCAGTTTGGGGATAAACTTCACCAGAAATCTTAAAACAATAAACACCACCAGGCATATTATGTACATATATTGGCCCATCGAAGCAAAAGCATTAGAATTGTTATATTGTCTAATAAATTCCCGAAAATTTTGACTTATTCGATCAGTACCAATATACAACCTTTTAATTTCGATTGGAAAATTCGGATTAAAAGTCAACAGATTGGACAATTTTCCATGATGGCAACAACTCGATTTTAATTCACTTTTAAAATAAACTGCAGTATAATGAATACATAAGAACGAAAACGGTGCAAGATCATGTGTTTGAGGATAAAAAAAAATTCTAGATTCTAAAATAGTCGACTTATAACCACGTAATTCAAGGTGAATTATATTTCGATTTTTACTAATTAAATTATTTCGTTGTTCAGAACGCCGTAAATGTTGTTGTTCCACTTTTTCCCTTTGTCTTTTCCTGTTATAAGTCATAAAATATTCTCGCCTATAGTCCATTTTTAATTTATTAAATTTAAAAATAAATAAAACCTAAAAAACTTTACTTTTACCGTTTTCTTTTTTTCCAGAAAATTTTATATAGTTTTACTTACACAATAACTTTTTCCTACAATTTTGGTTACGAACAATCTTCGAACCAAGAAACTTTTTTCTATAATATTTTTTTTTTATTTTTTAGTATTTTATTTTTATTTCTACCTTTCATTTATTTATTAATTTTAAATTAAAGAAATTTAGGTATCAATATAATTTTAATTACAAACTTAATGTATGTAGGCACTACATTCAAAAAAATTTCCTGAATCACTAATTTTCTATATTCATGTACTTAGGTAGGTACACAAATATTTTTTTATTTATTTGTTATTTATATTTCTTTGCTTTTTCTTTTAATTTCTAACTAATATATTTTAATTTTAGACTAATAAATACCTATCACAATAGTTTTAATCACAAACTATGTTTTACTAACATTAACTACATTAATAACTATGTTTAAATTTTAAATTTTTAAACATTAAAATTTATTCCGCTAGTTATTTTGCTATCTAAAAAAAATATTTAATCATTTACTTTTTACTATTTTTTTTACACACGCCTTTTATATTAAAATATTAAATTATATTTTAATTTTTAACTTTTGTTTAAAAACAAATGATAATTCTTTCTTTATGAAATAACAAATAGGAACTACTAATAAGAACTCTGTAAGACTGTAACTACTCATAACTACTCTGTAATCTGTATCTATTTAAGTGCTCCAATTAAAAAAAACAAAATCTACTAAAAAATTTTGCTTAGAATAGATATTTGATTACTAAGTTGTTCTAAACTGTTCTAAAAAACTTCTGTACAAAAAAGGTCAACTTCTTTTGCCCAAAAAAGTTCAATTAATGGAAAACAATGGATACAAAAAAACTTACTTACTCCAGATTTTTCTAGAACTATCTGGAACAGGCTACTGAATAAAACTAATATTCTACTATTTTTCAATTGTAGTATGTACTTTAAATTTTCGTTTGGTTATTGACCGTCAGATGGTTTTTTATGTAGATTTTAATAAATACATAATTTTACTCTTAGTTTTCTTTTAAAATAAATTGTCAGTTTTATCATAAAGTTATAATAATATACATATACAATGTATGTGATGCGAAATAAAAAGTTTATATTATTTATTTAAATAAAAAAGTTACCTATTTAAAAAATTTTTTTTATTATTTACTTTTTAGTCATAAATTAAGATATGTTTCCTTTTTATTCAAATTAAATATTATAAAATTTATAAAATAAATTTGAACAATAAAATGTTAACATAGGTTCGATAAACATAACATTTCACCAATATCCTAATAAGACTTCCTAACCAAAATACAGTACAAATTATTATATTTATTGACCTTCATTTTAGCTGTTTGAGTATACATATATATTATATAGGTAGAATAAATGCTACTTGGTATTTTTTATTAAAAAAATATTGTTTTTTGTTATTAATTATGTTATATTATAGAAATTAGTATTATAATACATAATAATAAAAAAAATATTTTTTTAATAAAAAAAATAAATAAATTGAATTAATCGCGAATCGAACTCATAAAAATGATATTCGTGATATTAAAACCTATATTAATAATATAATCCTACTAATTAATTTTTTTTCCTACTAAAAGTGCAAATCCAAATGCGATAAATAAAAAATAAATAAAAAGAATTTGAAGCACACGAAAAACCACGACAAGAGTGCCTTCCAAATCGTGCTCTTGTGTATTATAACATAGAAAAAATAAAAATTGTTTTTGATCGCAACCGTTTTTTGTTCTGCATAGTTTCTCTATATTATTTCCTTCCTTTATGATTAAACATAATTTTATTCTAAATAGAATGATAAATATACACAGTCATAACACTAGAAATTGTTCTAATTTTTACTTATCATTATTTAGAGCGAACCAACAAAAGAATAATTATTTGTTTAAATGCTTGAAGTTATATAATGAATTTTCGACAAAATTGAAACAAATTGATTCAATTAGAATTTTCAAAAATGAAATAAAAATATATATATATTAAACCAAAACCCAATAAATCAAAAATAGGGAATAATAAAGTATGTTATAATTATAATAATGTAATGGTAATGATTATGATTTATGATAAAAATCGTATCAGGTGCAGGTGTGAAAAAAAATTAAAGACTTATGATGTAATAATTAAAAAAAAAAGAAAAAAAAAATTAAACTATTTAACTTGGCAATTATAAATTATCTACAAATTTGTTTTTTTTTTTTTATATATATTAATTTTTTATTAATTTCATATAATTTTCCTTTTCGTCGTCTTAATAAAAACGCGTTAGCTTATTTAAATTAAATTGAATTATATACAAAAAACAATAAGATCAGACAGCTTAAACCTAAGCTATGATCAATAAAACTAAATTTAAATATCTATTACGTATTTGATATACATGAATTTTAAAACAAAATGTATTATTGAAAACAAAATAAAGAAAAAAAAAAAACAAAAAACTGCTGCTTGTCTAAGTTTGACCAATTTCATCTCGAAAAACTCTGATGACGGGAAATATGTTGCATGTGCCTTCTTAGACTTGCAAACCAAATACAGTTTTTCCAGTCATATCTGTTTAATCGTCAGCAAGTAGTAGACATCGGCAATATACACAGCTCTACAAAAATCGTGAAAAAGGGAGTTCCCCAAGGATCTATTATAGGACCCGAATTCTTTAAAATATATGTTAATTATCTAACAAAATTAAACTTAATAGGTTCTGTACAACTTTACGCAGATGACGCGGTTTTGAGGTACGCTGAAAGTAATGAACTTGAATTGAGGATTGCAATTGAGAAGCATCTCAAAATAATAGACGAATGGCTTGTCAAACATCGTCTGTCGATGAACCTCAAAAAAACGAAAATTATGGTTTTTGAAAATAGGAAGATAAATAACTCAACTTTTCTTTTCAATGGTAATGCTATCGACATGATAAAGTCATTTAACTACCTTGGTCTAGTAATTGATGGTAAACAAAAATGGAAAGATCACGTGGAGCACATAATCAAAAAAAATTCTCCCTACATATTTATAATAAAGAGACTTCGAAATTATTTTTCTGCCAGCATGTTATATTCGATTTATGGTTCTTATGTTTTATCAAATATAGTGTATCTTAATCCAATATGGAGCAGAGCACCTCAAACTACACAATCCGCTTAATTCTTTACAAAAAAAGCAATTAAAATAGTTTTTAGGTACCCTGTCTTGTTTCCTAGCGAACAATTGTACAATGAATAATATTTAAGTTTTAAAACCATATGCAAAAAAAAATTGTATATGATTGCATTTAAAATAGTCAACAATTATATAAAGCATAATTTCATACTGAATAGAATGGTAGATATCCACAACCAGAACATTAGGAATAAGTCAAATTTTTATTTTAGTCTTTTCAAAACAAATAACCAGAAAAACAATTGCCTTTATAACTGTTTAAAAATATATAATGAATTACCGTCAGAATTAAAAAATATTAATAACGTATATGTTTTTAAAATGGAAATAAAGAAGTATATTTTGAGCCAAATTTAATTTAATTTACTCATGAATTTATGAATATTTAATTTTAAAATTTTTGAATTTCTATACTTAAGTTTAATTATAAGTTAATGTTAATGATTCTTTTTTATTATCTTTTTCTTTTCAATTTTTTTTTGTATTAGTTTTTTTTCCTTTCTCTTCTTTCATATATTATTAAGTTAATTTAGACTATGTATGTAGATAAAACTTAAGATTTTAACTTTAAGCTTAAAATTTAAATTTTTCCAATTTTGGTACAAATGGAAAGTTATTTCTTTTTATTTTATGTATATATTTTTTTATTTTTTTAATTGCTAATTTTAGTTTTAATTATTTATTATTCAAAAATATTTTGAAGATCATACGGCCTATGGCTAAGATCGAAATTTAAATTTTTATTTATAATCTCAATTACTTTTACTTTTGAATTAATAAAGAAAAAAAAATAATTTTTTGAATGTTCAAATAATCAGCAAAAAGTTTAGAACTATGCTAAAAATATTACTACGAACAATAGCAATCCATTTGGAACTAATGATTTCTTTAATCGTAACTTAGGACCTTTAAAAAAAATTAAATAACATAAATTAGTTTAATAATTTCTATTGTAATCTTTAGAAAGACATCACACAAAAATTTAACTCTCTTTACGTTCCTAAACAAAGAACAAACAAAATATTGGAATTGAGAGATATAAAAGATGAAAAGACTCCACAAATTATAAATCAGATAGTTCATATATTTAGTTGTGGAGTAGATGGTATAAATGCTAATATTATCAAAACGTGCAAAAATTAATTAATAAAATATAACACACATCTTATAAATACCTCAATACATGAAAATAAAGTACCAAATCAACTACAGATTAATAGAATATTACCAATCTATAAAAAACGATTTAAATAATTTTCACCCAGTAAAATTCTTAAGACATACATCAACGAACAACAACTGACTGAACATTAAAACAAAACAATCTAAATCAATCAAAAATATCAGCAAAGAAAAGCGAGTAAGCGTAGTTTTCTTTGATATATAGCTAAAGCTTTAGATTCAGCGAACAGAAATATACCGCTTAAAATACTGTTAGAATACGAAATAACGGGTAAGTAACATAAATGGTTTGAAAGTTGTTGTAATCAGAGGAAATAAAATACCGAATGTGAGGAAATAAACAGTTTCGAATAAGATATAGAATACGGTGTGACTCGGGGACACTCTTCAGGACCCGCCCTGTTTTCTTCCTACATTAGTAATTTTAATAGTGCACAGCTAAGTGGTAAAATATTTTTATATAATATGATCTGGTAATGGTCTCCGCTGAATCAGATTGTTAGAATTAAAAGTGTTAGACTAACAGAATAAAACTGAATTAGAATAAAATTTAATTATTACAAAATTGTTAGAATAAACAGTTAGAAGATAAAATAAACAGTGATGTGTATATACATTTTTTATTTATTCAAAAATAATCTCAGAAGAGCTACACATGTAAGCTCATGTAGAGTGCTTATAATATAGTTATATCATTCAAAATTATTCTCCATTATCAAACATAACAACGCAAAGAAAAAATTAAATTTAAAAACCAAAAAAAAAAAAAACAAATGAAAATGTTTAAAAGAAATTGATTAAGAACATGTGTGAGTTATAAATCAATAAGTTAATAATTTTCAAGATAAATATTTCTTAAATATTTTTTTAATTTTATATCGTTGAAATCTTTAACACTATATGGTAATCTGTTGCAGGCTGCAGTTGCAGTATTAGCTATTGGTTCTAATCCATTTAGATTATGACTAGGCATAAATCTTAGATGATTTGCATTTCTTGTGTTGTAATTGTGTACATCAATGTTGGACCTTAGAGACATATTTGATTTGATGTTGTTTTTTCTAATATTATTAATGTGCAACATCTGATTCATTTCTTTAAAACCTCTCATTTTTAAAATGTCGTGCTTTTTATGTATTAAGTTTGTTGATGTTCGGCAGTGAAGCAAAAACAAGTTCTTAATTTCTTTGTTCTGGATAATCTGTAAGGCATTTAGCTTCTTTCATATGTATTTCCCCAGACTCCAATACAATATGTTATTTTGCTATGAAATAAACTGTAGATTTCTTTGAGTTACGAGGAACACATAAACCTAGCTTCCTAAATATACCAGCCATTCTTCGTGTTTTGATTGATAAATTCTTTATATGTTCATTCCAATTCAAGTCATCATCCATAATTACGCCAAGATATTTGTATTCATTAACCCTCTCAATTGGATTATTATTATATGATACCGTAATTGTTTGTTGTTTAGCTTTGATTAACATCAGTTTAGTTTTATTTGTATTAATTGTGAGTTTGTGACGATACATCCATTTATACACACATTTCATATCTTCATTTGCCTTGGTTTCGAGAATGTTAGGGTTTAACTCAGAATATATTAGTACTAGATTATCTTCATAAAAATAAATTTGCCCATGCAATTTTAGTGAGGAGAAGCTACTTATATAGCAGGAAAATAATGCTGGTCCTAGTGAACTTCCTTGAATGACACAAAATTCAACATTATTTTGTTTATATTTAAATGCTCAGAATACAGTTTTCGATTTTTAAAATAGTTATGGAACCAATTATATTCTTTCCCTTGAACACCACATTTAAATAGAATTTTAAGGAAAATAGTTCTGTCTAAGGAGTCAAAAGCTTTCGTCAGATCAAAGAAAGTTACACCAACCTGATTAGCAAAACTAATTGCAGATTGCATATGTGATACAATGTCAAATAGAACTGTATTTATATTAGACATTTTTATAAAGCCATATTGCCGATTACAAATTAAATTGTTTACTACCAAATGATTTACCAATTGATCATTAACATATCTTTCAATTATTTTTCCTAATACTGAAGCAATTGATATTGGTCTAAAATTATTAATATCAGATTTATCGCCTTCTGTCTTATAAATGGGTATTACTTTGTTGAATTTTAGCATTTCCGGAATGTTACCTTCTATTAACGACTTATTTATTTAGTCAGATTTTAGAAATTTTACAGTTGACGTTTTGATGTTATCAACACCAGGACTGCTATTCATTGGTAGTCTTTCAATAAGTTTTTTCACTTTAGTTACTATAATTCTTGTAAAATGCATTCTACTTTTCAGTTCTTAGTCGCGGTGTAAATGTGGTATGAAAATTTTTAGCCATATTTTTATCTATATTACAGTAGTACTCATCATACCTATTTATTTTAGAATATTTCTAATCTAATGTATCTTCTCCTTCATAAAAGACATTATTATTATTTTTACCATCGGTAAGTATTTCTTTTATCGCAATCCAGGTTTTATGTCGATTGTTCAAGCAGTTGTGAAATTTTTTCCTATCATATATTTGACATTTTTTACGATTTATAGCTGTTAGTTAATTCAGCCAGTAATGAAACATTTCTTTAAAATACGCATCACCCTTATTCACTACATGTTTTCTGTACCAGTAATTTTTTGTTTTTATTAATTGCATATATTCTTTGTCACATAGATGTGTGAGGTGTATGTGGTGTAACATCTACGAGAATTTGCTCGTGATCTGATAGTATTTTTAAAATATAAAATAAAATTGTATAATTTCAAAATTAGATGTTATATTTAAAGTATTAACTATATTATTAAATAATAGTGTCGATAATTCGTTTGATTAACTGCTGATAGTTAACAATATAAAAAAAAATATATAATCTAAATATGAACTGTGGAATTTGTGATATAAGAATTGCGGCAAGACATAAATAAAATTTCTTGTGGAGATAGCAATATGGTTTTTCATTGTAAATGCACCAATATTAAGACTGAAGATTTAGACTTCTACAAAACGTCAGGGAATAAATACAGATGTAATAAATGTAGTAGTAAGAGACGTAAATAATTTCAATCTGATGTATTTATACAACCATCTTATTCTACGTCTCTCAATGCTGGACAATCTAACAGTTCAACATCAACTACAACAGATAATGTCAACTAATCAGTATTACTAATCAACAACAATTACAGCAAAATGAAGAACTCAAACGAAATCACAGTATCAATACCAACAAATGATGATGAACTCTTAACATGGTATACAATAGATTAATTAGTTTAGAAGATGTAAACAAAGAATATCTCAATACAATTAAAGAATTAAAACATGAGAATTCTGTGTTACGCTCTAGATTGCACAGGTTACAAATTGAGAAATGCACTGTTAAAAATACTAAACAAAAGAGAAACAATAGAAGCGAAGTAATTTGCATACAGCTGAAAGAGAATACTACAAAGCAGCAAATTTTGAGAACAAAGAGGAGCAATTATAAAAAATTAAGCACTGATCTATTTGGGATTAAAAATTATCGTAATAAAAGAATATTTATAAATGAGAGTATTACTAGTTATAATAAAGCTTTATTTATGGAGACAAAGAGAAAAAAAGAAGAATGGAAGGAAATACAAATTTCTATTGTACAAAAAAAGTAAGTTTTATCAAAGAACATAGAAAGTAAGAATTATCATCTGAATTATTTTTAAAATTTTCAACTATGGTAAATTCGGGCAACAACGAGGGTGCTGTGCTGTGATTGAAACGTAATTTTTGCTTTATTGAGAGATATTTTTACAATTCTCTTGTTTTATCTCTTTCTGAAGAACTCCAATCCAATCCTCCAATTCAATTTTGTTTATGCTATATTTTTGTTCTTTTTTTATTGTTTGTTTTTAATGCATGTATTGTTTTATTACAGAAGAGTCAAAGCTGGTCAAAGTCTAGTTATCTAGTATATGAATATGATAATTATGAATATAAATTATTAAGGCATTAACCAAACAAAAAAATTTTTTGGTTAACTTTCATATGCATTGTCAAAGAATATAAAGAATAAAAAGAAGATAATCTGAAGAGAGTCAGAAGAATGATTTAAAGAATAAATAAAGTTTCTTCATTTTTATTGTGTTCGTGTGGTTGACGTTGAAGAAATGTTTCATTTTTTTATTTTCATTTATAATATCATTATTTATTTTGATTCAAAATGTTTTAATTTAAATTTATCAGGATTTGTTTAAGTTTTATTTTTGCTTTTAGTTTATGCATGTACCTAGGTATTGTTTTTATTCTTTTTTTTCATTTTTTGTTAATTTATTTAGTTTATTTTGTAATTACTCTTTAAATAATTTTTGGTAGTTCTGAAAAGTACTTTTGATTTGCTATTTGAAAATTTTTGAATTTGTAAATTTTTGAAAAATCTATAAATTAGATTAAATAAATTTATTGTAATTTTTTTTTTGAAATTATATCATTTTAAACATTATTATGAATAAAACATATTTTTATGTTCATTAAAAATATTTAAGCGATAATAATTATTTGTAATTTTTTATTTTTTTTATATCTATTTTTTCTACATCCCAAGAACCGAAATGGTTTTGATTATCCACATTTGATTAAGTCATTTCGCAATACATAAATTAACTCCTAATGACAAAGAGAAAGGTGATGGGAAAGGAGAACTTATTTTTTTATTTTAGTTTCAAGATCCCTCTTTGTATTGATTTAACAGTATCATTTAATAGTAACAGTTAAATTTTAACAATGAGACTTTTAAATTATCATTCAGATTCAGCTAATTGTGAAGAAGACTGCACTGATTTACTTTTAGCTGATCTATCTATAGCAGATTTAATCAGTTAAGACAAAAATGATTCAATGCAGGAATCCATTATTATGTTTGATGATGATGATCTTAATTATGACATACCTGTACCTGTAGATATTTTAAATAATATAATTGAAGAGAATTTCATGAAATACTATGGTGGATACAAAATTTTTAAAAATTTAAATAAAATAAAATGTGAAAGTTGTAAGAGCATTTTAACGAAAGATAATCAAAATTATAATCTTAATTCAGAATGGTTCCTGTTCTTTATTAAAATATATTTATTTAACTGCCGACTATTGGTACGACTATTGTAAAACATAAATTTTTGTAATTGTACAGGGGTAACTAGTCAATGTTTTTTCTATGATAATTCCATTTCAATCCAATTATTTCTCAGTTCTTGTGATCTGTATTTTTATTTTGGTAACATTACAAAATTTAATACTTAATAGAACCACGCATCAGAATAAAATTTTATGTTGTTCTTTTTTTATATTTATATAAACAACGTCTCTATATTGAAAAAGCCTCGAAACTAATTTTAGCTTCGTAAATTAAAATTTAAAAATTTGTTTGAATTTTTTTTTTAAACGAAGTAAAAATTAGTTTCGGGGCTTTTTAAATATAGAGGCATTGATATTCATTAATCAAAACATAATAATAAAAAAAAATTTTTTGTTGGTTTTCTTTTTGTTTATATTCGTCATTTCATAATAATGAATAAAAACAAAAAGAACAACAAAAACATTTCAATCGTTGCTTTATCCGACATACATCTTCCTCTTATAAAACATCAGTAACAACTGATAACAAAAATAAAGGTATTTCTTCTTCTCTCAAATTTTGTTTACTTTCAATCTTTCGCCCCTTTTTCTCTTCCTCTAGATAGGGTCTCAATATCAGGCGCGTAGTACAAAAACTTTTTTTCAAAAATTTATATGAGATGCGACTTCTTACTATATATATTTTTTGGTTTTATTTAAAAAAGAATGAAGATAGTGCAATCATTTCAATAGAATCATTTGAAGACTTGAATAGTATACGTTAATACAATCAGATTTTAATATAATTTCTGATAATAATTTAATAGTAAATTCTTAAATTTTTTTATTAAAAAATATGTTTGACTTCGAAAATGAGTTTGTTGATGATTGTGATATTTTCAGTAGTATTAGTGAAGTTTTTGAGAATATTTATAGAAAAGTTTGCGAACTGAAAAATAGTTTTTATTGTATATCAAAACATTAGAAGCTTGAGGGAAAACTTTAACACGCTTGTTTCTCATTTGGGAATTTTCAAAAAACTACCAGATTTTAGTTTTGTGTCTGAAATTTTCGTGTCTGGATTTTTAAAAATGAAATAGATAACTATTTAACTACTAATGATAATTATGCGTCTGGTGGAGTGGTTATTTCGTTAATTCTAGTTATAACTGTGTGTGAGCAATATAATTTACAATCGGCAGACGTTTTAAAAATTAACTGTGCATTAAAGAACGAACTGTATGTGTTTCTGTGTGTTTATCGATTCAACAAATTTAATATTAAGTCATTTTCTGATGAATTGTTTTTGTTACTTGATAGAATATAATCAAAAAATTTAGTTATTGTTGGTGATTTTAACATTAATTTAATTGAGAGTAACTTAGCTGTTTCAGATTTTTTAACACAAATAGCTTCCTTTGGTCTGATTTCTATTATTAATAAACCGACGAGAAATTCTTCTGGTAGTTGTTGGAATCCCATATATATACGTCTATCTAAACCAGTTTTTATCTCGAATGAAATTCTAGATTTAAATATTTCCGATCATTGTATGTGTGGTATTATTTTAAATAATTCTTACAAATTCAATAACCAGAACGATGGAAAGGATAACAGTAATAATTTTGATAAGTTTAAAATTGATTTTGTAAAACTGAATCTCTTTTTGACATTTCGGGAAGAGGTCTACAGGGAAACGAATGTATCTAATGCTTATGTTAAATTCATTGAAATTCTAAACATATATATTGAATTAAGTAAATACAGAATAAACCGTAGAAAGAAACATATAAGACTAAAACCTTGGAACAGTAATGAATTGGTGAAAAAGATTAATTTTAAAAACAAAATTAGAATTAAATGTAAGCACACTAATAATCTTAGACTAAAAAATAATTATATAAATCTCAATAAAAATTTAAAAAAAAAATCTATTTATGTAGAAATAATTTTTATAAAAATGACTTCAACAAACATAAAGAAAATATCAAAAACGAATGGGATGTTGTTAATAGTATAATAAAAACTAATTTTCAAAATAAAAAAGTAATTCAACTCGAAGATGATAACTCTATCACTTGATGCCTTTGATGTAGCTAATATTTTCAATAAGCATTTCGTTAACTTATCAACCAATTTGCTTACTCAGTCTAAAACTTGTACTTGCTCCTTCTGCATATTTGACGAATTAACAGATGATGGTCATAGTTTTTTCTTTAACGTAATTAATCCTGTTGAAGTTTCCAAAAACATACAGGCACTAAAGAATTTTCATTTATGTGGTCTAGACCACATTTCTAATTTCATACTGAAATCAATTTCCTGTAATATTGTTGATATATTATCCTATTTGTTTAATAAAAGTATCTATGATGGTGTTTTCCCTGAAGAACTTAAGCATGCTTGTGTTGTACCTTTGTTTAAAAAAGATGGTTCTCTAGACAAAAATAACTATAGACCAATTTGGCTCCGATCTCCTATAGGAAAAGTGTTTGAGAAAATTTTTACAGAATACTAAGTTAAAGGGAAACACTTTTTTAGTAACTATCAACATGGCTTTATGAAGGGAAAATCAACTGAGGATTCTCTTCTTGATGCTATCTATATTTATAAAATTTAGATAGTAATAAAAACACTGCTGGTTTATTTATAGACATTACGAAGGCATTTGATATGGTTAACCATAAAATTTTAATAAAAAAATTAGAAAACTGAGGCATCAGAGGTTGTATATTAAAGTGGTTTTCGTCTTACCTTAATAATAGAGTGCAATTTGTTAAAATTGGAAATACAATCAGTATGCCAGATTTTATTACCACAGGTGTGTTAGGGCCAATTCTCTTCCTTGTACATATAAATTCTTTGCTCAAACTTCCTTTTAAGGGGCAAACTACAGTTTTTGCCGATGATATTGGCTTTGCTTATGGTACTGATACCTTTTTAGATCTTATTTCTGATTTTAATTATGATCTAGACATGCTCAGGAAATGGTTTAACCAGCATGAGCTTATTATTAGTGACAAAACAAAGGTCATATTTTATAATCTTAAAAAGAAAAGTCTGCATCAAGCAAACCTTATATATCACTCTCCTGAGTGAAAAGCTGTTAAAATTTTTGATAAATTCTGTTTGCTTGTCAATGATAAAAAACGTTCTGTTTTTTGGAAAAATGTAGTTCTAAATGTTTTAATATTGAAGAAGTCTGTAATTTTAAATACTTAGGGGTTAACTTAGACTCCCAGCTTAACTGGAGTGATCACTGTGTAAATGTAGGAAACTATTGTAGGTCTACTCTGAGAGTAATTTATGAATAGAAAAAATTATGTTCTGTGCAAACTATTAAAACAATATACTATGGCCTATTTCAATCCAAAAATCAATACGGTTTAAGTTGTTGTACATATAATAAATTACACCCTATACCTACTGTTCAGATACACATACTACGTATTTTATGTAACAAAAATAGATTTGAAATTACTGAATATTTTTTTTACAAAAGTAAAACTATGGTTATTATGTTTAGAATATTCTAGCGTTGAATTCCTTTTTGATGTACTTAGTTAAAGTTCTCAATTCCTGCTATAATACTTTATTTATTTATATATACTTTGCTTCTACTTTCTTAATTTTCCTTTGCCCTCAATATTTACATAGCTCTAATCAAGAAGTTTTTTTTCTCTCAAAAGTTTGAATTTTTTAAATTTTTAAATTTTTTACCTAATTTTAATCTAATTTTGGCATTCCTAAAATTGTTTATAATTAAAAAAATTACATAATAGAATTAAATTATAACAGAAAATAAAAAATATTCGGAAGAAAAACCCAAAAGTTACGCATCAGTTTGTAAAAATATACCACCAATTGTTATTAGCCTAAAGCAAAAACAGAATGCCGTACAAACGAAAATTGACTTAGAAAGATTTGTGGAACCAATGAATATTAATTTTAAGAATATTAAAACGGGTTATAAAGGTGTAATAACAATAGAAAGTGAAAATAATGAAGAGAGAGAAAAAGTAAAGAGTGTTGTTGAAGAAAAAATGGGTAAGAAGTATGATATTAACATATTAAAGTTACGAACTACCAAATTGTTTATAAGTGGTATGAAGGTAAAAAGAGATGAAGCTCAAATTGTGGAAAGGATAAAAAGACAAAATTATTACTTAGCAGATTGCGAAATTAAATGCCTGAAGATAATTGCTCAGTCAAGGATATACTGAGTCTTATCCTACAGAGACTAACAAACCAAGACGAATTTATAAAAACATTATCTGACGAGATTACAACGATAAAAAACCATAGCAGAAAACTACCGCAATCACATAAAAAATAAGCCATACCCTTAGAGTTGCTACATGGAACGCAAATGGACTATTCCAACACGTTTCGGAATTCGAAATTTTTCTGAAAGATCAAAACATAGATATATGTCTAATTTCTGAAACACACTTCAAAAAAAAAGTTTAGTATTAAAATTCCTAATTACGTTTGTTATCATACTTCGCATCCAGATGACAAACCAAGAGGAGGAACAGCAATACTGATAAAAGGCAACATTCAACACCATGAGGAGCAGAAAATAGAAAATGCAATGATGCAAGTTACAACAATTAACATTAAGGTCAAAAATAAGGACTTCAAAGTCTTGGCTATCTATTGCCCACCAAGACACTCACCTACCAGAGTCGACTTCATAAATCTCTTTAAAATACTTGGAAACAATTTTATCATCGGAGGAGATTTCAATGCGAAACATACCCACTGGGGTTCAAGATTAACCACAACAAAAGGGAGAGTGATATATCAAGTTGGAAGAAATCATAAGTGTGAATTTATTTCTTCTGGTGCCCCAACCTATTGGCCTACTGACCCAGCGAAAATACCTGATTTGGTTGATTTTTTTTATAACAAAGGGAATAAATAAAAACCACACATATGCCGTGAGCAATGATGATCTATTGTCTGACCACACTCCAGTGATCATGGTTCTAAGCGAAAAAGTTGAACACAAAATTGCCTCCCAAGACTTACAAACAAGAAAACTGATTGGGATATGCCTAGAGAAAAACTTGAGCAATTCATTACTCTAGGATCCGTGGAATCAAGAAACCAAATTGATGCAGAAGTCGAGCAATTCATTGTAGACGTGTAGCAAGCAGCAAAGAAGGGCACACCATGTTTTGACTCGAAACATCATTCGAGTGGGAGCTATCCTCCACAAATAAGAGCACTGGTTATGGAGAAGGGAAGGGCACGACGAAAATGGCAATCAACGAGGTACCCAGGTGATAAAGTTATATTCAATCGCTTAAATAATCAACTAAAACAGCAAATCAGACGTATAAAAAATAATTCATTTAACAAATTCTTAAATAATTTATCAGCCGATCATTATACTGACTGCTCGCTTTGGAAAGCAGCTAAACGAATAAATACACCACAGGTGCAAGATCCATTATTGAAAACACAAGCTGGGAGCTGGGTCGGTAACCCAAAAGAAAAAGCTAAGATTTGCAAAGATCTTCACAGCACCAACGCAAAACCTTGCAAATGAAAATATAACTCTCGAAGTTAAGTAGATGAAGCGGAAATTTTGCATGTCATTCTAAGAGAAATTAAACAAATATGCAGACACAACCTGAACGTCAAGAAAACACCAGATTATGATCTCATCAATGGACAAATCATGCGGGAACTACCAGATCTAGCTTTGTTAAAGCTACAACATATATTTAATGCATGTTTAAAGTTCACTTATGTTCCGAGAGAATGGAAAATTGCAGAAGTAATAGTAATACTGAAGCAAGGAAAACCGCCTTCAGAGGTAACATCATATCGACCAATATCGTATTATATCAAAAATATTTGAGATACTGCTCCTCAAAAGACTTGCACCGATAATTGAAGAAAGAGATCTAATCCCGAACCATCAACTTGGATTCAGAAACAAACATTTACAATTGATCAAGTGCATCGGATCACAAATATATTGGAAAAAGTGTTCGAAGAGTCTGCTCAGCAATCTTCTTAGATGTTGCTCAGGCTTTCAACAAGGTGTGGCACCAAGGCCTTGAATTTAAACTACATCGTGATTTACCAAGACAATTTTATGAAATATTAAAATCATATATGACTAAAAGATGCTTTCGTGTACGTTATGCCAAAGAATATTCAGAAGTAAAAGAAATATCTGCTGGAGTCCCACAGGGAGGTGTTCTTGGTCCAATACTTTACCTGCTATATACAAGAGATATCCCCCAAATTGACAACATTTTTATGGCTACCTTTGCAGACGACACTACGGTTCTTGCAGTTGACGTATCTGTCAAAAACTCCACAGCAAAACTTCAAAATGCAGTGAATAAAATAAGATTATGGACCCAACGATGGCGCATAAAATTTAATGAAAGCAAATCAACTCATATAAACCTTACTTATAAAAAGATTTCAACCATTCCTATCTCAATCAATAACAAAATAGTACCATATGCCAATACAGCAAAGTATCTGGGAATGACACTCGATGCTAAGCTAAGATGGAAGGAACATATAAGAAATAAAAAAGAAGAGCTCTAAACATTAGACTCAAAAAATTTTACTGGTCACTTAGGCGTGGTTCTGAGTTATCTGTACAGAACAAAATATTGATATATAAGCAGATATTAAAACTGTGTGGACGTACGGTATCCAATTATGGGGCTGTGCAAAGAAAACCAAGATCGAAATGATGCAAAAATTTAAAAACAAAGTGCTCCGTGTATAGTAAATGCACCATGGTACGTACGTAACAAAGATCTCCACCGTGACTTGCACATTGAAACAGTAACGGAAGAGATCAAGAAACATGCAGTCAGACACGATCAGAGACTGCTAACTCATGTGAACTCGGAAATGGCAGCAGTTCTTCAAATCGACAACATTGTCCGTCGACTCAAGAGAACGAAACCCCACGAGCCCCACAAGGTCACTACCTAAAATGGGAAATTCTACGATAATAGTTTCCTTCACGGAAATTGTTATTTCAATAATTTTCCTTTGCGAAAAAATTTAAATAATCTTCCCACGCGGCTATCTCGTTCACGCGAAATTTCATAGTGATAAAGTTCCTACACGGTAATTATTATGATGTTAGCGATCCTCCACGAAAACTATCACTACAATAATTTCCTAAACACGCGACTGAAAATTTACGAAAAAAAAAGTCATTAGTCGATAGAAAACGTAGATTGGTTATAACGAAAAAAAATAGGTGGGCTTTAGTGGGTTCGATTCCTACACTATCAAGACGCACACGCGGCTGGAGCTGTTGATGTCCTTCAGGGATTATCTCCTATCTTTCGAAGAAAAAAAACAAACAAAAAAAAAAAAGGCCTAAGGAAAATAATGGAAAGAGAAAAAAATAAAATAACTTACTACAATACAATTGTAGAAATTGATAATGATGGGTTTCACAAAGCTCTAACGAGAGGAAAAATATTAGTGGGATGGGATTATTGTAAGGTATTTGATGCTACATATGTTAGATGCTGTTATAATTGTTTAGGGTTCAACCATAGAGCAGCGGACTGCAGAAGTAAGAAAGTTTGTGCTAAATATCTAGAAGAACATACTTCAACGGAGTGTAATTAATACGAATATATAGCAAAATGATCAAATTGTAAATATGTAAATAATGTATTGAAGGTTGATGTTAATGAAAATCACAACGTCTTGAGTAAAGAATGTCCATTGTATTTGGAGAAGTTAAGAATTGAAAAACATAGAGTGAACTATTAGCAATTAAAACCATTAATAGAAATTCAATGTTTGTCAAGGCTTAATAAACAATTTTGTAGAACTTCAAACTATTGTATCAGACCTTGACTTTTTGTGCCTGGCTGAAACACATTTAGTAAGTGATGATGATGATTCACTAGTCAAATTAAATAACTATCACCATATAAGAAATAATAGCTATTCGAGACATACAGGGGGTGTCACATTTTATATAAAAAATTCATGGAATTATGAAATAATTAAAAGTGATTGTTTGGATAATGAATGCTGGTTTAATATTTCAAAAGTATATAATGGTAAAAATATTTTTGTTTTGGTTGGTTTATATAGATCACCCAAATATTTAAGTATAAATTGTGGTTTTTTGAATCATTTTAAAAATATGATGGAACAATTGAGTGAATTAAATGAGACTATTATAATCATTGGTGATTTTAATATAAATTGGCTAATTAATAATAATATTAAAAATTTTAGTGAACAAATAATAATTGATAATGCTTTTAGACAATTAATAAATGAATATACTAGAGTTACTAATAGTTCAAAAACACTTATAGACTGGGTATTAACTGATAAGTACAGTGACATTTTAGCTTATATTGATCAAAATTCTATAAGGGATCATGAAAGTATGTATTAGAATTAATATTAAAACAAAAGATTAAATCAAAAGTAAAAATAAAACAATAAAAGTGCTAAAATATAATAAACAAAATTTTTTATATAATATAACAAGAAGTGATATTATGAGCGTTTATTATACCGATGTTAATAGCAAGGCAAATGGTTTTAGTTTTAACTTAAAAGAATTAATAAAAAATTACATAGTAGAATCAGAGACTATAATAGAGACGTCGAATTGGAGCAAAAATAGCACAGATGTCGCTAACAGTATCGAAATGAAATAATGAAATGATAAAAATTATGATTCTTATAAAATTAAAATTTTCAAAATTCAAAGCAAGCTAAGAATGGAATTAAAAACAAAATACGAAAAATAATTTTTTTCTTCGCAGCTGCGTTATTATGCATACTAAAGCAATTTATATATTCATATAAATAATATATATGTATATAATTTGATTTTGTATGGTTGAGTTACAATCAATTTGAATTAAGAATGTTTTTTGATTTTGAATCCAAATAAAATGAATTTTTGTACAGAGTTAAGAAATTTTGTTGTAAGGTATTTATTCTCCCATTACGTTTGTAACATTCGGTTTTACGTATATTAAAAAGTTTATAATTTTTTAATTTAAAAAAAAAAATACTTTTGACCAAAAATACTTGGGAGCGTGTCATAACCTGTGTTTCATTTGCCCGTAGTATCATTAGCCTGTTTTCTTGCGATTTGCCTGCATTTTAATTTGTTTGAATTTCATTTGACTGGATATGTAGTAATACAGGATTCATGTAGCAAGTTTTTAACAATCAACGGCATCAAAACTACATCTTCTAAAGGTGACTGGTTGAAAGTGCCAAGTCAAGAAATTGAGCAGCCTCCAGCAAAAATAGGTCCGGGTACCGTCTCACAAAGCACTTGAAAAAAATTTTTGTTTGTTTTTCTTCAACATGTCATTTGTATAATGGGTCACAAGCACGATACAAACAAGAGGTTCGGCGCCCCAAATGTGGGGGCTGAAGAACTTGATTTTTTTTGGTGAGTACAATGGCTCTTAAATGCGATGAAGACAGTAGGTGCGGGGTCCCAGGAATTGGGGCCGAAGCCCAATATCATGTGCTTAAATTGTATTTTTCTGAAAAAAGGTTATTAATAATTATTATAAATAATTTTAAAAAAATTTTTTTCGATAAGTCCGAATGTGCGGAAGTTTGGATCAAAGACCATATATTTGTACTGATGACAAATAAACAAAAAATTCAAGGTTTTCGGTCCTGACATTTGGGGCCCGGACCTCTTCTTTTTCTGAAAAATATGTACCTTTATAACTTGAAAAAAAAAAGAAAATTTAATTCATCTACACTAAAAACGTATTCTAACTTTAGAAATAAATTAAGAAAATTAATGTACGCAGGTTACCTTATTATATTCAATCAATATAATATATTTTTTTTTTTTAATATTCATTATCATTGCAATCTGAACTATCATTCAAATTAAACACACATATTCATTCATATACACAAGATTTTATAAGAATAATGAATAATAATAGCCAATAATATGTATAAGTAGTATAAGTGGTATAAGTAATGTAAATGGTATAAGCTAAAAATAACAATTTTATTTTACTTAAATTTGTACAGGCTACAATTATCTTATTTTTCAACATGGACAACTACCTTTTAATAAATTGGTAGAAATCCTTGGACAAGTATCAGTTTTTTAAATTTAAAAACTGATAGTTAGAAAAAAAAAAATGCATGATATTTTGTTCGCAATTCGACGTCTCTATTATAGTCTCTGGTAGAATATAACATAAAATTTCCAAAAGTAGAATGGTTTGAAAATGAACATAGGGTATTAAAAAATAAAAAAACTTATCAATATGAAATTGCAAAATAGATAAATAATATAAGTGAGTGGAATAAATACAAAAAATTGAGAAAAAAATATGAAAATCAAATTAGTAAAGCTAAAAATAAGTAAAAAATTGAAGAATATAATGATCAAAAAACTATGTGGAAAAACATTAAAAACTATGTTTTGAACAAAGGTTTTACTGAAATATCTGAAATAATTTTTGATAACAAAACAGTGAATGATAATATAAGTATAGCCAATAAATTTAATAAATTTTTTATCGAAAGCATTCAACAAATTAATAGAAGCATTAGATGTGAAACATATGTAAACTATATTGAAAGTAAACCATGTATATTTAAATTTAAAACAATAACAATTGATTATTTAAAAGAAACATTAAAATTGCTAAATAAAAAGCGTGATTTAAATTTTGTCGGTGCAGGTTTATTGTTGGAGGCCTATGAGTTTATTGGTGAAAATCTATTATCTATAATTAACCAGTCTCTAGTATCTTTAATGTTCCCTAACGTGTGGAAAGAATCGATTGTGGTTCCAATAGAAAAAGTTAAAACCACAAAAAATGCAAATGAATTCAGACCAGTAAATACCATATTAACAGAAGCCAAAATTTTAGAGAAAATTGTATATAATCAGCTTTAAGAATATTTGGAAAAAAATGAACTAATATCGGAATATCAATCCGGATTCAGAAGGAACATAACTGTGAGGCATTAATAAATCGCGTTGTCACAAATTGGAAAATTTCAGTTCATGATAACAAAGTAATAGTGGCCGTATTTTTAAATTTAAGGCGAGTCTTCGAAACTTTTGATCATGATATTTTTTTATGTAAACTTGAGGAGTATAGTATTTGTGATATAGAATTAGAATGGTTTGAATCTTATTTAAAGAATGAAAGACCTCAAAGAACAAAAATCAATGGTTCGATTGTCAGATCCAATCGAGGTGTCATATGGTGTGCCTCAAGGAAGTGTCTTGGGTGTGTTATTGTTTCTGATTTTTATTAATGATATGGAGAAGGCGGTGAATTATGGTGAATTGATACAATTTGCGGATGATGCATTGTTATATATTACTGGAGAATGTTGATTTAAATAGTTTAGGTAGGTGGCTAAATGTGAATAAACTTAAATTAAATATAGATAAAACTAAATGTTTAATTATTAATGGAAGGGAAAATGAAAATCATAATATTATATTAGATAATAAAAACATTGAAAGAATCGAAGAGATAAAGTACTTAGGAGTAAAAATAAAGTACTTAGAAGTAAATTAAATTTTAAAAGTCATATTAATTATGTATGTAAAAAGATCGCTAAAAAACTAAATTTTTTTAATCAAATTAGAAATAAAATATCTATTAAGTGTGCAATCAATTTACATAATACATGATCAAACCACACTTTGAATATTGTTCTTCTATATTATTTATGTGTAATTCTGAATTGATGGGTAGATTGCAAAGACTTCAGAACAAGTCTATGAGAGTTGTTCTAAGATTGAATCGCTGTGCTTCTGTACATGCAATGTTGGACACGTTAAAATGGCTAAATATTGAACAACAAATTAAAATGAATGTTTTGATCATTGTATTTAAAATAAAAAACGGGCTTTGCCCAAATTATTTATGTAATAAAATTGTATATAATGGAAACATACATGAATATAATTTAAGAAATAATTCTAACTTTAGACTATTTTTTTATAGAAATGAAAAAACAAAAAATATGATCATGTACAAAGGTTTGCAATTATATAACAATCTTCCTACAGAATTAAAAATGGAAAATCGTTTGAGTAGATTTAAAAACCAAATTAAAATTCATGTAAAGGATAATTTTTAAATGAATTAAATTAGATTAACTCCATATTAAGTAAATTTATTTTGATTGTTTATTAATGTATGAATATTATTGTAATTGTAAATAGTTTTATATGAACTAAATAAAAATAATAAATAAATAAAATAAATAAATATAACTCACATAATAGAAATCACATAATAGAAAATAGTATTTTATTTGTAAGCAAAATTAACTTTAAAAAAATAACAAGGTGACTCAATTCTATTTTTAAAATTAAATAAAGAGTCTTCCTATATTTTTCTCTTAAGTATGTAATTTTTAAATTTAATGTAATTAATCTAATTGTTAAACGAAAAATATGAAATGAAAAATAATAAAAAACGAGTTTTATTTTCTTTTTGATACTTTGTTCCACTGTCGCTAACTCGTGCATTTACTGTTATAAATCGCCTCAACACTATTATAATAATAATCAATGTTACAGTTATTTTTAAAATGACTTTTTAATAAATTGTCAATTGTGATTTTTTTCTTAAATGTGAAATTTGGTTTGTTTACAAATTCGGTGGTATAATCCAATTCAAGTATTAATAGGAGATGATCCGTAAAATTTGAGTTAAGATAGCTAATATTAATATTATTTTCCAATTTAGTTTTTAAAACATGATCTATACATGATCCAGTGGCTGGACGTATAGTAGTTTCATTTCAAAAGAAAATTCCGTTGGATTCTACTATCATCTTATACTTATTAACATTATTATCATCATTTAATTTAGTATTAAAGTTGAAGCCTCCTAACACTAGTGCATTTTTACCTAAATGACATAGATGTTCATCAAAAATGGAGAAAAAGTGATTAATGGAACATTTGTTATTATTAAGTGGCCTGTAAACAGTAGTAATTTGTAAATTATTTTGGTTTTTGTGTATTCTAATTGAAATAAAACTATTGAATTCATCACAAAAAATATTTTGTGTGCTGAAGTTTAAAATGTTATAAATAAATAAACCAACTCCCCCACCTCTTCTGCTTTTGCGACACGAGAAGACTTTTTTATGATATTTTAAGTTGATAGTATCTATATCTTTGTCCAATATCCACGTGTTAGTGAAAACAATGAGATGAATATTTGAGGATGCATTATCTAATAGAAAAGAGCTTCATCCAGTTTGTGTTTTAGACTGCGTATATTTAAATAGAAAATTTTTAATGAAAATTGCTTATCAAATTTAAACTCATTTATTTTATTTATTTATTTTGGTTGCGTTACTAAAGGCAAAATGTTATAATCTATACTGGTATTATGAATCATTAAATTTTTCTTTTAAGATATTTTCTGATAATAAATGAATTACTTTAGAATTATCATTTTGCCTTATTTACACTTTCACATAAAAAGGGAAAAGGACGCGGTACTTTAAAAAGCTATCAAGTGACAGATTTAAGTAGCTTCCATACAACTTCTAGAACTTCACAGGAAAATAATGAGCTACGGCTACCGTATTGCCCAGCATTTATTGGGAATATTTAAGAAACCAATTGTGTTACAGACATGCAAATTTACACTTAGATATTCTTTTAAAGATAAAGAAAAACGACTGCTACCGATATCATTTTGATTGATTCGGGTCGGTGGTATACAACTCCTAGCACCTACCAGGAATATTTCGAAAAACAGTTGTGTTACAGACTTGACAATTTATACATAGGTACTCTATGAAAAATAAACAAACACGCATTTTCCTGAAAAAGTGTTTCCGAATTTTAGGAAGTAGTATAAAATCTTACATTGCTATGTGAAATCGCTATGTGGATTAGCCACAAAAATGTGACAATACGTTTTATTAATCAGAAAATACTGTAGAGTATTCCAGGGGACCCATGTATACAAATCGATAGATACCAGTTACCAATGAAAACAAAGCTGTTAACTACCGAACAGAGTTTCTCTATTTGTTGTATTTGACACAGTTTCCTCCTCACTAATTGGAATTAAAAGTTGTAGCTCGATTATTTCTTCTACGAAATTTGAAGGATCAGAAACTATGATACTAGATTAATAACAAGAACTTTGCATCCTCATTTCATTGAAGCATAAATTCAAATTGACTGTGGAAAAGGCGAACATATCTTTATTTCTAGAATACCGCAATAGCAATGAACGTGTTTGTTTATACTCCATAAGAAAAAAAAAATTGGTCTTAATATAGTGGATGTTCCAGCTCATATTTTTAATTGTTGTGTAGAAATTGGAATTTATTCTAATGCTCTAAAAATTGCTGAGGTAATACCTTTGTTCCACAAACAAGATAAAAATTACTCAGATAACTATCGTCCTATTTCTATGTTAAGTTGTTTCTCTAAAAGAGTGATACAAAATAGAATGATGCAATTTTTAGATCGGATAACTTTTTAAGTTGTAAGCAATTTGGTTTTCGTAGTGGCAGATCTACTGAAGATGCACTTCTAACTTTTTGTTCGCGTAATTATGAAGCTCTTAATAATAAACTAAAAAGTGCTGCGTTATTTATTGATATTAAAAAGGCATTTGATACTATGGATCATAAAATCCTATTAGACAAGTTGTATAAAGCTGGCATTCGAGGTAATTTTTCTGATTTACTTTCTTCGTATTTAACGGGTCGAAATAGCAATAGTAACCCCTATATACAAATCAGGTTCAACTACAAATCCAACAAACTACCGACCGATTTCTGTACTAAACGCTTTGTCAAAAATTTTTGAAATAATCATCAAACGCCGCCTTAATTTATTTTTTACAAATAACAGCATTTTACGTGAAGAACAATATGGTTTTGAAAATAATTCTAACACTACATCAGCATGTCTCAGTTTAACAAATTTTATATCCAATAACATCGACAATGGGAAATTTGTTGCATGTATATTTTTGGATCTACAAAAAGCATTTGACTGCGTTGACCATGAGATACTGTTATTAAAATTGATTAATCTTGGTTTTAGTCCATCCAATATAAGCTTTTTTAAATCATATTTCAATGATAGGCTACAAAGAGTCAAAATAGGAAATTCTCTTAGTAGTTACCTTACTATTAAAAAAGGGGTACCACAGGGATCCATCCTAGGACCAGATCTTTTTAAGCTTTACATTGATGATATATCCCGACTAAAGCTGAAAGGCTCAATTCAACTGTATGCTGATGATGCAGTAATACGATATTCAACGCAACAAGCGAAATCGAATTGAGGAGGGATATTGAAAACGATCTAAATAATATTGAAATATGGATTACTAATCACAAATTAAGCCTAAATGTAAAAAAAACCAAAATTATTTTGTTTGGAAATAAATTATATAACTCAGAAAATTTCTTTTATAAATCTAAATTAATAGAAACTGTAGATAGCTTTAATTATCTAGGGTTAATTATCGATAAAAAGTTGAAATGGACTGACCACGTGCACCATATTATTAGCAAAATATCACCCTATCTTTTAATATTGCGTAGATTACGAATTTTTATCTCAACCAAAGCATTATACGCAATATATTCGTCTTTTATAGTGTCACACATTGTATATCTCAATCCCGTATGGAACGGTGCGAGCCAGCAAACCTTAAGTCAGCTGGATGACATTCATAAGAAATCAATAAAAATTATTCACTTCTACCCACGTATATATCCAACAAATTTATTATATTCTGATAAATATTTAAGTTTCACTAATATTTGTAAACGAGAACTATATCTAGTAGCGTTTAAAATAAATAATAATAAAATCAAACATAATTTCATTTTGAGTAGAATGATAGACATCCATACACACAACACACGAAACAAATCCAATTTCTACCTGTCCTTGTTTAAAACAAATCAACAGAAAAACAACTGTCTGTATAATTGTTTGAAATTGTTTAATGACCTGCCGGTACAACTTAAAGAAATTGATTCTTTTAGAGTTTTTAAAACCGGAATACAAAAATTTATATTAAATATTAGTTGACAATAAAAATAAAAAAACAAAAATAAATAAATGGAAAAAAGTAAAAATAAATTATAAATAAACAAAAATAATTGAATATAAGAATATTTTGTATTATTACAACAACAATAATAAAAAATTAAAAATGTTTGACAGTAGTAATTGCTGTAAAAATGTTAAAGTTAATTTCATAAGTAGTTTTAAATAGTCTTTATATATAATTTTTATAATAGAATTAGTACTTTTTTGTTTTCTTTTTTATTTTTTTTTTTTTTCGTTTTATAAATTTAAGCATTGAAGTTTATCTTATTTTTTAAGTTTTCCTATAATTCAATTTATTTTATTTCATATTATTGACAGTTCCATAGCTTTTCTTTGTATATTAACTTTTATTTGCACTTTAATTTTTTTTAAATTTTAAGATCAGACAGCCTAGGCTAAGACCTACAACTTACAATTTAGTTTTAAGTTAATGAAATTTTATATTAAATTAGTATGATTGAAATAAAGAAAAAAAAAAAAAAAAAGTTAAAATTGATGACACCATCAGTGATCTTAAAAGTATTTCTTTGGCTGTACCTCAAGGATCTGTTCTGGGTCTTACATTATTTTTAATCTTCTTTAATTCTGTTCTTCTTCAAAAATTTAATGGTTGTTCAACTACCTTTGCTGATGATGTTGGTCTATCCTACAATAATAAGTAATTTTTTGAAAATGTGTGTAATATTAATTATGACTTGGACTTATTACGTCGCTGGTTTTGCTATCACAAATTATTATTAAGTGATAAAACTAAAATTATGTATTTCAGTTTCGGTTGCTCTATTCCTAAGGTTGTATTCATAATATTTTGTATCACTGTGCTAAATGTAGAAAATTTCCTCTTCCTCAAAATAACTCTCTTCTTGCTCAGAAATTATGTAATTTTAACAAAATGTATAATTGTTCCGCAGGTTGTTTTAAAGTTGATAGTGTTGATTCCTTCAAATATTTAGGTGTTACAATAGATTCTAAGTTAGATTGGTCAATTCATACACGAATTTTAAATAAGTATTTTCATTTAGTTGTTAGACAGTTTTATCACCTTAAGCAGTTCTGTTCTTCCAAACGCTTACGTCTGTATACTATGGTTTATCTAATTCTAAGCTACAATATGGAATTGTTAATTGGGAGGGTACTTATAATAATTATCTTAAGCCTTTGTTAATACAACAAAAATGTGTTATCAGACTAATTTTAAAAAAGCATCGTAGGGAAAGCAGCTTCCCCTTATTTCAATGTTTGAATATTCTTGTTCTGAAGCATCTTTTTTACTTCCGAGTCATCAAAGTATTCTTTGATAGAAGTGGTTTCTTACGAAGTAGGTATTCTGAAATATATAATCTGAGAATCAACAACAGAAGAATAGCTATCATACTCCCTCATAATGTACAACATTTTTTACGCTCATTTCTAGCAATTGCACCTCGGCTTTATAATTTACTACCTCCACCTTTAACTAACAATTTATTGTTATGGTTCTAAATTGCAGCTTGGTTAAGCTCTGGCTTTTTAATTTCAATCATGATCAAGTAAATGACTTAGTACGCCTAGTTACGTAAATTTTTGTATTTAATTAAACTTAATTGTTTTTTTTTTATATGATATTGATTTTTATTTTCAGTTATTTTTTAATAAGTATACAAGCTCTTATTTTCGGGTTTTTTCGTTATTATTGTTCTATCTTTTATTTCTTTTAAGAAAATTGAAGCTTGTATTTGCACGTATTATTAGTCTGAAAAGTATTTTTTTCGAGTACATTTTTATATGCATTTAATAAGTATTTAAGTTTATTAAGATCTTTATTATTTAGGTGAGAAGCAAACGTTTCATTTGGAATTTCGTTTTTATACAGTTCATTGCTGAAATTGAATAGTCGCTATAGCATTTTGCTTCATACGTTTCTTCTTCTTTGTTTAGGTATAATTTTAATTTAGAATTGCACGTTAGTAAAAGGCGTTCTTTAAAGTTAATCGTAGCGTTAAGTTGGACAAGAATGTTATTCCCTATTATACCATCAAAATCATGATGGAATGGAAATTCGAAAACTTTGACAAAATAGTCTTTTTCGTTAAATTCTTTAAATAAGGGGAAATTATAACAAGTATTTACTTTAATGTGTCGGTTTAGAACGTTAAGTGGTTTTTTTGTGTTATGTACTAGCTATTTTGGTCTGCAAATATTTGGGTTTATGACGCTATATTCCGCACCTGTGTCGATTATAAATTTTAAATTACGAATTGGATTTTTTATTATTATGTAGGGTAGTTGTTTTCCCGGGTACGACGAAAATTTTGTTGTGAACTACTTGTAGGTGCGTGTTGTTGGTTAGTAGAAATGTCCATAGGTTCATCTCTTTGTTGAGCATTATTGCGATAATAGTGAGATTGATTATTATTGCGATAATTTTGAAATTGAGTTGGTTGTATTATTATTTCGATATTTTTGAGACGGTGCATTATTATTATTGCGATAAATTTTGGTTCTGTTAGTAGAGATGTCCATAGGTTAATTTCTTTGTTGAAAATTATTAAAAGAATTATTGCGATAATTTTGGGATTGAGTAGTATTGTTATTATTGCAATAATTTTGAGAATTCCTATTGCAATCGTAGTTGTTTCGATACTGGTGGATACGACTATTACCGGTATCGGTGCTGAAATTGGGAGTTTGCTTCCAGAGTTTATTATTTGTATTTGCGTTTATGTTCACGTATGTATACGCATAACTAGAGAAAAGTATTTCCATAGCAAATTCTAAGCTGCCTGGATTTCGACAGGCTAGAATCGTTTTCATTGGTGAAAGTGTTAAGGGCACAACGTATATTGCTACGGATGATGTTATCTAAGTTTTGATTTGAGTTCGTTAAAAAAATCAATGCTATTGATTTTAAATTTTATTGATCGTAGTTCGTCAAATAAATCTTCGCATGATTTTTTCACCGAAGTTATTTTGTAAAAGTTGTTTGAGTTCTGTCCAGGACGTGACTTGACAGTGAATTTCTATTAGCTCTCTGGCCTTTCCGGTTAATTTATTTTTAATTAAATCGGAAAATAAAAATTGTGACTGTGGATCAAATGTTTGTAGAAAAGGGTTAACTCTGTCTATTAAATTAGTAAACGTTAATAGGGCTTTTGAATCTCCATTGAATTCTGGAAGTCGAGATAGGTATTTTAATGGGTCTATTGAGATTGACTGTAAATGAGTCTCGGTCATTTTGTTAAAAACCAGTTTTTTTTTTTTAGGGTAGACAAGAAAACTGTTGTTTTTGACGCAAAAAACAATTTTGCTTTGTTATTATAAATTTGTAGTTATTGTTTTCTCTTTTTTTTCAGAAAAAAAGAAACTTTAATTTTAACTTATTATTTCTCCTTTTTTTTTGTATGAACATTTTGGAAAATCTTCTTTTTCCTTTTTTAAAAAAAGAATTTTTGTCATTTATAAAAAAAAATTGTTTATAGATAGCTACTCTAAATTTAATTTAGTTTTAATTTAATATTTTTTTGGAAAATAAATTTGTTTATGAGTATGTAGCTAAGGTGAATTTAATTTAACTTTAGTTTAATTTTTTCTTAAAAAGAAACAATTTTATTTATTGTAAGTATTTTGGATTTACGTTAATTTTAACTTTAATTTAGATTTAATTTTTAATTTATTTTTGATTTATTTACTTAGATACTATTTTTAAGAAAGAACTTTTTTTTTTCTTTTTTTACCTTAAAAGAAATTTTTTTCCAATGTAAATGATCTGTTTTAAATCTAACCTGTTTTTTTTCTTTCTAATTTTTTGCTCAGTGCATTATTTATGTTGTTTTGATCTGATGCCGTTTTAGTTTGATATGGTGCTGCTCCTTATTGTTGATTGTTGATGTATTTTTTTTTATTTGTGTTGATGTTTCACCAACAGGTGGATGGATGTTGTCTAGAATACTAACGTAATATTTATAACAATTTTTGGCGTTGATGTTCATTAAAAATGTATTTTAAAATATTTTTTTTTTTGTTTTGTATTGATAATTATAGTTTTTTACCGTTACCGGTAGAGAAGTTTGTTGTTTTTTTTTTGTGTTTTGTTTTTCAATACAGTACAAACATATGTATTTAAATTTTTATCATCTATTTGATGAGGATGTTGTTAATAGTTTTAAAATTATATTTTTGCACAATGTTATTTTTAAGCTGATTAATATATTAAACTGTGTAGGTTAGGTGCGACCTATTTGAGAGATTTCAATAAAAATATAATAAACTATATAATAAAAAAATAAAAATAAAAAAAAAAATAATAACAAAAATTATTAAATAAATTATTAAATAACTATAAAATAAATAAAAAATAATCAATTTTTAAATAATTATAAATAATAAAAATAAAAGAACTGCCAGTGATATAAATATATGAAATATGGAAAGGTAGGTACCAGAAAAAAAGTCATCTCCAACATGGCGAGAAGAAGAAAAAATATTAGTGAAGGGGAGACTAAGGTCTCAGCCAAGCTTAATGCTATATTATTAGAACTTCAAAAAGTGAAAAATGAAAATAAAAAATTAAAGACCATGATTAATAATAATATAGATCCAAAACAATCAAGTATTGATAATAATAATTATTATAGTGTATTAATGGATAATGATCCAATTAGTGAAACAGTTGATAATACAGAAAATAATTTTAATAAAAAGAGTTTTACTGACACTGCAAATCACAATACAGTCACAAATAACCAAGACTTTATTGAATGCCTAAGCAAAAAAAACATACAAAAAAAAGAATTACACTTTCGTTCATTTGAACAAAATGTAATTGCTAATGACTTACCAACTACTACAAATGAATGTAATACAGAAAACATAAATAAACAAAATAATAATAATAATAATAATAATACAATTACTAATAAAAAAGTAAACAAAACCATACCACCAATAGTTCTTAATTTCACAGACATAATCTTTTTAAAGAAACACATAAAAGAATCATTAAAAATCCAAAACTTTTTAATTAAAGAAATTAATTCTGAAAAACACCATGTATACACAGAAACAATTGAAGACTATCACAAAATAAAAGAAATACTAATCCAATCATCTACGAACTTTTACACCTATACCCCTAAATCAGAAAAAAAACAAACGCTTGTTCTAAGAGGATTACATTACTCATATGAAGACAATGAAGTTCTAAATTTACTAAATGAAACAAATCCAAATAATGTAATATTTGAAAAACTATCAAGACTTAAAACAAAAAAATCCATAAGAGAAAATAAGATATTACCATTATACATAGTACAAATATCGCCGAACAGCTCATTAGCGGAAATTTATAAAATAAAAAACTTAGACAATCAAATAATATATTGGGAGAAATTAAACAAACAACTAATATTACAATGCACAAAATGTCAACGTTTTGCTCACACTGCGGCAAACTGTAACATGGAATATAGATGTGTGAAATGTGGTAATAGCCACAATCCAGGTGAATGTACGATAAAGAAGGAAGATGATAAAAACAAACTATTCTGTATACTCTGCAAATCACATGGCCATCCATCATCATACACTAAATGTCCAGAATTCGCAAAAAGATTGAAACTTTAAATGCTTAGAAACTACAATTATATCACAAAACCTACAAAATAATAATAGACTATTTATTGTCAGCGCCTATGCATCACAAAGAAATTCAGATAAATTTAAAGAAGAATTTGATAAATTATTCGGATTATTAAAATTAGATAACACTAATAATTACTTTGTGATATCTGGTGACTTTAATGCTAAACACATAAATTGGTCAAATAGCACAAATAATACAAGAGGTAATATTCTTAGCAACTGGTTACTGGCATAAACAATAGAGTGTTGTATAGAGCAGAATTATATAGCACTGATATACCATCGTTTCCCAGAGGTGGATCATTCCTAGATTTATGCATAATAATCTAACATAAACTAAACATAATTAACAAATACAGTAACAGAAAATTAAAATATGTACCTTACGACAGTGATCACAACGCTGTACTACTACAGATTAAATTTGATAATATTCAATTTTAATTTAATGTAGTTTGTAAAAAATTTTATATTTAAGAAAATAAATGAATTTTAAATCTTTTTAAATCTTATACACAAATAGCGAAGTTTTCATCTTAGAAATTAATAAAAATGAATTCACGTATAACTATCTAAAAACAAACTGGAATAAATTCCATAGAATTCTCAACCAAAATTACACAGAAGCACATGATAACATAAATATCCCTAATAATAAAAGCTTAACAATAAACGAGATTAATAGCCATATTTTAAAAATAGAGCACTTATTAAAAAATACAATGAGCCAAACAATACCCAAAATAGTGTCGAAAATAGTATAGATAAATATATAAACTCTACTATAAAAGCTCTGAAAATCAAAAAAAGCAAAATTTTAACCATAATTAACAAAATATATAGAAAAAAACTAAACATCAACAGCTCAGAAATCCTTTTATATAAAAGTTTACTATTTAATATCAATATACTTATTAAACAAAATATAAACCTTTCAATTAATAAATACTGGAAAAATCGAATTCAAAATATAAACCCTAAATCAAAAAAAATTTTTAGCGAAATTAATAAAATATTTAGAAGAAAATACAAAGAAAATATGTTAGAAATAAAAATACCAAAAACTAAAAAACAAATCTTAGTTTCAGCTGAAGTTGATCCATCTTCAATAGAAATCGATCAACATGAACATGCAAACTTTGTAATTAAAGAAACAGACCAAATACTAAATGTAATGGGAGCCCACTTAGAAAATGTGCATAATCAAACAGCTAAAAGAAATAATACATCAAGAAGTAAGAGTATAGACAAACTTATTGAAACATTTAAAAAAAGAGCAAAAATAGAAAGATCTAGAAATAAAACTATTTTTACCAATGTTTATACACTAAAAGCAAAATTTATGAGGCTGAATAATAAAACATCTTGTGGGCTAGATGGAATTCCAAATATAATACTTAAGAACCTTACAGACAATATTGTTAGACATTATTGTATTATATTTAATAACTGCTTGAACTTATCTTATTTCCCAGAATGCTGGAAAAAAGGTAAGGTTATACCAATCAAGAAACCGGGAAAAAATCCATATGACACCAATAGTTACCGTCCAATTAGCTTGATGCCTAATATTAGTAAGGTATATGAAACATTGATAAATGATATAATAGTAGATTATGTAAATAAAAAAAACATAATACCAAATAACCAGTTCGGTTTCAAATTTAAACATTCCTCCATCCAAGCGGTTACAAAAGTAACCTCAGATATTTGCTGGTTCATAAACAATAAGAAATGTGTAGGGGCATGCCTCATTGATTTAGAAAAGGCTTTCGATACTGTCTGGTTAAATGGACTAATATATAAATTAATTAAATACAAATTTTCGAAAAAAATATAATAAAACTTGTTATCAGTGTATACATGTCAGTAAAATACATGACAGAAAATAAAACTTTTGTAGTTTACAATGGTGCTGAAATTTCGAAAAAAAACATTCAAAATACAAAATGGTCTACAGCAGGGAACTGTTAATTCTCCCATTCCATTCAACATATTTTTAAGCTCTATATTGAATTATTTTAACAACATGTCTGGTCCAGAATTCGCGGTAGCATTTGCTGATGACCTAATTGTATATGTAGCTAATAAATCAGTTATTGAAGCCCAAATAGACCTACAAGATATGTTAGATGAAACAAATTACTACTGTGATTTTTGGAAAATGAAAATCAACTTTAGTAAATGTGAAGTGATTCTGTTTAGAAACACAGTAGATAAAGTGAACCAAGACATTCGGAAAAATTGGAAACAATTTTCTCTTAGAGCGTCTGATGGTTCAATAATAACAAATAGAAAAACTGTAAAATACCTAGGTGTGTATCTTCATCATCACTTAAATTACAGTTTTCACATAAAAAAACAGGTCGAAAAGGCAAACAACGCTGTCATGGCTACAAAAACAATGTTCTTCTCTAAACATCTAACACCGAGGGTAAAAATAGTGACATACATGTCATTAATAAGACCAATCATAACTTATGCTTCACCGATTTGGTTCAATATCAATTCATCCATGATGGAATCAATTCGAAAATTCGAAAGAAAATGCTTAAGAATAGGCTTGAAAAAAATTAAAAAACATCAGAATAACCAAGTAACATATTATGCAAACAAAGTAATATACAAAGAGGCAAATATAAGTAGAATAGATAACTTTATAATTAATTTAAATAGAAAACATTTCGACAGAATACTCAATATTAAAGAAAACAGCCTCATTTATTATTTCAACAACATTTATATTAAGAAAACTTTAGAATCTGGATTTGTCCCACCAGAAGCATTTTACTATCTAGACTCAAATAAATTTTTTCAAAACAATAACAACATTCTTATATTATACCACTACAATAGAAGGGCAACAGACAAAAAAATCATTTCTAACCCAAATAGCACAAATCTAAGCGAATTAAAATTTGATACAAACATACCGGCAATAGACAATAACGTAAATAAAAATTACTGGTGAATAGAGAACAGATTTTTGTTTTTTTTTTTTTTTTTTTTTTTTTTTTTTAAATTCAATATTTTTATTTTTCCGTATTTTCTTAATCTATGATATAATATAATTCATATAGTAGGTATATACAAATAATAAAATTAATCTTATAGCTAAAAGTTATATTAATTCAAAATTATATCTGTACAATACAAATTCATTTAGTATTAATTAATAGAGAAAAAAAAATAAAAAATAAAAATAGTTAGTCACCATTCTGTTGCATACAGCAAGAATCGAATGATGCTTATTTCTTAAAAAAAAAATCAACAAATAACATTAGTGGGGAAAGTGCAAAAGAGAAATTAAAATTTAAATACAAAGAGAAAATAAAAAATAAAAAATACAAAAATTTAAAATAATTTTATGCAGTGCAATATTAAGTAAATATGATAAAAGTTGAAAAAAATTGTACTTAAGCTAATCATGAAAATAGACACCATATATAAATCGCAAGAACTTCAAAAATCTTACTCAGCTAAACAACTACTCTTAATAACTCCTCACTACTATCAAAATTAATTTCCAAAAGCCAAGCTTTCAATAATTTTAAGAAATTCGATAAAATTCTAATTTGCCTGATGTGGTCAGTAAGTTTATTACAAATTCTAGGTGCTACAATATCATAGAAACGACAAAAATTACTCTTCCTACAACGTGGAACATGAACCAAATTACGATAATTAACTCTTAAGTTATACCTATTAGTATATCTAACATCTAAATATCCAGACTTCATAAAAAACATTTTTAAAGTTTTATAGTAAAATAAATTTCTAATGGGAAGTATTTTTAATTTAAAAAATAAAGGAAAAGACGGACAAGTACGTCTTTTCCCGCAAATTATTCGAATAGCATGTTTTTGTGACACAAGTAATTGACTAATCTTAGTAAAGTATGCTCCTCCCCAACAAGTAATACCATACTGAATTTTTGAATGAAAAAGGCGCATAATAAACGGAGCATATAATTTTTTCCGAACAGTATAGACTTAGATGATAAAGCTGTCTAATAATATTACGGAGATAATTCTTCAAATAGCAAGCGTGATCATTCCAATCCAATCTGGAGTCAACCCATAAGCCAAGATATTTGAACGATTTTACAAATTCAACTAAAAAACAGTTATTATCACATTGGATAGTACCACCAAAACAGTTATTAGTGCAGTCTATTGGAAATTTGGCGCAATTGGGAGCATGATAATAAATATCAAAGTTATCACAAGAAGGATTATAGATACCAAAATTCATATGCTTAGTTTTGCAGCTTATTACTAATTTATGTTTATTAAACCAGTGCCTAATTAAATCCAGATCAAAGTTCATGCATGCAGCTATCTCAAAATTGTTCTTACAAGTATATGTAAACGCAGTGTCATCTGCAAATGCGGTTACCATCCCTCTAAAATGTTGCAAAAAAAGCGAGTTAATATAAATTAGGAACAAGATAGGTCCAAGCACAGAGCCCTGAGGAACACCACAGATTAGATTAATGAATAAAATTATATAGTATTATGTTAATAATATTAGACGTAAGGTAGTTAAGTTTTAGTTTAATTAGATTAAGCATAGATTTAAGGAAAATAGGTTAAAATAGATAATAAGTTTACATTTAGAAATAAAAATAATAATAAATCTAGGGTTTTTTTAAAATAATTTTCCCAAGAAGATATTAAAAGATAAATAGTATTAAATACTAAATATAATTATTGAGTGAGCGGAGGAAATGCTAAAATAAAAATTATAATAAGGAATGCGAGTTTTCAAATGAAACATGTAATTCTGATATAAAAATATACAGATAACCTTTTTTATGTTTTATTTTCAAGGAATGTAAATAATATCAGTCAGTATGAATAAAAAATAAACATTTAAAAAAAAAAAAAAAAAAAAAAACTGTGTAGGTTATGTTTTAAAAATTTTGTGTATGTGGTACCGAACACATACAAATAGTTAAAACGTGGATTAATAGTATGCACTGCACATGTATTTTACATGATTTTGCATTCAACAGTATTTTATGCAGCTATATATGCAACTTACTAATCTATAAAAACAATCTAAATCTTTTAATCCACTAGCAATTAAATTTTTTTTTTTTATTAGTTTAATTTTTATTTATTTTTAAATGTTTATTAAATTATTTTTATAATTTTTTTAAATTTTATATTCTCCTTCGAAATATTTTTATTAATTTTTATTTCTAATAAATCAGTTTAATTATTATTTTATCAAATATTTTCAATTGTTTTTACACTTTTAAAAATAAATTAAATGTCAACTATGTAAATATAAATAATTATAATTATAATAGAACACTACAATTAATAATTACATCTTTACACTATAAATTAAGTTTTACAACTATAGATTTTAAGATTTTAATTCCGTTTTACTCAATGGTCCATCTGAGACTGAGTTTTAATCTAACAACGGTGTCTTTCATTTCCGTGCGAGCGCAGTAACCAGAAATAGTAACCGGCTGAAATATATCTTTGAAAGACACCATCTATGAGATCTATTACATAGCTATATAATATCTCTTTTGTCTTATAATTATATTAAGATAATTACTTACTTAAATTTGTTAATTTTGTTAATTATTTAATATATAAAATATGTAAATTTGTATTTTTTTTTATTTATTCTCTTAAATTTTTTTAAATATCCCTTTAATTATTTTATGTATACTTGTTTTTTACATGCTCTTGTCTATAGAATAGTTATTATATATTAATTAAACAATGAAATAAAAATAAAAATATAAATAAAAAAAAAAAATAAAAACCCCGAAATATTGTTTACAATATAATAAGAAATAATTTTAAAATAAGTATAGTTTAATTTGTATAGTATTGTTGATTTTGAAAAAACGTCATAGTTGTCAAATTGAATAGAAGTGATAAGAATTTTTCTCTGAAAAATAATTATTGATTTAATATAAAATTAATTTTAAAATAAAATTAAAATAATTCTAATTTATTACTCAAGTCTAAATTATATTAAAAACATAAAAACAAAAAAGAAAACTATTTTACAAACTAGTTGTTAACAAGCTTAATTAAATAAGCAAAAAAAAAAAAAAAAAAGCAAACAAAAATTTTTTTTCTTATTAATTTTTGCGCTTAAAATTATTAAATTTTTATCAATATATAAATATTATATATATAAAACTTATTTTGAATCATAATTAAAAATATAAGTTTACAAAGCCTAAATATATTCTACAAAGTGATATAAAGATACATACTTCAATTTTTCCAATTACTTAAAAAATAAAATCTAATAATGCCAGCAACCAATTCTAAGCGTTGTGGGAGCTGTACAACCATAATTAAAGGTAGAACACTAAGTTTTCAATGTAGTGGCGAATGTGAGCGTGTCTTCCACATGAAGTGTGCAGAAATTTCAAATGAACTATTTGAATCCATCAAAACTGGACGTTCAAACTGGAAATGTATAAATTGTCCTGCTAATAATGGATCGATAGTGATCTGTGATGATTTTGAGGAGCATGCTGAGGAGACAAATCATAATTTACCAGGTAAGGCTAAAGAAGATTTGAATAGTTTTGATATAACGAATTGCACAATTGAAAAAAAGGCTCATTATTTAAAAAACCTTGGAGCAGCTGTTTGTGAGATATCAAAATCTCAAAATTATCTTTCGCTTGGTATGAATGATTTAAAGCAACAAAACAAAACAATAATTAAGGAAAATATAGGGCTAAAAAAACGGTTGGAAGAAACAGAAAAAAAACTGAAATGCTAGAATACAAACTAAATATCTTGGAAAGCAAACTAGATGAAACCAGCAACATAAATTTAAAAACAACATTGTTTGTTGGATGACAAATTGACAAATTGCTGGATTACGACCAAAATTAATAGATGCTGAGAATGTGATTATAGATATTGCTAAAAAAATACAAGCAAATATTACAAGGAAAGATATAATCAACGTAACACCAGTTGATAAAAGATCAAAAGATGGAAATATCACCAATACACTGTATGCGGTTGAACTTGTATCTAATGCAGCTAAAGAAGAGTTAATGAGCAAAAAACGATTCTTTATACAACTGTTTACAGAAGAAATAAATTTATTAAATAGTAGAAACAACGAAATCTTTTTTCGCCATCAACTATCTGCATTACAAACAAAACTATATTATGAAGCAAAAAGAATCAAAGAATCACAGAAACTTAAATTTCTTTGGACTAAAAACAATCAAATTTAGAACAAAACTAGTAAAGTGTATAACTTAGAAAGAACAAAACTAGTAAAGTGTATAAGATTATATCACTTAATGACATTAACTACATCAAAAAAACTTTCAATATTTTGGAATAAAATGGTAAATCTGTGTATTTTTATTAAACTTCTACTTTTTTTTTTCTATAAATTTTTGTAAAAAATTTTTTAACACTAAAATATTAAATTTAAGGTTATATTTTTTATCTTACATATATTTTCACAAATTCACAACATTATGTTTAATTATACGTAAAATTACTTCAAATAAATTTATATTTATAAAACACTTTTCATATTTCTTTTTTAAAAATAATTATATAAATTCTTATATTCTAACAATTTCACAAAATCAAAATATAATATATATTTTACTTAATCTATACTTAATCTATACGCACATTTTTATATGCTTTTTTGTTTTAATTGGTAAACTGGTTACCACTAACCCGGTCGCATCTCTTTCATATTTAAAAATAAATTTTACAACAAAAATGGAATCAAATGACAATTCATTAAATATTAGAGATAGTATAAAGGCTGATTATTTGTCAGGGGTGAACAACCTCTTACACGAAATTAATAATGGGAGATTTGAAGATGGTTTAAATATAATATATTTAAACATGCAGAGCTTACGAAATAAACTTCAGGACCTAGAACTATTAATACAGTCATATAAATGTGATATACACATTATTGTTCGGACAGAGATTTGGATAGGTGAATCAGAAAATAAATTTTTCAATCTACCAGGTTATATATCCTACTTCTCGAATAGGAAAAGTTTATATGGAGAGGCGGCAGTTTATGTTAATAGGTTTAAAAGTAGTGGTTTAATTCTGGAAGAAGAATTTTTCAAAGCCAGTATTTTGGTAGTAAACTTAACTAGACAAAAAATTAATATAATAGCAATATATAGATCTCACAAAACGAGCATGAATCAATTTATAAGTAGAATTGATGAAATAAGTTCTACTTATAATAAATCTTTGATACTTGGTAATATTAATTTAAATCTTTTGGACTCGCAAAATCGTGATGTGAAATATTATCAAGATGTTCTACAAAGTAATAGTTTCCTTATCTATAATAAGTTAACTATTGACTTTGCTACAAGAATAGGAAATACGCGTTGATCCATTATAAATCACTTTATCACCGATCTAATTCAAAACGAATTTTTATTTTATATAATTGACACGGCACTATCTGATCATAGAATGTTTCTTATTAATATGAATTTTAGACCTCTGATTGAAAAAAAACAAGAATTTAAAACTATTCTTAATTATAATAATATAGAAAAAGAAAGAATATGGTCTGAATTGCATTTATATTCAAACACAGATGATTTTATAAATGACTTGAGTCAAACCATAACTAAGAATACTCAACTTCTCCCGGTTAGGGAGAACAATAAAAAACATGAATGGATTACCAATGCAATATTGAATAAAATAAAAATAAGAGACTCGTATTATAAATATTCCAAAAAATATAAAGATAACACAAGAATTTAAAATTTGAATATAAAACAGAAAAAAGAAACATTTCTAAAAAGTCTAATTAGAAATGTGAAAAAACAATACTACTCAGCAGAAATTTTAAAAGATCCGAATAATAGTAGAAAACTCTGGAGTATATACAAACAAATCATATTCAATAAAAACCCAAATGAAAATAAGCATCGTATTAAGATTCTGAAAAATGGTAATGAAACAATACAGAGTGAACACGCTATTGCTGAATGTATGAATAATTATTTTGTGAATGTTACAGAAAATCTTAAAATTACTGCCAATCCAATAAACCCTAATAATATTACTCCTGTTACTAGAACAATTCACAACAGATTTGAGTTAAGTCCTCCTAACATTCCCGAGGTTAGCAAGATTATTGAAACACTTAAGCCAGCAGCTAGCACGGGTTATGATGGTATTTCAACCAAATTTATTAAAAAATATAAATCCCAATTATCCCCAATAATCGCGAAACTAGTAAACTCCTCTTTTGAAAGAGGATTTTTTCCTGAATCACTTAAAACGGCTATAGTGAATCCAATTTTAAGAGTATAATTCCCATATAATTCAACCAATCAGTCAAACTATCGTCCAATTTCTGTTTTAAGTTCTATGAAACCATAATCAAAAATAAGCTAAGCAATTTTATTAGAACAAACAATTTGTTGCATAACGAACAATATGGTTTCGAAAAGTATTCTAATACTACTACCGCTTGTCTTAGTTTGATTGATTTTATAACAAGAGGTTTGGATGAAAGAAAGTGTGTCGCGTGTGTGTTTTTAGACCTTCAGAAAGCCTTTGATTGCGTAGACCACGATGTACTTTTAAGAAAATTTAGCGAGATGTACTTTACAACTAACCAAATGTCCTTCTTTAAGTCATATTTGACGAATCGCATGCAAATGGTTAAAATAGGGAACGTAATAAGTACAAAAAAATTAATTAAGAAAGGTGTTCCACAGGGCTCAGTCTTGGGGCCGGATTTCTTTAAATTGAATGTTAATGAAATATCTTTCCTTAATCTGAAAGGACACATACAAATATATGCCGATGATGCTGTCTTAAAATATTGTGAAAAAACTGAGGATGAACTGAGAGCTGCTGTACAAAACGATTTGAAAATTATAGGGGACTGGTTGAGAAATAACCTATTACTCTTAAACGTAGACAAAACAAAGGTTCTGTTATTTGGTGGTAAAGATTATTTAAACCCATACTTTACGTTTAACAACACTCCAATTGAGACGGTGAAGAAATTTAACTACCTTGGTTTGTTAATAGACAATAAATTGAAATGGGTCGAACACATTGGACATCTTAGAAAAAAAATTACTCCATATGTATTCATACTTCGACGAATTCGACATTATCTGCCAAGAAATGTACTGAACATAATTTTTAATTCATATATCATGTCTAACATTATTTATCTAAACCCTATCTGGAGTAGGCCTGATCGTTCAGTTATGAATAAACTAAATACAATACATAAAAAAGCTATAAAGTTTATAAATTTTTATCCGACTACTTATCCTACTGCCTTATTATACTCACAAGATTATTTAAGTCTAGAAAATAGTTGTAGGAAAGAGATCTTCATGACTGCACTTAAAATAACAAATAACTTATTAAAACATAATTTTATTCTAAATAGAATGATAAACATTCACACATATAACACAAGAAATAAAACAAATTTCTATTTGACTCTTTTCAAAACTAATAACCAAAAAAACAATTGCCTTTATACTTGTTTAAAAATGTTTAATGAATTACCGAACAACATGAAAGAGATAACTTGCATATCTCAATTTAAAAGAGATATAAACAAGTTCCTTATAACCAGACTATAAACAAATTTTATTACCTTATTATTATTATCAATTGATAAAAATTATCATAACAATATCAATGAATAAATAATAAAAAGGCTTTAATTAGAAAAAGAAAAAAAATGAAATAAAAAAAAAGAAAATAAAATAAAAAGAAAACAAAAAAGCAAATAAAGTATGTAGTTAAAATTAAAGTTAATTTCTTATCGTATGATTTTGTGAATTTTTTGTTAACTATAAGCTTTTTGCTATTTGTACTTTAAACTTCGTATGACGTTGTAAAAATTAAATTTTAAAATTATAAGATCACACAGCTGTAAAGCTAAGATCAAAAAAAAATGATTTGCTACATTTACATTTATTTTTAGTTTAATTGTATTTGTATAAAAATTGAATAAAGAAAAAAAAACAAAAAAATAAGAAATAATTTTAAAATAGGTATAGTTTAATTTGTATAGTATTGTTGATTTTGATATTTTGACTGTAGTGAAAAAAAAGTATTAGAATATTTTTGATAAACCAATTTTTTTCAATTCGATTCATAAATCAAACTTCATTAAAGTAAATTTTATACATTTTGTGTTCGACCCGGACAACGTCGGGCACCTTTGAAGGTCGAGACTATAAATATAGAAGCTAGAATATAGAATATAGAAGCTCGACCAATCTTGGCATTTTAATTGATGACGATTTAGATTGGAATGCCCAAATTCAGAACCTAATATTGAAAATTCGACGTATTTCTGGTTTATTTAAAATATTAGGAAAAAGACTTCTTAAAGTATATAACAGTATCAATATACTAAAGGCTATTTCACAGTACTGTAACATATGGAATAGGTATATACTTTAATAAAAACACAAGCATAATATTTATAACATATATCTAAAATCTAATACAACAACTAAAAAAAAAAAAATCGAAATGGTTTAATAGAAACAACATAGCTCAAAATATCAAAAAGTGGCGTATGAAACAAAAGAGCTTTAAAACAACAATTTTTATAAAATTTTAAGTTTATACACAAAGTTATTTTAAATCATTTAAATTAAGAACTGTGTGTTGTTGTTCAAATTGAATTCAATTTGAATTTTTCTATAAATATTTAATGTTTCAATATTTTTAAAATAATATGTAAATATGTATACATACATATATATGAATTCTACAGATATGTTAATTGTATGATATTTTTATTTACGAGTAAATATATATACATATATATAGATGTATAAATTATTTTGTTTAAATAATAAACCAATTGTGTTATAATTCATATGTTTGTGGTATTTATTGAAAAATATGACAAAAATTCATTTTTTTTTTTAAATAAATAAACAAACAAACAAAATTTTAATATTTATTAATATTATTCTCTTTTATTAAAGAATAGATTATGATATCTTTTATTCAGATACATACTAATAATTTTTATTATAACCCTTTTATTGGCTAATTGTGTTGAAAAATTTGGATACGACCGACAATGGGGTTATCTTATTTTATTCACTGCATTTTGAAGTTTTGCTATGAAGTTCTCGACAGATACGTCAACTGCAAGAATCGCAGTGTCATGCAAATTTTATGAAAATGCTATCAATTTTGGGGTATATATCTTGTATCTTTTATATGTTTAGGGCGTAGTCATGATACAAAAGTTTTTTCTATAACGTTAGTTATTGTACCCCGCTGTTTCCAGATTGACATGTTTTTTTTTTATATATATTTGAAATTTAATATATACAAAACATTATAGGTATTATAAAACTAAGATAGTTTCCTCGCCTAGCGTGGCATTGTGGAAATTTAAATGCCTGGCAAATTCTTAAATAAATGTATACATAAGTACCTATGTACTTATATCACTCATTAAAACAAAATTTGTGAAAAAAAAGTAAATCATTAAATGATATTATAATACATATCTACTTTAAGAAAGTAGGATTCATTTAATAAGCTCAACAAAAGGGAAATAAGAATAATATATATAATAAAATAATAAAATAAAATAGAATAGTAAAAAAAAATAGTTTCATCATGTTAAATAATTTATATCAAATTAGATTTACCAAATAATCAAATAACAGAAGGTAACTTCTTACAGCATTTCAAAATGAACTTACAGTTATAATACTCCTAATATGATTCGGTAGATGATTAAATAATCTGCAGCCTTTAACAGAAACTTTCTGAGAGGTGAGTAAATTTCGACTTAAGTTACGAGCATTGTTTCTATTTCTAGTATAAAATTGATGTGAGAGTCTACGTATAGAAGAACTATTCCTATGACCAATATTATTAAGTATATTATGAGTCGTTAGTATTTGTTGAAAATAATGTATTCCCTTAACAGGGAGAATTTTACTATTAAAGTTTAAGTTATGTTACGAGTATTATAACAAAGGCATATTCAATATGTTTTTTAATATTTTATTCTGAATCACCTGTAAGTGATGAGTGCCTTTAAATACCCAAACAACCGGGCCATAAGATAATATTGAGTGGACAAGAGCGTAATACATTTTCATTTTGAGAGAGACTGGGATTTTGTTTTTAAATTTGAACATTACGCCGTTAAAAACATTTAGTTTACTATTTATAATATCAATACGCCGACACCATATAAATGAAGAGATGAAGAGATATAAAACGTAGACGTCAAAATGTCAAATAAAGTAAATTGTAAGCTGTGCAATAAAAATATAAATTTTCGAACGGATAAAGTTCTACAGTGCGACGGAGATTGTAAGAAATGGTACCACAACCTGTGCTCAGGACTTGATATTACGGAAATCAACGGATTTGGCGATGATCCAGGTAAAATTTGGTTTTGTGGTGACTGCAAAGAAAAACGTAAAAAACGGAAATCTATGGGATCTAGCAACTCAATAAATTCCTCAAGCTTGCTGGCAAACAAAGGCAAAACATCAGAAACACCGAAGAATGCATCAAGCGGTGCGAATGTCCTCAACAAATTGGATGAAATAATAGCAAAACAATCTGATCAAGATAAATTGTTTAGTCAAATGCATAATGATATCAGAGAGTTGAGAGAATCGATAGATTCAATAATTGAGGAAAATATTCAGTTGAGGAATGAAAATGAGATGTTGAAGAATCAGGTGCAGATGGAACCAACGAAAGTTGTACAAAAAGTTGTATCTGAAGTAGGCATCTCCCTGGAAATTGAACACATAGAACATGCATTTGTAGCATTGAATAAGTAAAAAAACTCATGTGAGCCAAATAAAATATATGTCAAATTTAAAAATGCAGATACAAAAAGAAAAATAATACAAGTTAAAAAAAAAGAAAAAAAAACATTAATTTCTAATGGAATATTTGAACAAACTAATCACACTAAAAAACAAATAATTTTTATCAATGAACGACTAACACCATACTTCAGCCTTTTATACAAAAAAGCCAGAGATTTAAAAAAAAAAAATTTAATAAAATATGCATGGGTGAAGGTATTTGCACGGGAAAAGGATGAGTAAAAATTATACGGTTATTATCAGACCAAAATCTAAAAATATTTAATGTTAACCAATAACATCATTGACTGCAATACTTTACCTCTTAACACGTATTATAAAACTATTAATAACTTGAAAAGCATGAAGTTCGAAAACCACAATGGCTCATTGAAGGTAATTTATCTAAATGTTAGAAGTCTAAAATATAAAATGGATGAAATTGGATACATATTAAACAGTTTACAAAATATTATTCACATAATTGTATTAACGGAAACTTGGATACTTGAAGAAGATATAGATATGGTGAACATTCAACATTATAACAAATTGTTTTCTTGCCGACGAAAAAAAAGGGGGAGGTGTAGGATAGTTTATACACAGATCATTAAATTTTCAAGTTGAAAGCATTTTTTGTGATGATTACAGTGGTTTGATTTCATTTAACATCAAAAATGAAGGCAAACTAATAAATGTGTCTGCAGTTTATAGGCCACCAAATAATAGTTGTGATGAATTGAAAAAAGTTTTTTGATTGGTTTGAAATACACCTTGACAAAATTAATAATCGCAATTCCTTAATTTTAGGTGATCTTAATTTCAATATAAGAAATTTTAATGACAAAAATGTAGATGATTATCAGAACATTGTTGAATCGTGTGGTTTCTTCTTTAGTGATGACTCAATTACAAGACCAGCATCAGGAACCTGCATTGACCATGTAATAAAAAACAAAATTGGCAACAAAATCAATATAACCTATCTAAATACAAATATTTCAGATCATAATTTAATCTTCTTGGAGCTTATCGAAGATAACTTTGTAAATAAACCAACACATACAGTAAAAAAATTGTAGATATCGATATACTAAAAAGACAGATAGAAAGTTCCAATTTTGACACATCTGCTAGTGATGTACATGCAATTTGTAAAAATGTAGTAAACACGCTACAGAAATGTCTTACTAAATCAACAGTGACCAAAATATGTATGAAATATGTGAAATTTAATAAGCCGTGGATAGATCAAGAATGTATAGATCTGATGAAAATAAAAAACTATTGGCATAAAAAACATGCCCAAAACATTCATAATATATATTTAAAAGAAAAATATCACTACTGGTTAAATAAATTCACATCAACAAAAAGAAATAAACAGAAAATATATGACGGTCGAAAGTTCGAAAGATGTTTAAATAATCAACAAAAGATATGGAATGTTACTAAAGAAATTATAACTGATGGCTTTTCTAATACAGAACACAATGCATTTTTTGAAATACAGAACATGAACCCAAACACAAAATTGGAGAAAATAAACGAATTTAACCATTACTACTGTAACGTTGGGACAAATCTAGCTAAAAAAATTTCAACAACATATGTACCTAAAATCAGAACCAATATCAGAATGCACTTCAAATCAATCTAGAAAAAACGGATGAAACTAATAAATAATTTGGCTACAACGAGTAGTTCGGGCATAGACGAAATCAAAACATCAACAATCAAAACCTTTAAAGATAAATTAGCAACTTCAATAATGCACCTAATAAACGCTTTCATACAAAATAGGGAAATGCCAAATATATTAAAAATCAACAAAGTTATTCCTATCTATAAAAAATCAGGAATAAAAAATGATATAAATAACCTTCGCCCGATATCTATAGCTTAAATTTTTGGGAAAATTATCGAAACTTACGTTAATGATCAGCTAACGGAGTATTTAAGAACAAATAATTTAATATGCGAATCTCATTATGGATTTACGAAGAAACCAAACACTAATGCAGCATTATTTGACGTGGTTACATCAATACAGAGTGCCATCAGTATTGGGAAAAAAGTATGCGTTATTTTTTTTGATTTAGCTAAAGCGTGATACTGTTGACAGGAAAATATTGCTACGAATTCTGTATGAATGTGGGATATGTGGGAAAGAATATAAATGGTTCCAAAATTATTTAAAGAACAGAAAACAGTATGCGGAATGTGAAGGTATAAAAAGTAGCATAGTAGATATAGAGTATGGTGTGATCCAAGGAAGCTCATTAGGGCCAGCTCTGTTCTCTTGCTACATTAGCAGTTTTTCAAATCTAAAATGAAAAGGAAAATCAGTTTTGTATGCCGCTGACTTAGCCATAGTATATTGAGAAGATAGTACCGAAGGATTGGAAGTAAAAATAAATAATGATATGAATAAGATTCACAAATGGATGTGTCAACATAAACTGACAGTTAATGTCAATAAGACGAAATTAATATATTTCAAAGCCAAAAGTGGGAACGTATCAGTTAAATATGATGGAAAACTTATAGAAAAGGTGAAGAATTTTAAATATCTTGGAGTTGTCATTGATGGGAATCTGGACTGGCATTCCCATGTAAAAGAATTAATAACCAAAGCGAGAAGAACCGCAGGTATATTTAGAAAACTCGCAAAACGAGTACCTATAACTCAAAAAATGTCAATATATTACAGTATGTTTCACAGTACTATAACATATGGAATTGTTATTTGAGGAAACACTTTCGAAAATAAAATAAAGACTCTACAGACTATACAAAACAAGGCTATTAAAAATCTATTTTGTCGAAAAAAACGTACATCTACTAATTATATACATAGAAGATACGATATTCTAAAACTGAAAGAATATAAAAATTTGATACAACTATTATATAAAAGTATAAAAAGTAATACAATTCTGACAGCAAATAATGAAATACATCGCTACACCACAAGAACAGCTCATCAACTACGTTTTGCTGTGGGACGTAACTTAAATGGTCTCGAACCAATATTAAACAGTGGTATTCTACAATTTAATGAACTAGCTGAGGAAATCAAAAATTTATCTGAAAAAGAACTGAAGAAGGAATTAAAAAAAAAATATCTAAAATTATATAATGAGTAAATCGAACTCTGTGATATTTTAAGTAATTTAATAGTTTTTTTTTATCGTTTATTAATTAATAGCTTTTCTCTTTTATTATTTCTTAATTGTTGTGTTTTTCGTTTCAATTTAATTGTTTGATTTTTGTTTCAATTCAATTATTTGATTTTAGTTTCAACTTAATTATTTTATTTTTTGTATCAAATCAACTCAATTGTTTGTTTCAATTCAATTTTTGACAATTGTGTTTCGTTTCTGTTTTTTTTTCTCATTTCATTTTACATGATTTTACATAGCAGTTAGCACCTAATATTTTATCTTTTCTTATTATTTTTAGCACTGCACTTATTTTGAAGCTTATATATAGAAATTTAAATGAATTACACTCTGTACGAGCTAACAAGCTCTTTGAGATTTGAGATTTGAATAAAAAATGCTTATCTAACATAATATCCAAGAATTTTATTTCATCAAGTTCTTCCAATAGGTTATTGAAAAGAGGTACGCGAATTTTACATATATTTCTTTGACTAAAGCTTATTATCTTAGTTTTTAATGTATTCATAGTTATTCTATAAATACAAAAGTATTCCGACAAAATAACTAAGTCATGTTCTATTTGTGATTGAACACTTTGTACATCACTTTGTTACTAGGAAAGCAGAGACTACAATCATCTGCAAACAAAACAGGTGCAAAGGTTTTAGCCAATAGATGCAGTTTAGTAGGTGTGCCATCGTAATTAACTAAGAGTCTTATTTTTGAGTTCCAGTATAATATTGAGTATTTCTGAATCATTAGTTGAAGAAAATCTGAAATTCGAATAATCACAATTTAGAGTATTAAACAAATTCAAATTAAATTGCCCGATTCTGTTCAAAGAATTAGAAATATTGTCCAACCAACTGTAATGAAGTAGTTATTAAATGCCTTGGCAATTTGAATGGGTTTACATAAAACAGAACCATTTCCTAAAACTAAAGAATTCGTTAAAGATTTTTTTAAGCTTTCTGTAAAGTCGTTTGATACCTGCCACAATTTCTTTTAATCAGATCCACAGGTCTTAACACGATAATTATAATATTTATTTTTACACATTTTTATGGATTTGTTTTTCATTATAGTCTAACAAAATTTTTATGCAAATCATTATTAGGGATTATTAGGGTAACATTTTATTTTTTTTTTAACTTCAATTAAATTCTTTAGAGACTTATTTAACCAGGGTACCAAAAAGTCTTGTTTATCAATATGTGTATTAAAAGAGATTGCATTATCATCTATTATATTTTTTATACCACAAATTAAATTATCACATGTCTCGTTACACTATTCAAGTGGATGTAATTATTTACCGAAATTGAAGAATTAATTAAGGCAACTTAATTTTGATTGTGCTACTGCAATAGTATGAAACATATCAATATTTTTTCCTGAAAAGATACTTTTTGAAAAGATCCAGTTTGTGTTTTAGACTTCGTATATATAAATAGAAAATTTTGAATGAAAATTGTTTATCAAATTTTAACGCATTTATTTTATTTATCTATTTCGCTTGCGTTACTAAAGGCAAATTATTATGAATTACGATTCATTAAATTTTTCTTTTAAGATATTTTCTGATAATAAATGAATTACTTTAGAGTTATCATTTTGCCTTATTATCACCTTTCCATAAAAAGGAAAACGGACGCGGTACTCTAAAAAGCTACCAAGTGACAGATTTAAGTAGCTTGCGTACAACTCCTAGAACTTCCCAGAAATATTTCTAAAACCAATTGCATTACAGACATGAAAGTTTACATATATATACTCTTTCAAAATTAATGAACTACGGCTTTTACTGACTTCGGAAATTTGGACTGGCTCGCGTGTGTTACAGACTTATACATAGGTACATAGGTACTCTATGAAAAATAAGCAAACACGCATTTTCCTGAAAAGTATTTCCGAATTTTAGGAAGCACTATACAAATTTTACATGGCTATGTGAAATCGCTATGTGGATTAGCCACTAAAATGTGACAATTTGTTTTATTAATCAGAAAATACTGCAGAGTATTCCAGGGGGCCCATGTATACAAATCGGTAGATACCAGTTACCAATTAAAATAAAGCTGTTAACTATCGAACAAAGTTTCTCTATTTGTTGTATTTGACACGGTTTTCTGCTCACCAATTAGAATTCAAATTGGCAGCTCGAACATTGCTTCTACGAAATTTGAAAAATGCAAAACTATGGTACTAGATTAAAAATAAGAACTTTGCATCCTCATTTCATTGAAGCATGAATTCAAATTGATTGTGGAAAAGGCGAACATATCTTTATTTCTAGAATACCGCAATAGCAAGGAACGTGTTTGTTTATACTCCATCAGAAAAAAAAAATAGTCATACTATAGTGGATGTTCTAGCTCTAATTTTTAATTGCTGTGCAGAAATTGGAATTTTTCCTAACGCTCTAAAAATTGCTGAGGTAATACCTTTATTCAAGAAAGGAGATAAAAATTACTCAGATAATTACCATCCTATTTCTATGTTAAGTTCTTTCTCTAAAGTATTTGAAAGAGTGATAAAAAATAGAATGATGCAATTTTTAGATCGTACTAGCTTTTTAAGTTGTAAGCAATTTGGTTTTCGTAGTGGCAGATCTACTGAAGATGCACTTCTAACTTTTTGTTCGCGTATTTATGAAGCTCTTAATAATAAACTAAAAAATTGTTTATTATTAAGAGCTTCATAAATACGCGATAATTGTTTTTTTTTTATAAGATATTGATTTTTATTTTTAGTTATTTTTTAATAGGTTTTTAAAAGTTCTTATTTTCGGTTTTTATTTGTTATTATTGTTCTATTTTTTATTTTGGTCAAATATTTTCTTTTTGTAATTACACTCGCTACTGCATGTTTGTTACATAGAGTGTTTTTAACTTTTATTTTTATTGTTTGCTTAATTTAGTATCTCTTTTACTTTTGTTTTGTAGAACACTTTTCTTTTTTCGTTATTTTATAATTCTTAATATTATAATTAAAAGTTTAATTGACATTTTAATCTTTAATTTTATTCTTGAATATAATTTTATAAGTTTCTTTTTTTCTTCTGTTTTGCTTTTAATTATATTAAAATAATTACTTACTTAAATTTGTTAATTTTGTTAATTATTTAATATATAAAATATGTAAATTTGTATTTTTTTTTTATTTATTCTCTTAAATTTTTTTATAATATCACTAAAGAGATCTGATCCCGAACCATCAATTTGGATTCAGAAACAAACATTCTACAATTGATCAAGTGCATCGGATCACAAATATAGTGGAAAAAGCGTTCGAAGAAAAAAAAGTCTGCTCAGCAATCTTCTTAGATGTTGCTCAGGCTTTCGACAAAGTGTGGCACCAAGGCCTTGAATTTAAACTACATCGTGATTTACCAAGACAATTCTATGAAATATTAAAATCATATATGAATAATAGATGCTTTCGTGTACGTTATGCCAAAGAATATTCAGAAGTAAAAGAAATATCTGCTGGAGTCCCACAGGGAAGTGTTCTTGGTCCAATACTATACCTGCTATATACAAGAGATATCCCACAAATTGACAACATTTTTATGGCTACCTTTGCAGACGACACTGCGATTCTTGCAGTTGACGTATCTGTCGAAAACTCCACAGCAAAACTTCAAAATGCAATGAATAAAATAAGATTATGGACCCAACGTTGGCGCATTAAACTTAATGAAAGCAAATCAACTCATATAAATTTTACATACAAAAAGATTGCAACCATTCCTATCTCAATCAATAACAAAATAGTACCATATGCCAATACAGCAAAGTATCTGGGAATGACACTCGATGCTAAGCTAAGATGGAAGGAACATATAAGAAAGAAAAAAGAAGAGCTAAACATTAGACTCAAAAAATTTTACTGGTTACTTGGGCGTGGTTCTGAGTTATCAGTACAGAACAAAATATTAATATATAAGCAGATATTAAAACCTGTGTGGACGTACGGTATCCAATTATGGGGCTGTGCAAAGAAAACCAACATTGAAATGTTGCAAAAATTTCAAAATAAAGTGCTCCGTGGTATAGTAAATGCACCATGGTACATACGTAACAAAGATCTCCACCGTGACTTGCGCATTGAAACAGTCACGGAAGAGATCAAGAAACATGCAGTCAAACACGAGCAGAGACTGCAAACTCATGTGAACTCGGAAATGGCAGCAGTTCTTCATATCGACAGCAGTATCCGTCGACTCAAGATAACGAAACCCCACGAGCTGGTCACGACCTAAAATGGGAAATTCTACGATAATAGTTTCCTTTACGGAAATTTTTATTTCAATAATTTTCCTTTGCGAAAAAATCTAAAAAATCTTCCCACGCGGAGCTATTGCTGTGACTATCTCCTTCACGGGAAATTATGATGTTAGCGATCCTCCACGGAAACTATCACTATAATAATTTCCTAAAGACGCGACCGAAAATTTACGAAAAAAAAAGTCATTAGTCGATCTTACGTAGATTGGTTATAACGGAAAAAGATAGGTGGGCTTTAGTGGGTTCGATTCCTACACTATCAAGATGCACACGCGGCTGGAGCTCTTGATGTCCTTCGGGGATTACCTCCTATCTTTCGCAAAAAAAAAAAAAAAAAAAAAAAAAACTTTAATTATTTTAGGTATATTTTTTTTTACATATTTTAAAAATCTCTTGTCTATAGAATAGTTATTATATATTAATTAAACAATGAAATAAAAATAAAAGTATAAATAAAAAAAAAAGGAAAACCCCGAAATATTGTTTACAATATAATAAGAAATAATTTTAATATAAATATAGTTTAAGTTGTATAGTATTGTTGATTTTGATTTTTTGACTGTAGTGAAAAAAAAGTATTAGAATATTTTTGATAAACCAATTTTTTTCAATTCGATTCATAAATTAAACTTCATTAAAGTAAATTTTATACATTTGGTGCTCGACCCGGACAACGTCGGGTACCTTTGAAGGTCGAGACTATAAAGAATATAGAAGCTCGACCAATCTTGGCATTTTAATTGATGACGATTTAGATTGGAATGCCCAAATTCAGAACCTAATGTTGAAAATTCGACGTATTTCTGGTTTATTTAAAATATTAGGAAAAAGACTTCTTAAAGTATATAACAGTATCAATATACTAAAGGCTATTTCACAGTACTGTAACATATGGAATAGGTATATACTTTAATAAAAACACAAGCATAATATTTATAACATATATCTAAAATCTAATACAACAACTAAAAAAAAAAAAATCGAAATGGTTTAATAGAAACAACATAGCTCAAAATATCAAAAAGTGGCGTATGAAACAAAAGAGCTTTAAAACAACAATTTTTATAAAATTTTAAGTTTATACACAAAGTTATTTTAAATCATTTAAATTAAGAACTGTGTGTTGTTGTTCAAATTGAATTCAATTTGAATTTTTCTATAAATATTTAATGTTTCAATATTTTTAAAATAATATGTAAATATGTATACATACATTTATATGAATTCTACAGATATGTTAATTGTATCATATTTTTATTTACGAGAAAATATATATACATATATATAGATGTATAAATTATTTTGTTTAAATAATAAACCAATTGTGTTATAATTCATATGTTTGTGGTATTTATTGAAAAATATGACAAAAATTCATTTTTTTTTTAAATAAATAAACAAACAAACAAAATTTTAATATTTATTAATATTATTCTCTTTTATTAAAGAATAGATTATGATATCTTTTATTCAGATACATACTAATAATTTTTATTTTAACCCTTTTATTGGCTAATTGTGTTGAAAAATTTGGATACGACCGACAATGGGGTTATCTTATTTTATTCACTGCATTTTGAAGTTTTGCTATGAAGTTCTCGACAGATACGTCAACTGCAAGAATCGCAGTGTCATGCAAATTTTATGAAAATGCTATCAATTTTGGGGTATATATCTTGTATCTTTCATATGTTTAGGGCGTAGTCATGATACAAAAGTTTTTTCTATAACGTTAGTTATTGTACCCCGCTGTTTCCAGATTGACATGTTTTTTTTTATATATATTTGAAATTTAATATATACAAAACATTATAGGTATTATAAAACTAAGATAGTTTCCTCGCCTAGCGTGGTATTGTGGAAACTTAAATGCCTGGCAAATTCTTAAATAAATGTATACATAAGTACCTATGTACTTATATCACTCATTAAAACAAAATTTGTGAAAAAAAAGTAAATCATTAAATGATATTATAATACATATCTACTTTAAGAAAGTAGGATTCATTTAATAAGCTCAACAAAAGGGAAATAAGAATAATATACATAATAAAATAATAAAATAAAATAGAATAGTAAAAAAAAATAGTTTCATCATGTTAAATAATTTATATTAAATTAGATTTACCAAATAATCAAATAACAGAAGGTAACTTCTTACAGCATTTCAAAATGAACTTACAGTTATAATACTCCTAATATGATTCGGTAGATGATTAAATAATCTGCAGCCTTTAACAGAAACTTTCTGAGAGGTGTTTCTATTTCTAGTATAAAATTGATGTGAGAGTCTACGTGTAGAAGAACTATTCCTATGACCAATATTATTAAGTATATTATGAGTCGTTAGTATTTGTTGAAAATAATGTATTCCCTTAACAGGGAGAATTTTACTATTAAAGTTTAAGTTATGTTACGAGTATTATAACAAAGGCATATTCAATATGTTTTTTAATATTTTATTCTGACTCACCTGTAAGTGATGAGTGCCTTTAAATACCCAAACAACCGGGCCATAAGATAATATTGAGTGGACAAGAGCGTAATACGTTTTCATTTTGACAGAGACTGGGATTTTGTTTTAAAATTTGAACATTACGCCATTAAAAACATTTAGTTTACTATTTATAGTATTAATATACCGACACCACATAAATGCTTATTTAATATAATATCAAAAAATTTTATTTAATCAAGTACTTCTAATAGGTTACTGAAAAAAGGTACGCGAATTTTACGTATATTTCTTTGACGTATCCTAAAGCTTATTATCTTAGTTTTTAACGTATTAATAGTTATTCTATTAATACTAAAGTATTCCGACAAAATAACTAAGTCATGTTCTATTTGTGATTGAACACTTTGTACATTATTATACAACCCATAGCACCTAACAGGAATATTTCGAAAAACAGTTGTGTTACAGACTTGAAAATTTATTCATAGGTACTCTATTAAAAATTGCACGCAATATGATGCAAAAGTTGTGCTAGGGGATTTCATCACAAAACTCGGTAGAGAGCAAATTTTCGGCAGAGCAATCGGTAAACATAGTCTCCATCAACACACCACCGATAATGGTTACCGATTGATCAGTTTTGCAGCGGCGTATAATACGGTTATAAGCAGCACCAAATTTCCCCATAGAGATATTCATAAAGCCACCTGGGTATCTCCAGATGGCCGTACAACCAATCAAATTGATCACCTTATGATTGACGCACGCCACTCATCGTGCGTGCTGGACGTACGGTCATACAGAGGGGCTAACATCGACTCTGATCATTTTTTGGTTATAGCACTTTTCAGAGCCAGAATATCTAATGTTAAAAAAGTGCAGTCACATCATAATCCCAAATTTAACATTAGTAGCCTGCAGTCGCCCGAGATAGCCAGAAGCTTTAAAGAGCAAATTAGCCTAAATTTAACAGCCACACCTCCTTCAAACCATTCTTCGATTGATGATGAATGGAAAAACTGTGCCAGTATCATCAAAGAGGTAGCCGCAAACACAATTGGCTTCAAACCACGAAACACCAGAAATCCATGGTATGACGAGGAATGTGCATCAAAAACGTTGAAGAAGAACGAGGCGTATAAAAAAGCGCTGCTACGGAAAACAAGAGCAGCAAAGGAAGAATATAACGCTAAAAGAAGAGATGAGAAGAAACTCATCAGGCGGAAAAAACGGGACTTCGAAAAATCTCTGCTCATAAATATCGAGTCTGATAGAAATAGATGCGAAGTGCGGAACTTCTACAAAAAAGCCAATCAACTGGCAGCTGGCCATAAACCCGCTACACACGCGCTAAGAGCTAATATGGGAAATTTGGTTACTGAAACGCAAGGGATATTGGAGACATGGAAGCAGCACTTTCAGCAGCTGCTAAATGGAGAGCAACAACAACAAGAGCTGGCAACACCAACACCAGTCATTACCAGCAACCCCCCGCCACCCACTGTAGTGGTTGTTGGCCAAGCCATCAGCAAACTGAAAAACAACAAAGCTGCTGGATCTGATGGACTCCCAGCTGAATTATTTAAAGGTGGATGCGATGTTTTGGTTAACTGCTGGCAACCGGTGCATACCAAATCATTGGCAACATCTGGAAGGAAGAAAGCATGCCTAATGACTGGAGTACCAGCTCTATATGCCCCATTTTCAAAAAGGGTGACGCCATGTCCTGTAAAATCTATAGAGGAATATCCCTCTTAAATATCGCATATAAGATCCTGTCCAACATTTTGTGCGAATGTCTGAAGCCCTATTGTGACGCTGTTATTGGCAGTTATCAATCAAACAAAGGCAGAGCTGTATGCCGCTATGTCGGAATTTGGTGTACCAGCCAAGCTCATCCAATTATGACACTCATCAAAAATGACACTGGAAAACACAAGATGTGCTGTGTTGATTGGAAATAACACTTCTGACTATTTCTAGACGTGTACCGGATTTCGCCAAGGAGATGCACTATCATGCGACTTCTTCAATCTAGTACAACGTTTAGTGCGACGAGCGGAAGTAAACACGGCCGGTTTTATATTTTTCAGATCTGTTCAACTACTAGGGTATGCCGACGACATTGACATAATCGCCAGATCACAACGGGTGGTCGTCGAGGCCTTTACCCAGATTGAAGAAAAAGCGAAACGAATGGGTCTTAAAGTAAATGAGGATTAGACAAAATATATGTTGTCGACAAATAAAAAAACCTCTGAACATCATATTGGTCAAAACATCACTGTCGGCACATATAATTTCGAGGTAGTTCAGGAGTTTACCTACCTTTGAACCAGTTTTAATCCCACAAACGACATCAATGTGGAGGTACGGCGAAGAATAACCCTTGCAAACCATTGCTGCTTCGGTTTGTCAAAACATCTCGGGTCAAAGCTCCTCTCTCGAAACACCAAAGTACAAATCTACAAAACGCTCATACTCCCGGTTTTGCTTTACGGATCAGAATCATGGACACTGCCTAAAGCAAGTGAGCATGCACTTGGTGTCTTCGAGAAGAAAATTCTTCGTCGGATATATGGTCCTGAAAACGACGATGGGGTCTGGAGGAGAAGATATAATGCCGAACTCTATGAGCTGTACAATGAGGTGGACGTAGTCACAAAAATTAAAGTCAAGAGACTACAGTGGCTCGGACACCTAGAGCGGACGGACGAAAATGCTCCAGCCAAGAGAATCTTCGATTCCAGACCCGAAGGTACAACACGTCGGGGCAGACCAAACCTTCGTTGGAGAGACGAAATATCGGCGGATTTAAAGCAATTTCGAATCTTCAACTGGAGAGAATCCGCCCGTGACCGGCAAAAATGGAGGATGTTGATGAGTCAGGCCCAGGACCTACATGGTATGTTGGCCACCTAAAGCAAGAAAGAAACTCTATTAAAAATAAACAAACACGCATTTTCCTGAAAAGTATTTCCGAATTTTAGGGAGCAGTATAAAAATTTTACATGGCTATGTGAAATCGTTATGTGGATTAGCCTCTAAAATGTGACAATTCGTTTTATTAATCAGAAAACACTGCAGGGTATTCCAGGGGGCCCTTGTATACAAATCGATAGATACTTAACAGCTTTATTTAATGAAAATAAAGCTGTTAACTATCGAACAAAGTTTCTCTATTTGTGGTATTTCACACGGTTTCCTGCTCACCAATTGGAATTAAAATTAGCAGCTCGAACATTGCTTCTACGAAATTTGAAAAATGCAAAACTATGGTACTAGATTAATAATAAGAACTTTGCATCCTCATTTCATTGAAGCATAAATTCAAATTGATTGTGGAAAAGGCGAACATATCTTTATTTCTAGAATACCGTAATAGCAAGGAACGTGTTTGTTTATACTCCATCAGAAAAAAATTAATCTTACTATAGTGGATGTCCTAACTCATATTTTTAATTGCTGTGTAGAAATTGGAATTTTTGCTAACGCTCTAAAAATTGCTGAGGTAATACCTTTATTCAAGAAAGGAGATAAAAATTACTCAGATAATTACCGTCCTATTTCTATGTTAAGTTCTTTCTCTAAAGTATTTGAAAGAGTGATAATAAATAGAATGATGCAATTTTTAGATCGTACTAGCTTTTTAAGTTGTAAGCAATTTGGTTTTCGTAGTGGCAGATCTACTGAAGATGCACTTCTAACTTTTTGTTCGCGTATTTATGAAGCTCTTAATAATAAACTAAAAAATGCTGCGGTTTTTATTGATATTAAAAAAGCATTTTACTTTTAATAATTATCTTAAACCTTTGTTAATACAACAAAAATGTGTTATCAGACTAATTTTAAAAAAGCATCGTAGGGAAAGCAGCTTCCCTTTATTTCAATGTTTGAATATTCTACTTCTGAAGCATCTTTTTTACTTCCGAGTCCTCAAAATATTCTTTAATAGAAGTGGTTTCTTACGAAGTAGGTATTCTGAAATATATAATCTGAGAATCAACAACAGAAGATTATCTATCATACCCCGTCATAGTGTACAACATTTTTTACGCTCATTTCTAGCAATTGCACCGCGCTTTTTTGATTTTTATTTTTAGTTATATTTTAATAGTTTTTTAAAAGTTCTTATTTTCGGTTTTTATTTGTTATTATTGTTCTATCTTTTATTTTGGTCAAATATTTTCTTTTTGTAATTACACTCGCTACTGCATGTTTGTTACATAGAGTGTTTTTAACTTTTATTTTTATTGTTTGCTTAATTTAGTATCTCTTTTGCTTTTGTTTTGTAGAACACTTTTCTTTTTTCGTTATTTTATAATTCTTAATATTATAATTAAAAGTTTAATTGACATTTTAATCTTTAATTTTATTCTTGAATATAATTTTATAAGTTTCTTTTTTTCTTCTGTCTTTCTCAGCTTAATTACTTATTTAAATTTGTTAATTTTGTTAATTGTTTAATATATAAAACATGTAAATTTGTTTTTTTTTTATTTATTCTCTTAAATTTTTTTAAATATCACTTTAATTATTTTATGTATAAAAAAATAACATATATTAAAAATCTCTTGTCTATAGAATGGTTATTATATATTAATTAAACAATGAAATAAAAATAAAAATATGAATAAAAAAAAAAACGAAAAACCCCGAAATATTGTTTACAATATAATAAGAAATAATTTTAATATAAATATAGTTTAAGTTGTATAATATTGTTGATTTTGATTTTTTGACTGTAGTGAAAAAAAGTATTAGAATATTTTTTATAAACCAATTTCTTTCAATTCGATTCATAAATCAAACTTCATTAAAGTAAATTTTATACATTTTGTGGTCGACCCGGACAACGTCGGGTACCTTTGAAGTTCGAGACTATAAAGAATATAGAAGCTCGACCAATCTTGGCATTATTATTGATGATGATTTTTTTTTTTTTTTTTTATATAATTCCAAGTCTATGGGATGAACACCCTATCTGCTTTTACACAGAGATTTGGAATACACTTTTTTTTTGTAGAGTTTTTATGGTATATCTACTAATTTAAATGTGGAAAACTATATATACTGTAGAGTACTTCGCCTTCATAATAGCATAGTTCCATTTTTTTTTTTTTTATTAGTGATAACCCAAACTCTCAACTATTTATCATTTATTTTGTCCCAATGATAAAGGGTACTGGACCAGATCGAAAAATCCAGAAAGCATTTTTTGTTTTGCCTTCGTCGGGAATCAAACCTGGGACCTTTCGGTTGAAAAGCAGGCGCTCTACCTACTGTGCCACCCAGCGTTTAGATTGGAATGCCCAAATTCGGAACCTAATATTGAAAATTCGACGTATTTCTGGTTTATTATAAAATATTAGGGAAAAGACTTCTTAAAGTAAATAACAGTATCTATATACTAAGGGCTATTTCACAGTACTGTAATATATGGAATAGGTATATACTTTAAGAAAAATACAAGCATAATATTTATAACATATATCAAAAATCTAATACAACAACTAGAAAAAAAATCGAAAAGGATTAATAGAAACAACATAGCTCAAAATATCAAAAAGTGGCGTATGAAACAAAAGAGCATTGAAACAACAATTCTTGTAAATTTTAAGTTTATACACAAAGTTATTTTAAATCATTTAAATTAAGAACTGTGTGTTCTTAATTTAAGCATGTTCTATTTGTGATTGAACACTTTGTACATCATTACCAGGGAAGCAGAGACTAGAATCATCTGCAAACAAAAACAGTTTTCCTATTAAAGGTAGTCTATGTATGTCATTAATAAAAATTAAAAATAACAAAAACCCTAAGATTGAGCCCTGGAGAACCCCAACATTAAAATCTTTTGTAGAACTTTCAGTGTTTTTAAAGCATACAAGCCGTTGCCTATTATCACAAATTAAATAACTATAAGTATTTAGTTTGTAGATAACTTTTTATTAAAGAAATAGAGGTTGATGTAAGTTCATAATATATTAACTTAGTGATCAATAGGTCATGATCAATAGTATCAAATGCCTTCTTTAAATCAATGAATACACCAGCAATCATATGAAAATTGGTAATTTAGCACAAATCATATGAACAAGGTCAATGAGAGCATTCTGATACCAATTTCTTTTCTGAAGCCATATTGATAAGACGCCATTTAAATGACGAATTAATTTATTATAAATAACTCTCTCCATAACTTTTGCAAATACGGGTACAAATACGAAAGCGGTTTGTAATTGGAAATATCAGAATACAATTTTTAAAAATTGTTGTAACTTTTGGATTTTTAAAGATTCAGCAAAAATACTATCATTAATCATTTTGCTATACAACAACGCCATAACAGGTGCAAACATTTTAGCCAATAGATGCAGTTATCATCTACTACCACGTATCCAACTAAGAGTTTTATTTTTGAGTTCCAGTATAATATTGAGTATTTCTGAATCATTAGTTGAAGAAAAACTGAAATTCGAATAATCATCATTTAGAGTATTACACAAGCTCAAATTGAATTGCCCGATTCTGTTCAAAGAATTAGAATTATTGTCCAACCAACTGTAATAAAAGAGTTATTAAATTCCTCGGCAATTTAAATGGGTTCACATACAGAACTATTTCCTAAAACTAAAGAATTCGTTAAAGATTTTTTTAAGCTTTCTGTAAAGTCGTTTGATACCTGCCACAATTTCTTTTGATCAGATCCACAGGTCTTAACACGATAATTATAATATTTGTTTTTACACATTTTTATGGATTTGTTTTTCATTATAGTCTAACAAAATTTTTATGCAAATCATTATTAGGGATTATTAGGGTAACATTTTATTTTTTTTTAACTTCAATTAAATTCTTTAGAGACTTATTTAACCAGGGTACCAAAAAGTCTTGTTTATCAATATGTGTATTAAAAGAGATTGCATTATCATCTATTATATTTTTTATACCAAAAATTAAATTATCACATGTCTCGTTATACTATTCAAGTGGATGTAATTATTTACCGAAATTGAAGAATTAATTAAGGTAACTGTTTAATGAAAATTTAATTTTGATTGTGTTACTACAATAGTATGAAACACATCAATTTTTTTTTCCAATACAATCATAAGTATATTATGATCACTTAAGTTATTTTCAATTGTTGCTACATTTACATTTATGAGAGACTCATCGTTAGTAAAAACAAGAGCTATGCATCAGTTCATTTGAGGTCTTGTTACTAAGTTATGTTTGCTATAGTAATTAAAAGAATGAAGAAGTGATAAATAATCATATTTACAAGAACGTGGCATTAAGCACGGTGAAGTTGAGACTGATGTCAATATATTTTCAATTACGTTTAGAAAATATTTAAAATCACATTTTTATGACCGACAATAGGATAAAGCCTTTTTTTTAAAGGATATATTCATTAATCTTAATATAATCACATTGCAATATAGTGTACAATATATTACTGTTAATAATATCAACTTCTTCATATTTTAAAGAGTCATGTAAATAAATACTTAAACCACCATAAGCATCCTCACGAAAAAAGTCTGCAACATTATAGTTAGGAATATTGTGTAAATGACACAATTTATTATCAAACCAAGTTTCCTGTATATCATTAGAATTTTTGCCAAATCGTGAAAAGTGTGTAATAAATCTTTAAATTTATTGAACTTATTGATGCAAAACTTCTTGCATTAAAACATACAAATTTTAAGTTAAATTTTTTATTTTATTATTATTATTTTTGTTATTATTCTTAACTAAATTTACAGTTTTTCTTATTTTTTTTTAGCAGCATATAAAGGACTAAATTTTAATCTAAGTTTTTTGTCTTAAAAAAATATATATTCCATGTAATAAATTTTAAATAGTTATTGAAAACATAAAAAAAATCATTATTATATCACAGAAGTGATTTAATATTTATAAATATTTTTAACAAAAATTTTTGTTTACAATGTTATTTTTACTTGTAAGAGCACCCTTAATATCACTTCAATTTTATTTTTAATTCAAAATAGTTTTCTCAACTCCTATCAAACTCTTAACCTGATCGTTGTATTTAATTAAAACTAATTTCGAAGCTTGTATATTCAATTTTTCTCCTGCACAAATAAGTTTTAAACAGGTAGCCTTTTCTATAAAATTCCTTATTTTTAGTTCGCATAACAGTTCCTTAGTTCCAATTGCAGATGACGTTGAAGAAACAATCTGCTTCAATAAAGTTTCTTTGGACTTAATTTTAAGCATGTGACATAAGTCATTTAAAAATAGCCATTTTTCGCAACCTTCATCTTTCAACATATACACTGGAGGTAATGGACATTCCGATTCTTTACATTCAAATTGATCTTCTAGATCATCGCATGACTGATTCGTAACTAATTCTCTAATAGTAGCATTTTTGGTTTTCTTTATATCTAAAGTTGAATTAATTGTTTCTAATAAATTCATTTTCAAACTTCGATATAACGAGCTTTTATTTTTTGTTAGGTGATTAATGATGCAATCTAGTACATCAACTAATTCGTTATAACCTATTTCATCTGCATTAAATTTTTTCCATGGACCAGGCATAATCCATGGCTTTTTTGTAGCTGAACAACTCTGAATGTCTTCAATATGATTTAAAATAAATTGTTGAGTTTCACTTGATTCGGCTAGCATCAAAGTAGTTTGCCCAGCGTAAGTTGTTATTAAAGGATCTGCTCCATGTGATAATAAGAATCTTATAATTTCAATATAACCGATTTCACTAGCTTCATGTAGTGGTATTGTACCCGAATGGGCTGTTTGAAAATGATTTGCTCCATATTGTAGTAAACATCTTGCTATATCTATACGACCTTGTTGACATGCTTCATGCAAAGGTGTATAACCAGCATTATCTTTTGGATTTAGATTCATATTCAATCTTTCTAAACAATAAGCAATAATTTATTATATATATTAAATATTTAATATATATATAGATAATATATTAATCTTTTTTATTTATTTAGATTTTTTATATATCTGTTATATTGATTTATGTCATTAAAATTCATTAAGAAATTTATTTGAAATTAGTAAAAAAAGAATAAAAGAATCTATATGTAACAAAATATAAATAAGTAAATATAAAAGTGTGTCATAAAGTAAGAAAATTTAAGATTCTATGATAGGTGTTTGTTAGGTATAATTTGTGATTGCGATGTCTTAGATGTTGTTGGCTTGTTTGTTGCATATTTTAGTAACACAAAATCAATATTGTCCTTGTATGTCGTATAACAATTGGTTTAGATGTATCATTAAGCTTTGTAAATACTCTCCCAGATATTTTAAATACACTTTTGAGACCCACAGATTTTGATTTCGTTGCATAACTATATAGTTAAAATGCATCCTTAGTTAGAGCATAAAGAAATACATATTTTTATAATCTGTTCTGGTACTGTTTCAATTTTTTTTTGTTTTCCATAAAAATATTACGTTTAAAAGCTGTTGTAAGTTCAATACATGATGATCTTTTTTTAGCCAAGTTACTGGAATAACTTTTATTTCTAGTCATAACTTTTAACAATATTAAATGGTTTGCACAGTATAATAAATAATTATGTTTTTAATAATATATAAAAACATTTTTTTATTTTTTTTTTATAGAGATATAAGTTTTATAAACTTCAACTTATAAACAGTGCTGACTCTTCGGTGGTTCTCCCCATTAGGAGTTGTATTAAATTTGTTTAATATGTCGGAAATCGATCTGCTGCTCTTCTTTCATTTTCCTCTACCTTCAAATATTAACTTTATAAATTATCCCCACCGCCTGGCAATATTTCCAAAATATGTTGTCAAATAGAGCTAGCTAATTCTTGTTTATGAATATTTTGCGAGTTCCCAATTCAATTATTTTAAAAAGGAAATTAATAATATTTATTCATAAATGTCAGGAATTGAAATTAAACATTTCAAATAGATTTTTAATTATAATAGAAATTGGTTTAATTATAATTTACTTAAAATTAATTATAAATTATTTGAAGAAATGTATCAAGTTAGTTACAAATTTAGTCATAAATACAAATATTTGTATCCATTTTAATTTAATACATGATGAGCTGCGACTAAAAACGTGCGTTGTCCATATAACTCAATTTTTCAATATCAAAAAAATTTGTGTTTGGGATTGAAACAAAAAAAAATTTACGAAACATTTTTGCAAATTTTTTTTTTTAACACACATCAACTATTTATACCGGAAACTTTCATTTCTGACGATCAGTAAAAATGGGCGTTTCAGATGTTACGTGCTGCCAAAAGTAGCGAAACAAAATTAAATGTGGCGAAACAAAATTAAAATTGGCGAAACAATTTTACGTGCTAGCGTTTTTCAAAAATAGCGTGACAACATGTTTGTAACAAGTTACGTGCTGCCACCCCAGACTTGTTGCATTAAAGTAATATAATATATTTTTCAGTGTTGAGAAAAAAAGAAAGAAATAGACATTGAACGGTTCGTTACAAATCAATGGACTTTACCCGATTTCAAATAATCTTTACTACAATTTGTATAGTATTTTTATATTTTTATTTTTTTCTAATATAGTTTTTATGAGTAATTAAACATCTTTAACTGAAGGAAATAAGTATAAATTTGCAACAATTTCAATAAAAAAGTTAGATTGAGATAAAGATCATCGTCATCATCATCCAAACAATAACATTCAGTATTTTTAAATTGCATGTTTTCTATATTTTCTGTTTCTTTAAAATTTTTAAATACGTCAGTATAGTACCTTTATTTTCTCTTCCAGCTGCTAGTCCAGAAATATGAGATGTGTTTTTACATGCTTTTGTAAAGAATTATAAAACCTAAATGTTCGTTGCATATCTCTAATACCTTCCATCTAATCTTCGTAGTAATCTTCAGGATTTAAAATTTTTTTCTATTTTTTTCCAATAATCCCAAATACTCTGTCACAAGGAAGATATGAAGCACCTCTGACAGGAAAAAATAGATGTATTTCTTTTATGTGCCACAATTCGAAAAAAGTCAAATTTTACAATTATTAAATTTGAAATTAACCTCTCAATTCAACAAATTGTCTTAAACTATAATAGTTTAGCAAATTATTTTTTCACAAAATTCTTTCGTTTCAATTTGTTTTATTCAAAACGCGATTTGTCCTTTACAAATTTAGAGAAAATAATTTTTGTTTTCAAAACGTGCTTTGTCCAATAACAGCGAAATATTAGAGGAAAATGAATGTTTTAAAAGAATTATACTTTTTCAACGGCTATTATATATGGGAAAAATTTTATTTTGGGCCGCAGAGAAGAAAAAAAGAAATTTTAAGTTCTTATAAATGTCAATATCTAACTAATTTTCGTAAAATATTGACATTGCACGTTTTGTACTGCACCTCCGCATACATACACAAATTGCACGCTGGGTTGCGCAGTACCCTTTGTCATTGGAATAAAATAAATCACATAAAATAATTGAGTTTTATTCTGGTAACAAATTAAATAAAATTGAACTATTATTTAAGAAATCTTAGTTCCCGAAAATACCAGTAGTTTTCCACATTTTAATTAGTTGAAATAGTTTCAATTTTTCTCTCGTGTAAACTAGTTGCATCTTGCATGTTTCTGTGATTAATTTTTTAATGCTTTATTTTATTGTAGTTTAACTTTTTTTGTTTAAACTTATTAAAAGTACTTAATTGTTAATCAGTTTTGTTTGGTTTTTCCTCTAAAATAATAATTCAATTTTTGGTACATATTTATATTTTTTATTTTTTATATTGTGACTTTTGTGTTGTGATTAATTCAAAAAAATTATTATTGTTGTTGTTTTTTTTTTTTTTTTTTGCTAAGATAATTTTTTGTAAGTATACACTAAATTACGTTTTTCTTTAATTTTTTTAAATTTATTCATTTGTTTGTTGGTTTGATTATTATATATAAAAAAAAGTTTAAGCATTGGTATAAATCTAGCATTCATTTTAAACTTAAATTTAAATTAAATTCCTTTCTTTTTTATTTCAATGAAAGATCAAAGGCTTATTTCATTCCTACTTATTACATACATATAGTGTAGTGACTATACATTTTTTTAAACTAATATTTCTCTTGTCTAATGATTACAATTGGAACCATCTTGAAACATTTACAACCTTAAACCAATTTACGAATGAACTATCTCTACTATTTTTTTTTTTTTTTTTTTATGTTCTTGACAGTAACTTAGGTAGAATTATTATTATTATTATTATTATTATTATTATTATTATTATTATTATTATTATTATTATTATTATTATTATTATTATTATTATTATTATTATTATTATTATTATTATTATTATTATTATTATTATTATTATTATTATTATTATTATTATTATTATTATTATTATTATTATTATTATTATTATTATTATTATTATTATTATTATTATTATTATTATTATTATTATTATTATTATTATTATTATTATTATTATTATTATTATTATTATTATTATTATTATTATTATTATTATTATTATTATTATTATTATTATTATTATTATTATTATTATTATTATTATTATTATTATTATTATTATTATTATTATTATTATTATTATTATTATTATTATTATTATTATTATTATTATTATTATTATTATTATTATTATTATTATTATTATTATTATTATTATTATTATTATTATTATTATTATTATTATTATTATTATTATTATTATTATTATTATTATTATTATTATTATTATTATTATTATTATTATTATTATTATTATTATTATTATTATTATTATTATTATTATTATTATTATTATTATTATTATTATTATTATTATTTATTACCCCCCACATGGTAGTGACCTTGACGTGGTGTGGGGGCCTAGGTTGCAGTGATTCATCAGGCTGTGCTGGAGGGAGTATGTTCTCCTGGTAGGGTCACCCAATTCAGATTGGCTGATGATGAGCAGCTTACAAACTACTACCGACCCCCTAATCCAGTGGTGTCATGCGACCCGTGCCCAGTGGACTAGTTGGTAGCAAGGGGGTAAAACACTTAGCTACCGATAACGGAGCCTCCCTGATACCAGGTCACCTCAGGGAGTATTATTGACCTTACCACAGTAACGGGCCTCTGCTGTGGTGGACCTTACATTGCCGCGATACTCGTGGGAACAAAATGGAAATAAATAAAAACAAAAACATGAAGAAAGTAGTAGATAGAAGAGTGGAAGAAAGAGCAGGGATGGGCATGACCCCATTCATGAGGAGCGGGAAGACGCCTAGATCTCCCCCGGCACCCGTGGGGTTGCACGGTCCTGAACAGGCACAGGAGAAACTAGGTACACCGGCGAATACAGAGGAGATCCAAACCACCGATCTCATGCTGGAAACGCCAATGAGCAGCTTGCATAAACAAGTGGAGGAAAAAGCATGCAGCCACAAAAAAGACCCTGAAAGAGAGGAAGAAACACAGCTCCTACTGATTCAGGAGCTTACAAAAACGATGATGGCGGCAGTTTCAAAACAAAAGAACGTTAGCATGGAGGTTCAGAACGGACTGCTAAAGCTCCAGGAGGCGGTAGAAGTGATATTTCACTGCAAGAGTGAAAAGAGTAAAAAGCTCACCCTTGAAGCTAGAAATCAGGCCCAAAGCCCCAGACAAGTACCGCCAACGGACAAGAAGAGAGGAAGGGAGATAGAGGGGTCTCCTATCAGCTGTACAGAAACCCCACCACCCAGAAAAAGGAAAAATGTTGAAAACCGAGGCGAAGGCGAATGGATAGTCGTCCAAAACAACAAAAATAAAACCTTTAACCGACCGCCAGGTGAAGCAGATACTTCTAGACAGCGACGCTTCCCTAGGGAAAAAGGGGCAACGAACAGCCAAAGTGCTGGGAAAAAAGAAAACGGCGAAGGAAAGAGAAGGAGAAGGAGAAGAAGTAGGAGTAGGCAGTTTAAAAGGCCGCGACCAGAGGCCATTATAATTAAGCCCGCCGAAGGCAAAACATATGCTGAGATTCTGAGGGAAATACGGGAGCGAGTAAACCCAGACGCTTCCAAAGCCGACATAAAGGGAATCCGGAAGACACAAAACGGAGCGGTTCTGCTGGAATTAAACAATAAGGCAGAAGGAAAGGAGGAAATCAAGGAGGAACTCCGAAAGAGTCTAGGGAAAATGGCAGACGTTAAAGACCTAACGGCCAAAACAACATTGGAGATACGGGACTTGGATAGTCTCACTACAAGCGAAGAGGTGCAAGCAGCACTTAATAGAGACTTGGGAAAGGAGGTCCAATGTAAGTTCAGCCTAACTAAACCGAACAAGAGAGAGCAAATGCTGGCCTTTGTAGAAATGGAGGAAAAAGACGCCAGGGAACTCCTGAAGACAGCAAAGATCAGAATAGGGCTAGTCAGATGTAGAATACGGGAAAGAACACCAGTAGTGCGCTGTTATAGGTGCATGAACTTTGGACACTTCAGAAGAGACTGCAAAGAGCCTAACCGAGAGGATACGTGCTATAAATGTGGACAGAAAGGTCACAAGATTAAAAGCTGCACGCAAGCTGCGAAATGCATCCTGTGTACGGAAATTAAGGCAAAGGCAACGAGCCATGTGTCAGGTACGAAAGACTGCAGTGCATTTCGGAGAGCTCTTGAGGAAGTCAGGAAAAATAGAAAAAATAGAAGATGATAAAAGTTCTTCAAGGAAATATGCATAGAAGTCGAGTAGCAGATGATCTCTTAACACAGATCACGCTAGAAAAAGAAATTGATGTTCTAATAATCAGCGAGCAGTACGTCCACCGGAGCAGAAACAACTGGTTCTCAGATGTCACCGACACGGCGGCAATCTGGATCCCAAACCCTGGAAAAATACACGCATTGGAACATGGGGCCGGAAATGGCTTCGTTTGGGTTAAGAGTAGCCAGTTCACCATCATAAGCTGCTATTTAACACCAAACCAAACGGCGCAGGAATACCAGGAGATGATCGAGAATCTAGAGGACGCAGTATCGGAACAAGAGGGGCAGAAAATTATTGGTGGCGATTTTAATGCAAAAGCAGTGGAGTGGGGAATGCCCACCACGAACAGCAGAGGATCGCAGATTTTAGACATGGCAGCCAGACAAGGGCTGATAATCATAAACTCCGGAAGCACAACAACGTTTCGGCGACCAGGGTACGCAGAAACAATACCGGACATCTCCCTGGCTACACAGAATATAGCGGCATTTATTACTGATTGGGTAGTTATGGAGGACTACACAGGGAGCGATCATCAGTACATTACGTTCAATATAAATATTAGAGAAGAAATGATATCCGAGAGCACAACGGAAAGTTCTAGATATAACGTGAATAAACTCGATACTAGAAGATTGAGTGAATCACTTAGATATAGCCTAGGTGACACAATGCAGGCAGGTGTAGAGCTAGAAGGTAGGATAAAAGCTGAGGCAGTGGTAGAGCAGACAATGAGTGCACTCATACTAGCCTGCGAGGAGTCAATGCCGCGAAAGAGGAAATTTACAAAAAGAAAACCGGTATACTGGTGGAATGAAGAAATAGCGGAGCTACGAAGAAGGTGTCAGCATCTTCGAAGAATTGCACAGCGATCACGGAACAGAGCGGATGCAACGGAAAAAATGGCAGCATATAAAATAAGCCGCAAAACACTCAGGAAAACCATAAAATTGAGTTGAATGGAAAAGGTTGAATGGAAAAAGCTTTGCGAAGATGTAAACAGTGACCCTTGGGGGCTAGGATACAAGATAGTCATGAAGAAGTTGAAAATAGCTACAGCAACAAATTCAATCGAAGAGAGCTCGATGGAAAATATAGTAGATATTTTATTCCCAGAGCACCCGATAAGAAACTGGAGTGATGTGATGGTTTCACCAGAGGAAGTACCAGCTTTCACGCAGGAGGAACTTGTGGAAGCAACAAAAACTATGAAGAATAAGAAAGCTCCAGGCCCTGACGGGATTCCAGCGGAAGTCATCAAAGCCGTGGTGGAAACTTGCCCGCAAATGATGCTGAATATGTACAACACATGTCTAAAAGAAGGCGTTTTCAGCAAAAGATGGAAGGTAGCTCGACTTGTCTTAATCGACAAAGGGAAAGGCGGCAGAGTCTCACCGTCCTCGTTCAGACCACTGTGTATGCTGGACACGGCTGGAAAGCTCCTCGAAAGGCTATTGAAACCCAGAATAGAAGAGGCGATACGAACGACCGGTGGTCTGTCAGATATGCAATTCGGATTCAGACAAGGAAGATCAACAATAGATGCAATACGAGTTGTAATGGAAAAGGTAGAAGCGGCGGAAGCAAGGAACCATTTCTCAAGAAGAATAGTTGTCTTTGTTACCTTGGACGTGAAAAACGCCTTCAACTCGGCAAGATGGGAAGACATGATTGATGCCCTGGAAAAAAATTTCAGCATTCCAGCATATCTGCTCAGGATGGTAAAAGACTACCTGAGAGAACGCAGCCTTCAGTATGAAACCAAGATCGGCAGTGTAATCAAAAGCGTAACATCCGGCGCAGCACAAGGATCGATCCTAGGACCGGACCTGTGGAATATATTATACAATAGCTTGCTGGAGGCAGAAATGCCAGATGATATAACTCTAGTAGGCTTTGCAGACGACCTAGGTGCAATAATATCAGCTCGGACCATGGAAGATGCGCAAATCAGGTTGAATCAAGTCATGAGAAGAGTGAGTAGCTGGATGAACAGACACGGCTTAGAGCTTGCGGAAGCAAAAACCGAAATTGTCCTACTCACAAAAAAGAGGATGAGAACCATTGTGCCAATGGAAGTGGGGCCTGTGGTCATTCAAACTAAGGAAGCTTGGAGGTATCTTGGTGTCATGTTGGATACCAAACTAAATTTTTGGAGGCATATCAAAAAAGCTACAGACAAGGCGGCCGTGATAACCAAGAATTTGAGCAGATTAATGGCGAACATCGGTGGACCTTCACCGTGCAAAAGGAGGCTGTTAATGTCCACGACACATTCAGTGCTCCTGTACGGTGCGGAGATTTGGGCAGATGCCCTAAATAGAGAGTATTGCCGGAAGCCCATGGAAGCGGTACAACGAAGAGGGGCTCTGCGGGTAGCGTGCTCCTACCGGACGGTCTCATACCCAGCTGTAAATGTTATTGCAGGCGTGATACCGATAACATTGTTAGCCCGAGAGAGGAAGCAGATATATAATAGGGCTGCGGGAAGAGACAGAAAAGAAGTGTCAGGAGACGCGAGGAGACAAAGCCTAGAAAAATGGCAAGAACAATGGAATGGGGAACACAGAGGACGCTGGACCGCAAGATTGATACCACAACTAGCGGTTTGGGTTAACCGGAGGCACGGCGAAGTGAACTTCTATACCACGCAAATGCTCTCGGGGCATGGATACTTTCGAGCTTATTTATTCAGAATGAATAAAGTAAACAGTCCGCGATGTCGCCACTGCGACACAGCGGAAGATACGGTCGAGCATACTTTTTTCGAGTGCGACGTCGCAGCGGAGGAAAGAAGCGTTCTAACTCGAATCGTAGGGGATGTTACGCCGGATAATATAACCACCATAATGATAGACACGGAAGAAAATTGGAACGCCGTGTCAGTCTACGTCGAGGCGGTATTACGAAAGAAGAAGAGACTGGGCTACTTAGAAGACTCGGAATAGATCTTCTAAGTTAGGAAATAGACCTCAGTGTAGTCTGGTTTCTGCTTTTGAGTCTGGCGTGGTCTGCTTGGCACCAATGGCATACAGGCTTACTGGTGCCGCAGTTTTGTTTGTGTTAAATTAACAACAAATTTAACTCTGCGACACTAGTTACTGCTGATGCTGTCGGCGTGTGGTAGATCTCGGTAGACTTATGAGCGAAATTAGATAAAACGTGTCGCTGTTTTGTTATGTAGCACAGTAGTACTGTTTTTTTGTTATTTTTGTTACATATGGAAGTAGATAGTAACTCGCCAAATAGTTGGGCCTACGCAAAACGACTTTGGGAGCCAAGTAGCTATTTGTAGAATAGATGTAGAACAGAAATAACCTAGTCCAGCATCTTGAGGCAGCTTGACATGCTGGAAGCTGCTTCAAGACAGCACTTCTAGGAACTATGTAGCTCTGTATAGAATAGTTTTTAGTTTTCTAGTTATTTGTAGAATAGATGTAAACAGAAAGAACCTAGTCCAGCGTTTTGAGGCAGCTTGACATGTTGGAAGCTACTTCAAGACAGCACCTCTAGGGATTATATAGCTCTGTTTAGAATAGTTTTGTTTTGTAAATGGGAAATAACCTAGCCATAATAGAAAAGGCTTAGAAAATTAATATTGTCTTAGTAATAATATTAGAAGAGGGACAGTAGATTTTATTTTTCAACAAAGAGCAAACGGGATAATTCACACGGAAACACCGAAGTCAGCACTTTTTCGCCAGTTTGAAGAAATGCTAACGCGGTTCCAAACTGGGATATACATCGTGGGTCAAGGGAACAGATGGTGGGGGTTTTTAGCCGGTCGGTTGGTTCCTTTTTTGCAGTGCGTCTTAGTGTAATGCAAAAAGAAACCGACCAACCCGGCACTCGGTAGTCTGTTAAGCAGATTTTCCCCGCGACACCATCTATAACCGTAAAAAAGCAAAAAAAAAAAAAAAAAAAAAAAAAATTATTTTATTATTATTATTATTATTATTATTATTATTATTATTATTATTATTATTATTATTATTATTATTATTATTATTATTATTATTATTTTTATTATTATTATTATTATTATTATTATTATTATTATATTATTATTATTATTATTATTATTATTATTATTATTATTATTATTATTATTATTATTATTATTTATTATTATTATTATTATTATTATTATTATTTATTATTATTATTATTATTATTATTATTATTATTATTATTATTATTATTATTATTATTATTATTATTATTATTATTATTATTATTATATTATTATTATTATTATTATTATTATTATTATTATTATATTATTATTATTTATTATTATTATTATTATTATTATTATTATTATTATTATTATTATTATTATTATTATTATTATTATTATTATTATTATTATTATTATTATTATTATTATTATTATTATTATTATTATTATTATTATTATTATTATTATTATTATTATTATTATTATTATTATTATTATTATATTATTATTATTATTATTATTATTATTATTATTATTATTATTATTATTATTATTATTATTATTATTATTATTATTATTATTATTATTATTATTATTATTATTATTATTATTATTATTATTATTATTATTATTATTATTATTATTATTATTATTATTATTATTATTATTATTATTATTATTATTATTATTATTATTATTATTATTATTATTATTATTATTATTATTATTATTATTATTATTATTATTATTATTATTATTATTATTATTATTATTATTATTATTATTATTATTATTATTATTATTATTATTATTATTATTATTATTATTATTATTATTATATTATTATTATTATTATTATTATTATTATTATTATTATTATTATTATTATTATTATTATTATTATTATTATTATTATTATTATTATTATTATTATTATTATTATTATTATTATTATTATTATTATTATTATTATTATTATTATTATTATTATTATTATTATTATTATTATTATTATTATTATATTATTATTATTATTATTATTATTATTATTATTATTATTATTATTATTATTATTATTATATTATTATTATTATTATTATTATTATTATTATTATTATTATTATTATTATTATTATTATTATTATTATTATTATTATTATTATTATTATTATTATTATTATTATTATTATTATTATTATTATTATTATTATTATTATTATTATTATTATTATTATTATTATTATTATTATTATTATTATTATTATTATTATTATTATTATTATTATTATTATTATTATTATTATTATTATTATTATTATTATTATTATTATTATTATTATTATTATTATTATTATTATTATTATTATTATTATTATTATTATTATTATTATTATTATTATTATTATTATTATTATTATTATTATATTATTATTATTATTCATTATTATTATTATTATTATTATTATTATTATTATTATTATTATTATTATTATTATTATTATTATTATTATTATTATTATTATTATTATATTATTATTATTATTATTATTATTATTATTATTATTATTATTATTATTATTATTATTATTATTATTATTATTATTATTATTATTATTATTATTATTATTATTATTATATTATTATTATTATTATATATTATTATTATTATTATTATTATTATTATTATTATTATTATTATTATTATTATTATTATTATTATTATTATTATTATTATTATTATTATTATTATTATTATTATTATTATTATTATTATTATTATTATTATTATTATTATTATTATTATTATTATTATTATTATTATTATTATTATTATTATTATTATTATTATTATTATTATTATTATTATTATATTATTATTATTATTATTATTATTATTATTATTATTATTATTATTATTATTATTATTATTATTATTATTATTATTATTATTATTATTATTATTATTATTATTATTATTATTATTATTATTATTATTATTATTATTATTATTATTATTATTATTATTATTATTATTATTATTATTATTATTATTATTATTATTATTATTATTATTATTATTATTATTATTATTATTATTATTATTATTATTATTATTATTATATTATTATTATTATTATTATTATTATATTATTATTATTATTATTATTATTATTATTATTATTATTATTATTATTATTATTATTATTATTATTATTATTATTATTATTATTATTATTATTATTATTATTATTATTATTATTATTATTATTATTATTATTATTATTATTATTATTATTATTATTATTATTATTATTATTATTATTATTATTATTATTATTATTATTATTATTATTATTATTATTATTATTATTATTATTATTATTATTATTATTAATATTATTATTATTATTATTATTATTATTATTATTATTATTATTATTATTATTATTATTCCCCCTAATCCAGTGGTGTGATGCGACCCGTGCCCAGTGGACTAGTTGGTAGCAAGGGGGTAATACTTAGCTATCGCAAACGGAGCCTCTCTGATACCAGGTCACCTCAGAGAGTTTTTTCCTGACCTTACCGCAGTATCGGGCCTCTGCTGTGGTGGACATTTTATTGGCGCGATACTCGTGGGAACCAAATGAAAAAAAAAAGAAACAAAAAAAATGAAAGAGAGATGGATTGTGAAGATAGAGCGGAGAGTGGAATGGATGCGGCTCCTTTTACCAGGAGCGGGAAGACGCCCAGGTCTCCCCTGGCGGCGCTTGTGTCAACAGAGACACCAAAAAGAATGAAGGGACAGAGTGACCAAATACAGGCACCGGAGATGGGCCGTGAAGCGGTGGAGGCAGCACCGATGATCGTGCAGGTTGAGGAGCAAGAAAATCAGATTCTAACGAACTCGCCTCGAAGAGCATTCATGCAAAAGATGAGGGAGGACGAGGAAACCGCCATGCGGCGATGCGTGGATCTGATACGGGAAATGAAGGTTGTTCCAGAAATACAAAAAAATATTGTCAAACAAAATTAAGCACGGACTGGCCGAACTTGAGGAGCTGATGGACGTCATCGTCAGTTGCCGGGCAAGTTGGAAAAAAACAGAAGCCGAAGTTGATTGTAGAAAAAAGGAGACAAGGGTTGAGAAAACAGCCAGTACAAAGCGGCCTGCCTCAAGCCCTGCTGAACAGGCTGACGATCGGCGTAAAAAGAAGAAAAAAAAAGCAGCCGGGCAAAACCAGCGAGAGACACTGGAGTGGATAAAGGTCCAACCAAAGAAGAAGCGTCTGTTGAAAGCGGCAGTTGAAAATCCTCCAGAGAAAATGGTGGCTAAGACTGTCGCGGCAATGCCTCAGAGAAGTTCGAAAAAAACGAAACCTGACGCAGTGCTTATACGATCAAACGACGGACGCTCCTACGCTCAGGTGCTGGCTGATATCAAAGGAGGAGTTAAGCCAGAAGAGTCGGGGACTGAAATTAAAGGAGTCCGGCAGACCAGGTCTGGAGGTCTCCTAATAGAACTAGGTCCTGGAACCAAAAATCGAGAAGCCTTCAGGGAAGCGATTAAAGGAGTATTGGGGGACAAGGCTACAGTAAATGGCCTTGAACCAAAATGCACTATTGTGATTCGGGATTTGGAATGCGTTGCCACAAAAGTGGAAGTGGAGGACGCAATACGGCGAGATATCCCGGAAATAGGGGTTTTCAGGGTTGGGCTGACGACGGAAAATAATTGGGGGCAGAGAGCTGCAATCGTTGACCTGGCCGAACAAGCTGCCATAAAGCTGCTGAAGTAGGGAAGGCTCAAGGTAGGATGGGTTTACTGCAGGGTTAAGCCAAGGACTGATGTCACACATTGCTACAGGTGTCTGAGTTTCGGTCACATGGCTGGCTCTTGCAGGGGACCTGACCGAGGCAAAGCCTGCTACCGCTGCGGAAAGAAGGGACATATCGCTAAGGCCTGTAAAGAGAAAGCCCACTGCATACTCTGTGCCGATGCGGGCGAGCATCATGGAAATCTAGAACACGCTCTAGGCACAGGGTTATGCAAGGTGTTCAGAGATGCTCTGAGAAAGGCCAAAGAGACAGGGAAATGATCAGCGTCCTCCAGGCAAACCTAAACCGAAGCCGAGTGGCAGATGACCTTCTGCATCAGCTTGTCCGGGAGAAGAGTTCCGACATACTGCTCATTAGTGAGCAGTATAAGGACAGAACCACTTCTTGGTTCTCGGACGAGCTGGGTACGGCTGCCATCTGGATACCTGACCCAGCTAAAATTTCGGTACGAGATCATGGGCGCGGGCGTGGGTTCGTATGGGTGAAACATGCGGATATCACTTTTATAAGTGTTTACCTGACACCCAACGAGGCCATAGCGGATTTCCGAGCGAAATTGGCGGACCTAGAGGATACGGTTCTGAACACGACGGGTATAGTGATTGGTGGCGATTTCAACGCTAAGGCAACGAAGTGGGGAATGCCTTACCCTGACTCGAGGGGAAGCGACGTGCTAGGGTTTGCATCCAGAACGGGCTTACTTGTTCTGAATTCTGGCTCGGCATCTACTTTCCGCCGACCGGGGTACTCAGAAACCATTCCCGACGTATCCTTTGCCTGTGAGCGCTTGGCCGCTTTGGTCGAAGGCTGGCATGTGATCGAGGACTACACGGGCAGTGACCATCAGTACATTGTATTCGTGGTCCGTGAGAGAAGGCAACTCCAAAGAACAATTACTAACAGACCACAGCGCTGGAACATGGGGAGAATTGACGAAGCAGTATTTGCAGCGGTCATCCTGGGAGGTTTCCAAATGCAGGTTGAGGGGGAGCCTGTAAGCCCTCACGAGGCAGGGCCATTGGTTGACGCCACTCTGCGTCAAATCACTCTAGCCTGCGACCGCTCAATGCCTCGGAGGCGAGTTCCTCATGGAAAACATCCTATGTACTGGTGGACAGCCGAGATAGCTGACCTCCGGAGAGATTGTCTCCGGCTGAGGAGAAAGGCTCAGAGAGCTAGAACGGAAGAGGAGGTTAGGCTCAGGTCCTCGGATCACAAGGAGAAAAAGCGTCAGTTGCGACGTGCAATCAATCACAGCAAGGCGAGATGCTGGGAAGCGCTGAGAGAGGATATAAACTCAGATCCATGGGGTTTAGGTTACAAAATTGTAACCCAGAAAATTGGGGCACTGAAAACCCCTCCGCCCATGGATATGCGCACCACAACGCATCTAGTTAATGCCCTCTTTCCAGTGCATTCCCAGCGAGCTGCTAGAGTATACAACCGGGATGGCGCTTCTCCATTTACAATGGAGGAGCTGGAAGTGGCCATCCAATCCCTCAAGGTCAAGAAGGCCCCAGGTCCAGACGGTATCCAAGGAGAGATATTAAAGCTGGTTTTTCGGTATAATCCGAATATTCTGTTGAGTATGTACAACGCCTGTCTTTCAGCGGGAATTTTCCCCAAGTGTTGGAAGACAGCTAGGCTGGTACTTATCAGCAAGGAGAAAGGAGACCCGGAGCTACCTTCCTCATACCGTCCGCTGTACATGCTGGACACTGCTGGAAAGGTTCTAGAGAAGTTACTCAAGCCAAGGCTGTTGTCTGCGATCGAGGCAGCCGGAGGTTTGTCACCGCATCAGTACGGTTTCAGGGCTGGTCGTTCCACAGCAGATGCCATTGTGGAAGTTACATCTGCGATGAGCAGAGCCGAGGACCACAACCATTTTTCACGTCGTATAGTCCTCCTTGTGACTTTAGACGTGAAAAATGCGTTTAATTCGGCCAGATGGAGCGACATGCTTCAAGCTCTAGAGCGGGAATTTCGTGTTCCAGAATATCTGCTAGGAATGATCAGCGACTACCTTGACGACCGTACTGTACTCTTCGATACGGCTGAAGGACAAGGGAGTATCACGGTCTCTGGAGGTGCAGCGCAAGGTTCAATCCTCGGTCCCGACCTTTGGAATGCCGCATACGATAGTCTGTTGCGCTTAAACATGCCGGATGAGTCAATGCTCGTCGGATATGCGGACGACGTTGCCGTGCTGATAGCAGCGCGAAACGTGGAGCTCGCCCAACTGAAGCTCAATCAAACCATGCGGTCCATCCTTTCTTGGATGGACAGCCGCGGACTGTCGTTGGCATTGAGCAAGACGGAGGTCGTAGTGCTGACAAAAAGGAGGATGAACCTTGAGCTCCAGATGCGCATCGGCGAAGAAGAGGTGCAGACAAAACGGGCGGTAAAATATCTCGGCATCATGATTGACAGCAGGCTAAATTACTTTGAGCAGATCAAGAAGACTGCTGACAGGGCCGCAAATGGTGTCATGGCGCTGGCTCGATTGATGGCCAACATAGGTGGACCAAGATCGAGTCGGAGGCGGCTACTGATGTCTGCGGTCCAGTCAGTCTTGCTGTATGGTGCCGAGATATGGGGTCATGCTCTCGCAAAGGAGTGCTATCGGATAAGGCTGGGTCGGGTCCAAAGGCTGCGGCGTTGCGAGTGGCGTCTGCTTACAGAACTGTCTCGGAGCCAGCTGTACTGGTTATCGCTGGCGTCATCCCAATTGCACTACTTGCAAGGTCAAGCGATATACCGGAGAAAGGCCGAAGAAACTATAGAGTCAGTGCAGCAGGAAGAGCGGAATCGCACGCTTCGGCAATGGCAGGAGAACTGGAACTGAGGAACGAGGGATATGGACGAGGCGGCTCATCGGGGAGGTTACCCCATGGGTAGAACGTCGACATGGAGAGGTAGATTACTACTTCACTCAGCTGCTGAGTGGACATGGATACTTCCGGGCCTATCTGCACAAGATGGGGAAGGCACGTTCAGCGGAGTGCATATATTGCCACATGCACGATGATGCTGAGCACACCTTTTTTCATCTGTGAAAGGTGGGCTCGAGAGCGTATGCAGCTAAGGGGAAGTTGTACCGCGGTTCTCTCCGGACACAGTTGTGGACCATATTTTACAGGATAGGGGAGCGTGGGACAGTTTGTCACTCTTTTCGCAAAAAATACTGCGGAAAAAGAAGGTGGACCTAGACACCACAGAGGTCTAACCTACAGACTTTGGCTAGGCAGCAGCCTTCAAGGCGAAGGCATGGACCTAGCCCGAAGTAATGTGACAAACGGTTCCAGGCTAGTGTCCGTGGAGAGCGGGAGGTTTTTTTTAGTCGGTATGCTCAATATGGGAGAATCCGACATTGTTGGACGCACGTGCGCCCTTCATCCATAAAGGATTTTCCCTTCTAAAAAAAAAAAAAAAAAAAAAATTATTATTATTATTATCATTATTATTATTATTATTATTATTATTATTATTATTATTATTATTATTATTATTATTATTATTATTATTATTATTATTATTATTATTATTATTATTATTATTATTTTTATTATTATTATTATTATTATTATTATTATTATTATTATTATTATTATTATTATTATTATTATTATTATTATTATTAGAAAATGGAGCAATTAGAAGATAAGATAATAGAACTAGGAGGAAATGTAGTAGTCGCCGGTGACTTCAATGCTAAAGCAGTGGAGTGGGGATTGCCAGTTACAGATAACAGGGGAAGGCAAATTTTGGAAATGGTAGCAAGACAAAATTTAATTGTGTTAAACTCAGGAAATACCAGCACATTCAGGAGACCCGGGTACACCGAAACTATACCCGATATATCCCTAGCAACAGAAGAACTTGCTAACAACATAGAAAACTGGATGGTTCTAGAGGATTATACTGGCAGCGATCATCAGTATATACAATTCGAAATATGCACGAGAAGGAGAGAAAGAAATCGCAACAACCAGCGAGAAGGTACATGGAACGTCAATAAACTGGATAAAGAAAAAATGGCCGGTGTAATAAGGAGAAATCTAGAAAGAGTAATGCAAGTGCCACAGAACGAAACAGGCAGAGAACGAGCAGAAGCAGTGGTGAAAGTTACTATGGACACCATCGCAAGAGCTTGTGAAGAATCAATGCCCAAGAAGTTTGGAAATAGAAACAGATGCCCTGTATACTGGTGGACAGAAGAAATAGCGGAATTGAGAAGAAAATGTTTGCGTCTCCGACGCATAGCACAGCAACAGAGAAATGGAGCAGCAGAAACAAGCAAACTAGAGGAATATAGAATAGCGAGAAAAACGCTCCGAATTATAATAAAGAAGAGTAAAATGAAAAACTGGAAAAGTTTGTGTGAAGAAGTAAACAATGATCCCTGGGGACTTGGATACAAAATTGTAATGAAAAGAATCAGAGCACCAGCATCAGAAAATCAGCTAGAAGCGGACGTTATGGAAAATATTGTAAACACACTTTTCCCTACACACCCTAGAAGAAATGTATTGCAGAGGCACGAAGAACCAGGAGAAGCCCCAATTTTTACACAAATAGAACTAGAAGATGCAGTAAAATGTATGAAAAACAAGAAAGCCCCCGGACCTGATAGAATACCAGCAGAGGTCATCAAATTAGTAGCTTCGAATAATCCACAAATGATGCTGAATATGTATAATTGCTGCCTAAAAGAAGGAGTATTCAGCAAAAGGTGGAAAGAAGCAAGACTGGTTTTAATTGACAAAGCTAAAGGAGTAAGAGGAGCAGCATCGTCATACAGGCCACTATGTATGTTAGATACGGCCGGGAAACTCTTCGAAAGGTTAATAAAAACAAGACTGCAAGCAGCAATTCATACAGCTGGTGGATTAGCGAACACACAGTTCGGGTTCAGAAAGGGAAGGTCGACCGTTGACGCTATCAAGGTGGTAACAGAAACTGCGGAAGCCACACGAATGGAAACACATCACTCGAGGAAAATAGTTCTACTTGTTACCTTGGATGTCAAAAATGCCTTTAATTCGGCAAGATGGACTGACATCATAGACGCATTACAAAATAAGTTTACTATACCTACGTACCTTCTGAAAGTTCTAATAGATTACTTAAGCGAGCGAAGATTGATATACAACACGGTCGATGGAAAGAGGATAAAGGATCTTACGGCAGGAGTAGCACAAGGATCAATACTAGGACCAGAACTATGGAATGTTCTGTACAACAGTCTATTATGTATGGAAATGCCTGAAAATATACAGCTAGTAGGTTATGCTGATGATATAGCAGCTATTATAACGGCACAGGATATAGCAGAATCACAGATTAGGCTGAATCAAGTTATGAGAAGAGTGTATAGTTGGATGAGGGAACATAGATTAGAATTAGCAACGGCAAAAACAGAAATCGTTATGTTAACTAAGAAATGAATACCAACTATAATTCCAATGCAAGTAGGTCCAGAAACAATAATGACCAAAGAATCAGCAAATTACTTAGGAGTTACTATTGATACAAGGCTAACATTTTGGCAACAAATCCAAAAAGTAGCAGATAAAGCAGCAGAAGCTACAATCAAGCTAAGCAAACTTATGGCAAACATTGGAGGACCCAAACCAGAAAAAAGACGAATCATTATGAAAACCGCAGAATCAATCCTTCTATACGGAGCTGAAATCTGGGCACATGCGATGGACAAGAGGTATTGTAAAAAACGCATAGCAGCGGTGCAACGAAGAGGGGCTCTCCGAGTCGCGTGCTCCTATCGAACAGTTTCACATTCGCCGGTCATGGTAATCGCGGGCGTGATTCCGATTGATTTGCTAGCGCAAGAACGAAGAAATATATATATAAGGGATCAAGCAACGAGCCGAGATGTCATTGTAGCAGAGGAAAGAAGGTACACGATGACAAGATGGCAAGAACACTGGAGTAATGATCAGCACGGGCGATGGACGGCTAGATTAATCCCACAAGTAGAAGTCTGGTTTAACCGACACCATGGAGAAGTAAATTTTTACATCACTCAGTTCCTATCAGGCCACGGATATTTTCGATCCTACCTCTACAAGATGGGTAAAGTAAACAATCCAGGATGCAGTCACTGCAGCGCAACACATGACACAGCGCATCACACTTTTTTCGAATGTGATTTAGCAGAAACAGAAAGAGAATCTTTAATAGTAGCAGTAGGAGAATTAACATCAGAAAATATAATTTCTGTAATGCTTGAAAACCAAGAAAAATGGAATGCAATAGCTAAATACATAGAATTAATACTACGCAGGAAGAAAGAGCTCAGATATTTAGAGGACCTAGAAGAAGAATCATAAAAGAAAATTAAAAAAAAAGGAACAAGCACGGCCCAACTTGAAGTAATGCGAAAGCGGTTCCGGGTTGGTTTCACCGTGGGAAAAGGAGGTGGTGTATTTGGTGAGTAGACCGAACAAGATCATGGGAGTCTCACATACCCTTGAAGTGCGGACCCTTCAAGATACCTATAAAAGGTTTTCACCACCGACCTACGAAAAAAACAAAAAAAAAAAAAAAAAAAAAACAAATTATTATTATTATTATTATTTTTATTATTATTATTATTATTATTATTATTATTATTATTATTATTATTATTATTATTATTATTATTATTATTATTATTATTATTATTATTATTATTATTATTATTATTGTTATTATTATTATTATTATTATTATTATTATTATTATTATTATTATTATTATTATTATTATTATTATTATTATTATTATTATTATTATTATTGTTATTATTATTATTATTATTATTATTATTATTATTATTATTATTATTATTATTATTATTATTATTAGTATTATTATTATTATTATTATTATTATTATTATTATTATTATTATTATTATTATTATTATTATTATTATTATTATTATTATTATTATTATTATTATTATTATTATTATTATTATTATTATTATTATTATTATTATTATTATTATTATTGTTATTATTATTATTATTATTATTATTATTATTATTATTATTATTATTATTATTATTATTATTATTATTATTATTATTATTATTATTATTATTATTATTATTATTATTATTATTATTATTATTATTATTATTATTATTATTATTATTATTATTATTATTATTATTATTATTATTATTATTATTATTATTGGGAGGTAAAGGCTGGTATATGGTCTCAGACAAACGTTCTACCAACGGACGTCTTGAAAAAAACTGGGAAACGCCTACTGTAATTATCAGCTCTGCCAGCAAATCCTAATCTCACCTCCTCGAAGGTAGGTAACATAGTTATCTGCCGGGCACCTCCTGGTAACATACTTAGTATGGCTAACGAGATAGGGTAAAAGCGAATATTTGGCGCTCTAACTAAATAAAACAAGTTGGTGCAGGACGGGCGTGTATTACTCGTACAAGCGCGAAATGCTCAAAATCCAAGCGCGTCTGTATTCGTAGCGAGCGGCGACTTGGTCGGCGTCTGTACTCCATGTTAGGAGCGGCCGGAATTAAAAACGGAGATGAGTAACTCCATAAAGACTCAGTTTATAAATATGCAATGGATAAAACAGTATATATAAATACCCCAGGTGGTAATCTTGCTATGCTAGAGAATCCATCCTCCAAGGAGGCCGATCCCACGGATTCTGGGGGGGATCGCTTATTGCTAAAAAATAAATCTGTGCCAAATGACCCGGCTAGCAACCGGCGCTTAGAGGTATGCGGGCCTCTAAGTGTTAAATATGTTACCGAAGAACAGAAGAAACAAAAGCAGCAACCAAAAATGGGAAGTTACCCATTTCAAAGAAGCAACAAAATAGCTCGTTCTCCAATTAAAGGAGCATCAGCCGAACTCACTAAATGCAGTAAGAAACTGATCATCATACCAGAAAAGACGGTAAATGGAGGAACGCCGAAAGAAGGTATACACAAATTATGAGTTTCCCAAATTGAAACATCAAGGAAAATCCCTGAAGATATGGAGGAACAGCAACTTCAGAAAATACAACATCTGACAGAAATCATGCTGCAAGCTGCTGCCAAGCAGAAAAACATTAGTATGGACATCAAAAATGGCCTAATAAAGGTACAGGAAGCGATAGAAGTAATTTTCGAAGGCAGAACCCAAAGGAAGGAACAAACGAAAAATACCAGCGAAATCCCCAGCATAGGAGAGCAAAATGCATCATTAACCTCCTCAAATGGTAAGAAACGAGGCAGAGAGATCTATGCAGATGAGCATGGTCAAACCGACACCCCTCCTGCATACAAGAAAGGAAGAGAAGCAGAAGAAAGTGGTTGGACACTTGTGCAAACTAGAACTTCAGCGCAGCGACAACCCAGATCGAACGAAGGTAAAGTACTGCCAGGAAAAAAAGAAGCAGCGAGTAGCCAAAGAACACGGAAGAGAAGAAGTAAGATGTCACACTCGGAAAAGCAGAAGAGTACAAGGCCCCGATCAGAAGCAATACTGATAAAACCCACCACAGGGAAGACTTACGCTGAAATCCTAAAGGAAATAAAAGGAAGAGTAAACCCTGAAAAAACAGAGATCGAAATCAGAGGAATCCGCAGAACTCAAAATGGGGATGTGCTGCTGGAAATGGGGAAAGGCCCGAAAGAAAAAGGTAAATTCACCAAGGAGTTACAGGAAGCTCTAGGGACTTCGGCTAGTGTAAGGAATCTCACACCAAAGACTGCGATAGAGATTAAAGACTTGGATTGTGTAACAACCATTGAGGAAGTTCAAAAAGGCTATAAATAAGGAATTAACGGAAGTTGTCGAATGCAAAATACATTTGACAGCACCAAATGGCAGGGAACAGATAACTGCGGTTGTAGTTATGGAAGAAAGCGATGCCAAAAAATTACTGGTAACATCGAAAATAAAAATTGGATGGATCAGATGCAGAATTAGGGAGAGAACAGAAGTTAAGCGATGCTACAAATGCCTTAACTTCGGTCACTTAAGGAGGCAATGCAAATATGAAGATCGTAGAGACTGCTGCTACAAGTGCGGACAAAAAGGACACACAGTCAAAAACTGTAAACAAAAGGCAAGGTGCTTTTTGTGTGCAGAAATAAAAGCAGAAAGTCTGGAGCACGTGTCAGGATCCGGTTTGTGTAGAGTGTTTCGAACTGCACTTGAGGAGAGTAAAAGGCATAAAAATAATTAAGCTCTTACAAGGTAATTTGCACAGGAGCAAAACGGCCGATGATCTACTTTTACAGCTCGTCCGAGAAAAGAATATCGACGTAGTAATTATCAGCGAGCAGTACAAAAATAAAGATTATCAGAATTGGTTCTCGGATGTCACAAGTACAGCAGCCATCTGGGTAGTAAATCAAGGGAAAATACCAATTAACAGCCATGGAGCCGGAAATGGGTTTGTATGGATCACAAACGGCAAAGAAACAATAATAAGCTGTTACCTAACTCCAAATCAAACGGCACAGGAATATCGACAGAAAATGGAGCAATTAGAAGATAAGATAATAGAACTAGGAGGAAATGTAGTAGTCGCCGGTGACTTCAATGCTAAAGCAGTGGAGTGGGGATTGCCAGTTACAGATAACAGGGGAAGGCAAATTTTGGAAATGGTAGCAAGACAAAATTTAATTGTGTTAAACTCAGGAAATAGCAGCACATTCAGGAGACCCGGGTACACCGAAACTATACCCGATATATCCCTAGCAACAGAAGAACTTGCTAACAACATAGAAAACTGGATGGTTCTAGAGGATTATACTGGCAGCGATCATCAGTATATACAATTCGAAATATGCACGAGAAGGAGAGAAAGAAATCGCAACAACCAGCGAGAAGGTACATGGAACGTCAATAAGCTGGATAAAGAAAAAATGGCCGGTGTAATAAGGAGAAATCTAGAAAGAGTAATGCAAGTGCCACAGAACGAAACAGGCAGAGAACGAGCAGAAGCAGTGGTGAAAGTTACTATGGACACCATCGCAAGAGCTTGTGAAGAATCAATACCCAAGAAGTTTGGAAATAGAAACAGATGCCCTGTATACTGGTGGACAGAAGAAATAGCGGAATTGAGAAGAAAATGTTTGCGTCTCCGCCGCATAGCACAGCGACAGAGAAATGGAGCAGCAGAAACAAGCAAACTAGAGGAATATAGAATAGCGAGAAAAACGCTCCGAATTATAATAAAGAAGAGTAAAATGAAAAACTGGAAAAGTTTGTGTGAAGAAGTAGACAATGATCCCTGGGGACTTGGATACAAAATTGTAATGAAAAGAATCAGAGCACCAGCATCAGAAAATCAGCTAGAAGCGGACGTTATGGAAAATATTGTAAACGCACTTTTCCCTACACACCCTAGAAGAAATGTATTGCAGAGGCACGAAGAACCAGGAGAAGCCCCAATTTTTACACAAATAGAACTAGAAGATGCAGTAAAATGTATGAAAAACAAGAAAGCCCCCGGACCTGATAGAATACCAGCAGAGGTCATCAAATTAGTAGCTTCGAATAATCCACAAATGATGCTGAATATGTATAATTGCTGCCTAAAAGAAGGAGTATTCAGCAAAAGGTGGAAAGAAGCAAGACTGGTTTTAATTGACAAAGCTAAAGGAGCAAGAGGAGCAGCATCGTCATACAGGCCACTATGTATGTTAGATACGGCCGGGAAACTCTTCGAAAGGTTAATAAAAACAAGACTGCAAGCAGCAATTCATACAGCTGGTGGATTAGCGAACACATAGTTCGGGTTCAGAAAGGGAAGGTCGACCGTTGACGCTATCAAGGTGGTAACAGAAACTGCGGAAGCCACACGAATGGAAACACATCACTCGAGGAAAATAGTTCTACTTGTTACCTTGGATGTCAAAAATGCCTTTAATTCGGCAAGATGGACTGACATCATAGACGCATTACAAAATAAGTTTACTATACCTACGTACCTTCTGAAAGTTCTAATAGATTACTTAAGCGAGCGAAGATTGATATACAACACGGTAGATGGAAAGAGGATAAAGGATCTTACGGCAGGAGTAGCACAAGGATCAATACTAGGACCAGAACTATGGAATGTTCTGTACAACAGTCTATTATGTATGGAAATGCCTGAAAATATACAGCTAGTAGGTTATGCTGATGATATAGCAGCTATTATAACGGCACGGGATATAGCAGAATCACAGATTAGGCTGAATCAAGTTATGAGAAGAGTGTATAGTTGGATGAGGGAACATAGATTAGAATTAGCAACGGCAAAAACAGAAATCGTTATGTTAACTAAGAAAAGAATACCAACTATAATTCCAATGCAAGTAGGTCCAGAAACAACAATGACCAAAGAATCAGCAAATTACTTAGGAGTTACTATTGATACAAGGCTAACATTTTGGCAACAAATCCAAAAAGTAGCAGATAAAGCAGTAGAAGCTACAATCAAGCTAAGCAAACTTATGGCAAACATTGGAGGACCCAAACCAGAAAAAAGACGAATCATTATGAAAACCGCAGAATCAATCCTTCTATACGGAGCTGAAATCTGGGCACATGCGATGGACAAAAGGTATTGTAAAAAACGCATAGCAGCGGTGCAACGAAGAGGGGCTCTCCGAGTCGCGTGCTCCTATCGAACAGTTTCACATTCGGCGGTCATGGTAATCGCGGGCGTGATTCCGATTGATTTGCTAGCGCAAGAACGAAGAAATATATATATAAGGGATTAAGCAACGAGCCGAGATGTCATTGTAGCAGAGGAAAGAAGGTACACGATGACAAGATGGCAAGAACACTGGAGTAATGATCAGCACGGGCGATGGACGGCTAGATTAATCCCACAAGTAGAAGTCTGGTTTAACCGACACCATGGAGAAGTAAATTTTTACATCACTCAGTTCCTATCAGGCCACGGATATTTTCGATCCTACCTCTACAAGATGGGCAAAGTAAACAATCCAGGATGCAGTCACTGCAGCGCAACACATGACACAGCGCATCACACTTTTTTCGAATGTGATTTAGCAGAAACAGAAAGAGAATCTTTAATAGTAGCAGTAGGAGAATTAACATCAGAAAATATAATTTCTGTAATGCTTGAAAACCAAGAAAAATGGAATGCAATAGCTAAATACATAGAATTAATACTACGCAGGAAGAAAGAGCGCAGATATTTAGAGGGCCTAGAAGAAGAATCATAAAAGAAAATTAAAAAAAAGGAACAAGCACGGCCCAACTTGAAGTAATGTGAAAGCGGTTCCGGGTTGGTTTCACCGTGGGAAAAGGAGGTGGTGTATTTGGTGAGTAGACCGAACAAGATCATGGGAGTCTCACATACCCTTGAAGTGCGGACCCTTCAAGATACCTATAAAAGGTTTTCACCACCGACCTACGAAAAAAAAAAAAAAAAAAAAAAAAAAAAAAAAAATTATTATTATTATTATTATTATTATTATTATTATTATTATTATTATTATTATTATTATTATTATTATTGACGCAGTGCTTATACGACCAAACGACGGACGCTCCTACGCTCAGGTGCTGGCTGATATCAAAGGAGGAGTTAAGCCAGAAGAGTCGGGGACTGAAATTAAAGGAGTCCGGCAGACCAGGTCTGGAGGTCTCCTAATAGAACTAGGTCCTGGAACCAAAAATCGAGAAGCCTTCAGGGAAGCGATTAAAGGAGTATTGGGGGACAAGGCTACAGTAAATGGCCTTGAACCAAAATGCACTATTGTGATTCGGGATTTGGAATGCGTTGCCACAAAAGTGGAAGTGGAGGACGCAATACGGCGAGATATCCCGGAAATAGGGGTTTTCAGGGTTGGGCTGACGACGGAAAATAATTGGGGGCAGAGAGCTGCAATCGTTGACCTGGCCGAACAAGGTGCCATAAATCTGCTGAAGCAGGGAAGGCTCAAGGTAGGATGGGTTTACTGCAGGGTTAAGCCAAGGACTGATGTCACACATTGCTACAGGTGTCTGAGTTTCGGTCACATGGCTGGCTCTTGCAGGGGACCTGACCGAGGCAAAGCCTGCTACCGCTGCGGAAAGAAGGGACATATCGCTAAGGCCTGTAAAGAGAAAGCCCACTGCATACTCTGTGCCGATGCGGGCGAGCATCATGGAAATCTAGAACACGCTCTAGGCACAGGGTTATGCAAGGTGTTCAGAGATGCTCTGAGAAAGGCCAAAGAGACAGGGAAATGATCGGCGTCCTCCAGGCAAATCTAAACCGAAGCCGAGTGGCAGATGACCTTCTGCATCAGCTTGTCCGGGAGAAGAGTTCCGACATACTGCTCATTAGTGAGCAGTATAAGGACAGAACCACTTCTTGGTTCTCGGACGAGCTGGGTACGGCTGCCATCTGGATACCTGACCCAGCGAAAATTTCGGTACGAGATCATGGGCGCGGGCGTGGGTTCGTATGGGTGAAACATGCGGATATCACTTTTATAAGTGTTTACCTGACACCCAACGAGGCCATAGCGGATTTCCGAGCGAAATTGGCGGACCTAGAGGATACGGTTCTGAACACGACGGGTCGCATAGTGATTGGTGGCGATTTCAACGCTAAGGCAACGAAGTGGGGAATGCCTTACCCTGACTCGAGGGGAAGCGACGTGCTAGGGTTTGCATCCAGAACGGGCTTACTTGTTCTGAATGCTGGCTCGGCATCTACTTTCCGCCGACCGGGGTACTCAGAAACCATTCCCGACGTATCCTTTGCCTGTGAGCGCTTGGCCGCTTTGGTCGAAGGCTGGCATGTGATCGAGGACTACACGGACAGTGACCATCAGTACATTGTATTCGTGGTCCGTGAGAGAAGGCAACTCCAAAGAACAATTACTAACAGACCACAGCGCTGGAACATGGGGAGAATTGACGAAGCAGTATTTGCAGCGGTCATCCTGGGAGGTTTCCAAATGCAGGTTGAGGGGGAGCCTGCAAGCCCTCACGAGGCAGGGCCATTGGTTGACGCAACTCTGCGTCAAATCACTCTAGCCTGCGACCGCTCAATGCCTCGGAGGCGAGTTCCTCATGGAAAGCATCCTATGTACTGGTGGACAGCCGAGATAGCTGACCTCCGGAGAGATTGTCTCCGGCTGAGAAGAAAGGCTCAGAGAGCTAGAACGGAAGAGGAGGTTAGGCTCAGGTCCTCGGATCACAAGGAGAAAAAGCGTCAGTTGCGACGTGCAATCAATCACAGCAACGCGAGATGCTGGGAAGCGCTGAGAGAGGATATAAACTCAGATCCATGGGGTTTAGGTTACAAAATTGTAACCCAGAAAATTGGGGCACTGAAAACCCCTCCGCCCATGGATATGCGCACCACAACGCATCTAGTTAATGCCCTCTTTCCAGTGCATTCCCAGCGAGCTGCTAGAGTATACAACCGGGATGGCGCTTCTCCGTTTACAATGGAGGAGCTGGAAGTGGCCATCCAATCCCTCAAGGTCAAGAAGGCCCCAGGTCCAGACGGTATCCAAGGAGAGATATTAAAGCTGGTTTTTCGGTATAATCCGAATATTCTGTTGAGTATGTACAACGCCTGTCTTTCAGCGGGAATTTTCCCCAAGTGTTGGAAGACAGCTAGGCTGGTACTTATCAGCAAGGAGAAAGGAGACCCGGAGCTACCTTCCTCATACCGTCCGCTGTACATGCTGGACACTGCTGGAAAGGTTCTAGAGAAGTTACTCAAGCCAAGGCTGTTGTCTGCGATCGAGGCAGCCGGAGGTTTGTCACCGCATCAGTACGGTTTCAGAGCTGGTCGTTCCACAGCAGATGGCATTGTGGAAGTTACATCTGCGATGAGCAGAGCCGAGGACCACAACCATTTTTCACGTCGTATAGTCCTCCTTGTGACTTTAGACGTGAAAAATGCGTTTAATTCGGCCAGATGGAGCGACATGCTTCAAGCTCTAGAGCAGGAATTTCGTGTTCCAGAATATCTGCTAGGAATGATCAGCGACTACCTTGACGACCGTACTGTACTCTTCGATACGGCTGAAGGACAAGGGAGTATCACGGTCTCTGGAGGTGCAGCGCAAGGTTCAATCCTCGGTCCCGACCTTTGGAATGCCGCATACGATAGTCTGTTGCGCTTAAGCATGCCGGATGAGTCAATGCTCGTCGGATATGCGGACGACGTTGCCGTGCTGATAGCAGCGCGAAACGTGGAGCTCGCCCAACTGAAGCTCAATCAAACCATGCGGTCCATCCTTTCTTGGATGGACAGCCGCGGACTGTCGTTGGCATTGAGCAAGACGGAGGTCGTAGTGCTGACAAAAAGGAGGATGAACCTTGAGCTCCAGATGCGCATCGGCGAAGAAGAGGTGCAGACAAAACGGGCGGTAAAATATCTCGGCATCATGATTGACAGCAGGCTAAATTACTTTGAGCAGATCAAGAAGACTGCTGACAGGGCCGCAAATGGTGTCATGGCGCTGGCTCGATTGATGGCCAACATAGGTGGACCAAGATCGAGTCGGAGGCGGCTACTGATGTCTGCGGTCCAGTCAGTCTTGCTGTATGGTGCCGAAATATGGGGTCATGCTCTCGCAAAGGAATGCTATCGGATAAGGCTGGGTCGGGTCCAAAGGCTGGCGGCGTTGCGAGTGGCGTCTGCTTACAGAACTGTCTCGGAGCCAGCTGTCCTGGTTATCGCTGGCGTCATCCCAATTGCACTACTTGCAAGGGAGCGTCAAGCGATATACCGGAGAAAGGCCGAAGAAAATATAGAGTCAGTGCAGCAGGCATAGCGGAATCGCACGCTTCGGCAATGGCAGGAGAACTGGGAACTGGAGGAACGAGGGATATGGACGAGGCGGCTCATCGGGGAGGTTACCCCATGGGTAGAACGTCGACATGGAGAGGTAGATTACTACTTCACTCAGCTGCTGAGTGGACATGGATACTTTCGGGCCTATCTGCACAAGATGGGGAAGGCACGTTCAGCGGAGTGCATATATTGCCACATGCACGATGATGCTGAGCACACTTTTTTCATCTGTGAAAGGTGGGCTCGAGAGCGTATGCAGCTAAGGGAAGTTGTACCGCGGTTCTCTCCGGACACAGTTGTGGACCACATTTTACAGGATAGGGGAGCGTGGGACAGTTTGTCACTCTTTTCGCAGAAAATACTGCGGAAAAAGAAGGTGGACCTAGACACCACAGAGGTCAGACCTACAGACTTTGGCTAGGCAGCAGCCTTCAAGGCGAAGGCATTGGACCTAGCCCGAAGTAATGTGACAAACGGTTCCAGGCTAGTGTCCGTGGAGAGCGGGAGGTTTTTTTAGTCGGTATGCCCAATATGGGAGACTCCGACATTGTTGGACGCACGTGCGCCCTTCATCCATAAAGGATTTTCCCTTCTAAAAAAAAAAAAAAAAAAAAAATTATTATTATTATTATTATTATTATTATTATTATTATTATTATTATTATTATTATTATTATTATTATTATTATTATTATTATTATTATTATTATTATTATTATTATTATTATTATTATTATTATTATTATTATTATTATTATTATTATTATTATTATTATTATTATTATTATTATTATTATTATTATTATTATTATTATTATTATTATTATTATTATTATTATTATTATTATTTTTATTATTATTATTATTATTATTATTATTATTATTATTATTATTATTATTATTATTATTATTATTATTATTATTATTATTATTATTATTATTATTATTATTATTATTATTATTATTATTATTATTATTATTATTATTATTATTATTATTATTCCCGCCGAAGGCAAAATATATGCTTAGATTCTGAGGGAAATACGGGAGCGAGTAAACCCAGACGCTTCCAAAGCCCGACATAAAGGGAATCCGGAAGACACAAAGCGGAGCGGTTCTGCTGGAATTAAACAATAAGGTAGAAGGAAAGGCGGAAATCAAGGAGGAACTCCGAAAGAGTCTGGGGAAAAGGGCATACGTTAAAGAACTAACGGCCAAAACAGCATTGGAGATACGGGACTTGGATAGTCTCACTACAAGCGAAAAAGTGCAAGCAGCACTTAATAGAGGCTTGGGAAAGGAAGTCCAATGTAGGTTCAGCCTAACTAAACCGAACAAGAGAGAGCTAATCCTGGCCATTATAGAAATGGAGGAAAGAGACGCCAGGGAACTCCTGAAGACAGTAAAGATCAGAATAGGACTAATCAGATGTAGAATACGGACTAATCAGATGTAGAATACGGGAAAGAACACAAGTAGTGCGCTGTTATAGGTGCATGAACTTTGGACACTTCAGAAGAGACTGCAAAGCGCCTAACCGAGAGGATACGTGCTATAAATGTGGACAAAAATGTCACAAGATTAAAAGCTGCACGCAAGCTGCGAAATGCATCCTGTGTACGGAAATTAAGGGAAAGACAACGAGCCATGTCTCAAGTACGAATGACTGCAGTGCATTTCGAAGAGCTATTGAGGAAGTCAGAAAAAATAGAAAAGAAGATGATAAAAGTCCTTCAAGGAAATATGTATAAAAGTCGAGTAGCAGATGATCTCTTAACACAGCTCACGCTAGAAAAAGAAATTGATGCTCTAATAATCAGCGAGCAGTACGTCCACCGGAGCAGAAACAACTGATTCTCAGATGTCACCGACACGGCGGCAATCTGGATCCCAAACCCTGGAAAAATACACGCAATGGAACATGGCGCCGGAAATGGTTTCGTTTGGGTTAAGAGTAGCCAGTTCACCATCATAAGCTGCTACTTAACACCAAACCAAACGGCGCAGGAATACCAGGAGATGATCGAGAATCTAGAGGACGCGGTATCGGAACAAGAGGGGCAGAAAATTATTGGTGGCGATTTTAATGCAAAACCAGTGGAGTGGGGAATGCCCACAACGAACAGCAGAGGATCGCAGATTTTAGACATGGCAGCCAAACAAGGGCTGATAATCTTAAACTCCGGAAGCACAACAACATTTCGGCAACCAGGGTACGCAGAAACAATACCGGACATCTGGCTATACAGAATATAGCGGGATTTATTATTGATTGGGTAGTTTAGGAGGACTACACAGCGAGCGATCATCAGTACATTACATTCAATATAAGTATTAGAGAAGAAATGATATCCGAGAGCACAACGTAAAGTTCTAGATATAACGTGAATAAACTCGACACTAGAAGATTGAGTGAATCACTTAGATATAGCCTAAGGGACACAATACAGGCAGGTGTAGAGCTAGAAGGAAGGATAAAAGCTGAGGCAGTGGTGGAGCAGACAATGAGTGTACTCATACTAGCCTGCGAGGAATCAATGCCGCGAAAGAGGAAATTTACAAAAAGAAAACCGGTATACTGGTGGAATGAAGAAATAGCGGAGCTATGAAGAAGGTGTCAGCATCTTCGAAGAATTGCACAGCGATCACGGAATAGAGCGGATGCAACGGAAAACATGCAGCATATAAAATAAGCCGTAAAACACTCAGGACAACCATAAAATTGAGCAAAAAGGTTGAATGGAAAAAGCTTTGCGAAGATGTAAGAAGAGAAGCTTTAAGAAGATGTAAACAGTGACCCGTGGGGGCACTGAATATACAAGATAGTCATTAAGAAATTGAAAATAAAAGACAAAAATAAAAAGAAAGGGAAAGGCGGTAGAGTCTTACCGTCCTTGTTCAGACCACTATGTATGCTGGACACGGCTGGAAAGCTCCTCGAAAGGCTATTGAAACCCAGAATAAAAGAGGCGATACGAACGACCGGTAGTCTGTCAGATATGCAATTCGGATTCAGACAAGGAAGATCAACAATAGATGCAATACGAATAGTAATGGAAAAGGTAGAAGCGGCGGAAGTAAGGAACCATTTCTCAGAAGAATAGTTGTCTTTGTTACCTTGGACGTGAAAAACGCCTTCAACTCGGCAAGATGGGAAGGCATGATTGATGCCTTGGAAAAAAATTTCAGCATTCCAGCATATCTGCTCAGGATGGTAAAAGACTACCTGAGAGAACGCAGCCTTCAGTATGAAACCAAGATTGGCAATGTAACCAAAAGCGTAACATCCGGCGCAGCACAAGGATCGATCCTAGGCCAGACCTGTGGAATATATTATACAATTGCTTGCTGGAGGCAGAAATGCTAGATGATATAACTCTAGTAGGCTTTGCAGACGACCTAGGTGCAATAATATCAGCTCGGACCATGGAAGATGCGCAAATCAGGTTGAATCAAGTCATGAGAAGAGTGAGTAGCTGGATGAACAGACACGGCTTAGAGCTTGCGGAAGCAAAAACCGAAATTGTGCTACTCACAAAGAAGAGGATGAGAACCATTGTCCCAAGTGGGGCCTGTGGTCATTCAAACTAAGGAAGCTTCTAGGTATCTTGGTGTCATGTTGGATAACAAACTAAATTTTTGGAGGCAAAAGCAACAGACAAGGCGGCCGTGATAACGAAGAACTTGAGCAGATTAATGGCGAACATCGGTGAACCTTCACCGTGGAAAAGGAGGCTGTTAATGTCCACGACACATTCAGTGCTCCTGTACGGTGAGGAGATTTGGGCAGATTCGTGTTCACGTGTTTACGTCGAGGCGGTATTACGCAAGAAGAAGAGACTGGGGTACTTAGGAGATTTGGAATAGATCTTCTAAGTTAGGAAATAGACCTCAGTGTAAACGGGTTTCTGCTTTTGAGTTTAGCGTTGTCTGCTTCGGGCTGGCATACAGGCTTACTAGTGTCGCAGTCCTGTTTTTGTTACAATTAACAACAAATTGAACTCTGCGACACAAGTTACTGCTGATGCTGTCGGCGTGAGGTAGACCTCGCTAGACTTATGAGCGAAATTAGATAAAACGTATCGCTGTTTTGTTCTGTAGCACAGTAGTACTTTTTTTTTCGTGTTATTTTTGTTACATATGGAAGTAGATAGTAACTCGCCAAATAGTCGGGCCTACGCAAAACGATTTTGGGAGTCAAGTAGCTATTTGTAGAATAGATGTAGAACAGAAATAATTTAGTCCAGCATCTTGAGGCAGCTTGACATGCTGGAAGCTGCTTCAAGACAGCACCTCTAGGGATAATGTAGCTCTGTATAAAATAGTTTTTAACTTTTTAGTTATTTGTAGAACAGATGTAAACAGAAATAACCTAGTCCAGCGTCTTGAGCCAGCTTGACATGTTGGAAGCTACTTCAAGACAGCACCTCTAGGGATTATATAGAATATCTTTGTATAGAATAGTTTTTGTTTGTAAATGGGAAATAACCTAACTATAATATAAAAGGATTAGAAAATTAATATTGATTTTAGTATAATATTAGAAGAGGGACAGTAAAATTTATTTTTCAGTCTGCCGCTGTTGATAGACATATGCAGAGAAGAGCGAACGTGATAATTCACACGGAAACACCGAAGCCAGCATTTTTTCGCCAGTTTGAAGAAATGCTAACGCTGTTCCAAACTGGGATAAGTATCGTGGGTCAAGGGAACAAATGGTGGGGGTTATTAGCCGGTTGGTTGGTTCTTTTTTTGCAGTGCGTCTTAGTGTAATACAAAAAGAAACCGACCAACCCGGCACTCGGTAGTCTGTTAAGTAGATTCTCCCTGCAACACCATCTATAACCGTAAAAAAGCAAAAAAAAAATTATTATTATTATTATTATTATTATTATTGTTATTATTCTTATTATTATTATTATTATTATTATTATTAATATTATATTCTCTAAAATAGTTTAGATCCAACTTCAGCTGAAATCTTGACCAATTAACATTTTTGAAATTGAAAACATTATTTCCTGCTGGCAACTCTGTCAACGAAGGTTTTTCATTATTAATATTAAATGAGTGTTTCAGAACCATAGTGGCCTAACCAACATTAACATTTTATTGAATAAAATGTTTTTTAAAAAATACACAATTTTAAAATGCTTATAAGATCTCTATTTTAAAGGTACCGACCGACCTTTAAAAAAAAGGTTTGGGTTTATTTATTTAAGTACTTTAGTGGACATATTGTTATTGGGCACTAGCTTTAAAAAACGCCAATTTTTGTGGGTGGGCCACTTTGGCATTACATATAAATGATGAAAATCAAAAAAACTGGTGGCTTAGGCCAAGATAATTTTTAGTAAAGTTTTTTATTTCATTGTTCAAATAATAAATAATAATGTAATAGATAAATTCAAATCTTGTATTTTTTACTCCTCTTCCGACTCCATAAAAATAATATCTTCAATAGTTATAATTCAAAGCACAATTATTATAATTTCATAGAAAAACTATACCTTGGCTGGAGTTTAGCTGATACTGGTAGTCAAATAACGACACATCTGAAATCTGATTAGATTAAAAATAATCAGACTCAGAATTTGCAAAAATATCTAAATTTTAAATTAAAACGATAATAAACGCTTTCAAATAAACAATCCATTTTGTGTATAAATACCTGGAGAAGTTGAAAAAGTAGGATTAATTTTCTATCACTAAAATTAACTAGAATAATTACACTTTCAAATTGAACTTGAATTTCAAATAAATTATTTACACTATTAAACTGGAGGAAAAATAACTTTAAAATTACTCAGAGGAATAATATCAGACACAATTAAGAAATAATTGATGACTTACTAAATTAATGAAATTGGTATATCAAATTTACGGGTGTTGGTCGATTTGTTGAAAAGCAAAATGCCAAATTAAAAATATTGAATAACAAAATGTTCAAAAAAAAAAATGTTGAACAGCAAAAAATTTTGAAAAAAAATGCTGAAATAAAAATGTACTCGTATGTAGATTTAAAATAATGTTTGTTTGAATTGTATTTGTCTACTTTAATACGATCATAACCATTATTAATTCGGACATTGAAATTTTTAAAAACTTAAAATTTTGTGTTTTTGTCACTATTTAAAAAAAAACCATTTTATTTTCATAGTGAAATAACTCCGCAAATATATAAATATTCTGTAAAAGGCGAATAACCATGATTTTTCAACCAGCAATAAAATCACTCCTAAATGAGGATCTTGCATATACATATACTATATATATATACATTTTCAGGAAATAGGGAATACCCTGTAATATTTTGATTAGTTTAACATTTGCATTTATTGAAGAATCAAATTCAGCACTATCATTTGCTTCCTCAGAAGTCGCTTCGGTATTTTCTATTTGCCAATCTAGAAATAGATCATCATCATTCTCGCAATTTTTATTACAGTTTGATATTCTTGCTACAATTAATTTCATAGACATAATTCTTGCTACCGAATGATTGAATACAGAAACACTTGGCATTCGATTGTTCTCATTTCTTGATGTTATTTGGGCAAATATATTCTCAATGACATCTTGGTTTAGCCTCGCTGTCAATAAAAATGTGACGTTCTCACTATTTTCAAAATTTTCGGTAGATAATTGTATAGCCGCATTTATAGACTTCCGTAAGCCTCGAAGACAATAGTTTTTTTATTATTATGGGGTAATTTTATATTTGATACATAATTAAGTATATCTACGAAAAATTTGTTTACCTCATTATTTTGTTTTAATGCACATTTATAAATATTTTTATCAAACAAACTTCTGCTATTTAAGCAGTCGAAAATTTTGTCTAGTTTAGAAATAATTTTTGCTGGTGATTTCGCAACATCTAACAATTTACCTTTAAATAAACCCAAAGAAATACAAGTGTTGATACCTGCCGCAACACTCGAACTAAATATTTGCGCTGCATAGTTTACTCTCATTTTTTCGAAGGTATTTGAAAGTATATGCTTTCTTGTTAACTTTGGACACGCCCTTATAGTTTGTCAAGAATCCCATTCGTAAAGTTTATAATTATTTCCCAACTTAATATTCCATCTGAAGTTAATATATCTAATTTTAAAAGGGAGTTTCTTATAGATTTTAAGAAGTGTGGTACATCATATAAACAAAATATTTTTTTTTCCTTTTTTAAAACATTATATTCTTTTGGAAACCTAAAAAAACAGCGAATGTTTTCACTACATCTCTTTGAGTTGCACTTTTCTACTCAACATTTTGCTTAAGTTCTAAAACGTGGACCTTTTGTCACATTTAAATTATAATTATTATTATTATTATTAGTATTATTATTAAAATGATTTATTATATCAATAATTTCAAATCCACGAAAAACACAAGATCACAGATAATAAAAAATAAAACAACAAAGGCAAACACAGATAATTATTACACGTGCAGTTAAGTTCAATAATCACCTTATATTGATATAGGTATTATATATATATTATTCTGCATTTATCTGGATGTTTGTAAGTTCGACGGAACGCTCCAACACATATACAAATTACATATGTATACAAATGCATATATATACAAATTGCTTTGGTGCTTTTTTTTAACCCCTGTCTACCATGCTGAACCTTTGCAGGAAAAATTGGTTGCATGAACTATATTTTTTTAATTTAATGTTAGTCTTCTTCGCAAATAATAAGGAAAAATAAAAAATAATAATAATAATATAAATAAAACAAACAATTTTTTTGATTTATAATAATAAGGACTAATAGAAATTTAATCAATAGTTTAATATGGTATAATAACCAAAAGGCAAACAGCATTTAACACAAAAAAAACATAATTCACTCAAAGGTTATTCTTATTACTTAAAATTATACATAATAATACACATGTGTATCAGCATATTTGTATTGTATAATATTATACATTATACTACTTTATTGCTTCTACCTTTTATTTTTGGCATTATTGTGTGCGTAATTCACTTCACTCAAAAAAAATTATTTTTGTTTTTTTTTGTTTTTTTTTTATTATTTCCTGTATCTGTATTCTGTATGTTCTGTATGCTCCATTCCAAAAATATTATTTTATTTTCATTGTTCAGGTTCACTGTTCAATCAATAGAACTGGATAGAAGTGGAGTAGGATAATAAACTCTACTTCTACGTCGGATAATAAAACATTGTTTTTTTTAAATTGAAAATTATATATGAAAATGTTTTTGTATTTTTTGTAAATTTTACCAATTTAGATACAAAATTTTGAATATTTTTTTAAAAATAACACAATACCATAATAACAGTTTATTCATATAGCAAAATAAGATCCCTATACATTATACAAAAGACAAAATTTATATGAAAATAAGATCCCATTCTTAAATTTGCTCTCCCGGAGGACTCAATAACGCTAATACGGTATAATTTATACTAAATGGAACCCAACTACCGAATTATAACTAAATGGAAGTGAGTACGAGTATACCATACAAAAATACAAACATTTTATACAAATTTGTTGGTATGGTACTTCTTTTTCTGTTATATAAAAAAAAAGATTAGTGTTAGGCCAATATAGTTTTTTTAAATAGAAAATTAGTAAAATCTTTGTGTATGAATAATATAAAAGGAATCAAAATCAATCTTAATAAAAATAACAATGTTTTTTCAATTTAAACTTACTTTTACTTTATTACCGTATTCTATTATTACACAGAAAACTATTGTTGTTAAATTATTTGAAAAAAAAACAATAATTATTTATGTTTCTGAAATATTGAAAATGTAGCAGTAGTTAGTAATATATGAATATATGAAATTTTCAAAAAGTACTAACACTAGCCATCAAAATAATTTCCATTAAAAAGAGAGAAAATATATTGAACGAATATGTTCATCTTTAATAATATGCATGTGTATCAGCATATTTGAATTGTATAATATTATACATTATACTACTTATACCTACTTATACCTTTAATTTTTGCCAATATTGTGTGCGTAATTCACTTCACTCAAAAAAAATTATTTTTGTTTTTTTTTTGTTTTTTTTTAATTTTTGCTGTATCTGTATTCTGTATGTTCTGTATGCTCCATTCCAAAAATATTATTTAAAAAAAAACCATTTTATTTTCATAGTGAAATAACTCCGCAAATATATAAATATTCTGTAAAAGGCGAATAACCATGATTTTTCAACCAGCAATAAAATCACTCCTAAATGAGGATCTTGCATATACATATACTATATATATATACATTTTCAGGAAATAGGGAATACCCTGTAATATTTTGATTAGTTTAACATTTGCATTTATTGAAGAATCAAATTCAGCACTATCATTTGCTTCCTCAGAAGTCGCTTCGGTATTTTCTATTTGCCAATCTAGAAATAGATCATCATCATTCTCGCAATTTTTATTACAGTTTGATATTCTTGCTACAATTAATTTCATAGACATAATTCTTGCTACCGAATGATTGAATACAGAAACACTTGGCATTCGATTGTTCTCATTTCTTGATGTTATTTGGGCAAATATATTCTCAATGGCATCTTGGTTTAGCCTCGCTGTCAATAAAAATGTGACGTTCTCACTATTTTCAAAATTTTCGGTAGATAATTGTATAGCCGCATTTATAGACTTCCGTAAGCCTCGAAGACAATAGTTTTTTTATTATTATGGGGTAATTTTATATTTGATACATAATTAAGTATATCTACGAAAAATTTGTTTACCTCATTATTTTGTTTTAATGCACATTTATAAATATTTTTATCAAACAAACTTCTGCTATTTAAGCAGTCGAAAATTTTGTCTAGTTTAGAAATAATTTTTGCTGGTGATTTCGCAACATCTAACAATTTACCTTTAAATAAACCCAAAGAAATACAAGTGTTGATACCTGCCGCAACACTTGAACTAAATATTTGCGCTGCATAGTTTACTCTCATTTTTTCGAAGGTATTTGAAAGTATATGCTTTCTTGTTAACTTTGGACACGCCCTTATAGTTTGTCAAGAATCCCATTCGTAAAGTTTATTTTTAAGTTTATTAAAAAAAATTATTTTTGTTTTTTTTTTGTTTTTTTTTAATTTTTGCTGTATCTGTATTCTGTATGTTCTGTATGCTCCATTCCAAAAATATTATTTTATTTTTACTGTTCAGGTTCACTGTTCAATCAATAGAACTTGATAGAAGTAGAGTAGGATAATAAACTCTACTTCTACGTCGGATAGTAAAACATTGTTTTTTTTAAATTGAAAATTATATATGAAAATGTTTTTGTATTTTTTGTAAATTTTACCAATTTAGATACAAAATTTTGAATATTTTTTTAAAAATAACACAATACCATAATAACAGTTTATTCATATAAGAAAATAAGATTCCTATACAGTATACAAAAGACAAAATTTATATGAAAATAAGATCCCATTTTTAAATTTGCTCTCCCAGAGGCCACAATAACGCTAATACTGTATAATTTATCCTAAATGGAACCCAACTACCGAATTATAACTAAATGGAAGTGAGTACGAGTATACCATACAAAAATACAAACATTTTATACAAATTTGTTGGTATGGTACTTCTTTTTCTGTTATATAAAAAAAAAGATTAGTGTTAGGCCAATATAAACATAAATAAAAATAAATAAAAAGTGATATAAGCATAAGTACTGTAATTTCGGAATAAAGAATCTAATGAAAGAAAAAAAGAAACTAGGATTTATTTTGCTTCCGTCATTTATGACGGGTTACAAAGCTAGTAGTTTTATATTAACAATGCATTTGAATTAGCAAAAAACATTATTTAGCATCTTTATGTAACAACAATTCATTGATACTTTTTATCCATATTTATATTAATAAAAAGTAAATAACAATTAACGTAATATGGGTTGCATAAATTGAACAATTTAATGGATAAATTTAAACTTCTTTTGATTGTATGATTTTAATAATAGTAATGTAATTTTATTAATTATTATTATCCTTTATGCGATAAGTAATGATATGTAATAATTAATAATGTAAATAATATAAAATAAAAAATTTGAGCTGTGGTGTATCGATGAATTTTTTACAGTTAATTAAATATTTACCCAAGTATTGAGGAATCTCAAAAGGCTAGATTTGTTTAAAACGATAAAATGATAACAATTGTAAAAAAAAATCATATTCTAATGAAAATATTGTTAATTTATACGGGAAAGAATTTTTTGAGAAATTAGCATATTTATTTTATTTTTAGCACATTCATTATTTCTTGAATTTAAAGAAATTTGTTGAACTTGCAAATTTCTTACAAATGTTTGTAGAAATTAAAATACATACACCCACAGTTACTCTGTATGGATATGTATATGTATATGAGATATGAGTTATCTCTCTCTGTGATATTATACATACTGATTGATGAGATGAGATGAATGAATATGCATATGCATATGACAAATTGACAAATTATAGATTTGAAAAGAACAAATAAAAAAAATTACATTTGTTAAGCGCATAGTGCATACAAGATTTTGGTAATTCTCTTCATTATTATTTTTTCTTTTCTTTTTAGTATTTCTTTCTATATATATCGTCTTTCTATGGTGTTGATTGGTTGCTTATGTTCTTAATTTTTATTATGAACCAAAGAGAGAGCGTAGAATTTCGTTTGTGTGATACTCAAACATGATAATTTAATCGATGTACAATGTACAAACCCAATGTGTTGTCACATGATAATTTACTTGTTAGTGGAAATTTTTTCTGTTGAACCATCTTATTGTTCTATAGTCTTTGCTTTTGGCTAATGAATAAATAATAATAATAATGAAAAAATAAAAATGATAATATAAAAAAAAAAAATAGCAAACTATATTGTTTTATTTTTAATTGATTTTTTTTCTTGATAAATATAAGATTACGTCGTTGGTTAATAAAACAATAGTAATAGGAGAGCAGCAGAAAACAAGCAAAATAATCCACAAAATCAGAAAAATTTGAAAATAGGAATATTTATATATTTATCTGTCTCTTTTTTGTTTACTTTTTTTTTTTTGCAACCGTATACCAGACCGAGAAAGATGAAGCCAAAATAGTTCATGCAAAATATTTTATATTAATAACTTTAATGATATCAATAGAATTAAAAACATTTTAAAAATATAATCATAATTTAACTTTTAAATATATACAATTTTTTTATTTCTGTATAGTATTATATTATACATTAATTATTTTTGCTTGCTATTTCACTATCACTGTTTCAAATTTTTTTGTTTCATTTGTTTCAACTTTTTTTGCTTTTATCATTTTCATTTCATTTATACTATTTACATACATTTATATATTTATTTCAACTATACTTTTTCAATTTAAACACACTATTGCAATAATCAACTTTTTTATGATACATTTTTATTTTATTATTTTAATTCATTATTATATTATTTTATATTTAATTTAATTTTAATTCTATTTTTTATTCGACTAATTACTTACAAATCCAAAATTACATATCACAATATTTCTTTCTTTTTCTACTTTAAACTACAAAAACTTCATTTTTTTAATACTTTTCTTATCCCTTTTTATCACACACAAAAATATTTGCATTATAAAACCGAATCCGAACCGAAATTTCTTTATTTTTTATTTTTTTATATTTTATTTTAAAATTTATATATAAATTAATTTATAAATTGAAATGCTTAATTTATTTCAAACTTAAGCAAACATTATTTAGTTATTTATTTTCACGTGTTTTGATCTACGATTACGATAATACTGAACACATCAATCAATTCCTATTGCTAATAAGCGAGATAGCTATCTTCAACATCTATTTGATTCTTGTTTACAATTAGTACAAGTGAAATTGTCATTGATGACGTCATCAATGTAAATCATTACACAGGGTCTCTAAAGTGCAATTCAATTGTATATAAAAATAACTTGAATATCTTGTACTTAAACATTCAGAGTATAAGAAAAAAGTTAGATAGTTTAGAATTACTTGTTAAATCTTTTGACTATGAAATACATATTTTGGTTTTGACCGAGATTTGGTGGCACGAAAGTGAAAATCAGTTTTTTAATTTACCTGGTTACTCAAGCTATTTTTCAAATCGTGAAACATCCTATGGTGGTACTGCTATTTACGTTACTAATAATTTGGCTAGCACCTTAATTTATAAGGAGGAATATGAAAAATCTAATATGTTGGTAGTAAAATTATTAAGAGAAGGGGTAAGGATAATTTCCAATTACAAGGCTCCTCAAGCAAATTTTGATAACTTTCTTGGTAAACTAGATGAAATAACAAGTCTACACAAAAATTCAATAATCTTGGGTGATTTCAATATCAATTTATTGAATAAAAGTGACGTCACAAATTATACTAATACTCTACTATGTAATGGTTTTTGTATTTATAATAAAATATTGGATAAATTTGCTACGAGAACGGGTTCAAATTCATCAATTATTATCGATCATTTAATTTCTGATATGATTAAATATAAATATTATTTTCATATAGCTGATACTCCCATATCTGATCCCAAACTAATTTTAGTTAGTGTAAATTTAAAGCCAATTAAAGATAATTCCACCTATACGAAAACTGTACTTGATTATAATAGGTTATCTAACGACGATTTTTGGCTAACGCTTGATAGGTATGAGAGCTTCGATGACTTTGTTAACACCTTTAGTTTATTGTTAAAAAAATACACTAAAGTAATATCTGTTGGGAAGTATAGGAAGAAGCATGATTGGATCACTAGTGAGATAATAAAGGCAATGAAGGTTAGGGATTCGTTTTCTTACTATAAAAAAATATCCGAATGATATTAATGTACAGAAATTATATGAAGAACATAGGAAAAAAGTAAAATTTCTCGTAATCACGGCAAAAAAAAATTATTGTTCTGATATGGTCTCAAGAGATCCAAGTAGCGGAAGAACTTTATGGAACTTATATAAAAGAATAATGTATAATAAGAGTGGTTCTGCTTCTAAAAGTAATATTTAGACAATTAGTCACAACAACAAAACAATTAATAGTGCCCAAGAAATTTGTGATGTTTTTAATAATTTTTTTGTTAACATTACAAGAGAATTGTCTATAAGTGATGATCCTATTGACGAGGTATACCTGAACAGTTTTAGAAAAAATGTTTATACAGGGTTCGAACTCAGTCCGACTAATTCGGAAGAGGTTAAAAATATTATAAAATTGCTCAAGTCTTCTTCTGCAACGGGTCATGATGCAATCTCAACAAAGGTTGTAAAACATTTCTCTACGGAACTTACACCAATCCTAGTCAAACTTTTTGACGCTGCATTTGTAAAATTTTCTTTTCCTCAATCAATGAAAATTGCTTTAGTTACTCCTATACATAAGGGAGGGGATGCTATCAATCCCACAAACTATCGTCCTATATCGGTTCTTAGTACTTTCTCTAAAATATTTGAGAACATCGTTCATATTAGACTCTCTAGTTTTATGGTAAATAATGGACTTCTGCATCAAGAACAATACGGTTTGGAGAAGAACTCCAACACCACTGCCGCTTGTCTATCACTCACAGACTTTATTACCAAAAGTATGGACTCTGTTAAATATACGGCTTGTGTTTTCTTGGACTTGCAAAAAGCCTTTGATTGTGTGGACCATGAAGTTCTGCTACATAAACTTTCATCTCTTCGACTCACTGTAGATCAAATACGGTTTTTTAATTCATATTTATCCAATAGAAAACAGAGGGTTAATGTGAATGAACATTGTGGTAAGACTTTAATAATCAATAAAGGGGTTCCACAGGGGTCAATATTGGGCCCTGATTTATTCAAATTATATATAAATGATCTTGCATATCTTAATCTCAAAGGAAGTCTTCAACTTTATGCAGACGACGCAGTTTTGAAATATTCTACAAGTACTGAAACTGAACTTTTAGATGGGATAAGAGAGGATCTAGTCACAATTGAAGAATGGTTGGTGAAGAATAGATTATCCCTGAATCTTAAGAAAACAAAGATTCTCCTATTTGAGAACAAGAATTTCGTTTCCTCAAATTTTACACACGGCCATAAAACTATAGAAATAGTGAAATCTTTTAATTACTTAGGCCTCTTAATAGACAGTAAGTTAAGATGGAATATGCACGTTGAACTAATTTCAAAAAAGATTTCTCCCTATATTTATATTTTAAGGAGATTGAAAAACTTTTTTAAAACAGAAACTCTATATGCAATATATGCTTCTTTCATACTTTCTAACCTTACGTATCTGAATCCAATTTGGAGCAGGTGCTCTCAAATCCATCTAAAACCGTTAGATATCCATCATAAAAAAGCCATCAAAATAAATCATGGATTTAGAAATCGCCATCCAACCAATTTGTTGTACTCCTCTGAATTCTATAGTTTTGATAATATTTGTAGAAAAGAATTGTACATGATAGCCTTTAAAATACTAAACAATAAAATCAAGCATAATTTCATACTCAATCGAAGAATTGATATACACAGCCACAATACACGTAACAAAACAAACTTCTATCTTACTCTATTTAAAACTAATAACCAAAAAAATAATTGTTTATATATTTGCTTGAATGCCTTTAATAATCTACCGGAGAAGCTAAAAATTATTGATTGTATTCGGATTGTATTTCGGAATTCAAAAAGCAAATAATGGAATATTTATTGTCGCATTAAAAGCTGTATATTCTGAAAAAAAATAATAATTAATGTATATATGAGTATATTTAAATATGAAAGTCAAATGAAACAAAAAAAAAAAACAAAAACAAAAATTATTTTATTATTATATATTTACATTATCACACTAAAAGGTGCTTATTATTGGAAAGATAATAAAAATATAACAATATTTAAACTTGTAAGTCAAATAAAACAAAAACAAAACAGATAATCATAAAACTATTTGAATATTAAATTTTCTCAATACGACCAGACAGCTTTTTGCTAGGTCATAATTTTTAAATATGTTAATAATTATTACATTAGAAATTTGTTAGAATCTTTTTTATTTAAATTTTAAATTATAATAATTTATTATAAAACATGTTCTTAGTTAGTTTTTAAGTAATAATTGATTGAAAATAAAAAAAAAAAAAAATAACACAAAAAAACACATATCAATTAATACAAATTTTAATTATATCAAAACAAAGTGTTAACCGCACGCGATTAAAGCTTCTACTAGAAATCTATTTTCTCATTTTAGAATAAGAAATTTCTAATAACTGTAGTTATTATAACATGTGTATTTTATTATTTCATTTTTTTTTCTGTTTATATATTTTTAACAATCAATTCTAGTTTCTAACGAAATAAATATCGCTGAACTACAGAGAGTCGTTCATATGACAGGGGCATGCAACCTATCAAAGTTTACACAAAGCAAAGAAAGTCTAAATGTTGTTTATATTAATATACAAAGTTTTCGTAATAAACTCTACATCATGGAATCTCTTATTAATTCATACAAATTTAAAATTCATATTATCATATTAACTGAAATATGGTTAATAGAGGAAGAAAATCGGTTTTTCAATATTTCCGGGTATATTCCATACTTTTCAAATAGACGGAAATAAATTCGAATCCTGTATGTAAAGAAGAATTTAATAAAAGTAATATTCTAGTAGTAAATTTACCTGATCTTAAAATTAAATATTATAGGCATATATAGATCTCACGAAACTCATATACCTGATTTTATAGATAAATTAAATAATATTACATTGGAACACAAAAATTCTTTGATAATCGGAGATATGAATATAAACTTGCTCGATATGAATAAACAATATGTTATTGATTATACTAATACTCTTATTAGTAACGGATTTCTAATATACAATAAAATATCTGTTGAATATGCAACAAGAATAAGCAATACCACGAAAGCGATTATTGACCATTTTATCAAGGATTTAATAAATTATAAATACAACTTCTTAATTAGTGATACCTCCTTATCTGATCATGAAATGTTCTTTATCAATATCATAAGCCTGTAACCAAAAATAAAATCCTTAATAAAACGGTTTTGGATTCTGAAAAAATTGAATCCGATATTTGCAAAATCTAATTGTAAAAAATACAAAATTTGTTGTAGTAAAAAAAGATAAAAATAAGGCCATTTGGTTGACAAAGGATATATTTGATAAAATTCAAATCAGGGACTCGTACTACAAATATTCCAAGGAATATATATAAATATATATATATATATATATATAAAATTTGTTGCACTTATATCTTTGGATTTTCAAAAAGCATTCGACTGTGTAGACCATGAGATTCTCTTGTCGAAAATGGATAACCTTAACTTTGATCCTAATGATGTGAATTTTTTCAGAACATATTTAACTGGTAGAATACATAAAGTCAAAATAGGATCGTTCTTCAGCAACACTTTAATAATAAAAAAAGGAGTTCCACAGGGATCAATTTTAGGACCAGATCTTTTCAAAATATATATTGACGACATATCACGCTTAGATCTTGCAGGATCTATTCAACTATATGCCGACGATGCTATTGTGAGATATGCTGCGCCAACAGAAAATTCATTGAGGAATTCCATAGAAAAAGATTTAAATAAAATAGAACAATGGATTAAGTATCATAAATTGTAGCTAAACGTTAAAAAAACAAAATTTTTGTTACTTTGCTATAAAATTTATAGATCTTTGATTTTCTCGTATAATTCTACAACCTTATGCACTGTTGACAATCTATGTTATTTATGATTGATAATTGATAAGAAGGTCAAATGGATAGATCATATTCAAAATATTATTAGCAAAATTTGCCCATACCTTTTTATTCTTCGTCGTGTTCGTAAATTTATTTCCAGAAACGCTTTGTATACCATATATTCTTCCTTTATATTATCGCACATAACTTATCTGAACCCAATATGGAGTGGAGCAAATCAGCAAATATTACTTCAATTAGATATCTTACATAAGAAAGCTATCAAAATAATTCACTTTTATCCAAATACATTTCCTACAGACATGCTATATTCAGAAAAATATATTAGCCTTCACAATATTTGCATACCTGAAATACGGCCTTTAAATATATAAAAAATAACAGTACCTAAGCATAATTTTATTCTAAATAGAATGATAAATATACACAGTCATAACACTAGAAATCGTTCTAATTTTTACTTATCATTATTTAGAATAAACCAACAAGAGAATAATTGTTTGTTTAAATGCTTGAAGTTATATAATGAACTTCCAACAAAATTGAAACAAATTGATTCAATCAGAATTTTTAAAAATGAAATAAAAATATATATATTAAATCAAAACCCAATAAATCAAAATCAATAGGGAATAATAAAGTATGTGATGATTATAATAATGTACTGGTAATGATTATGATTTATAAAAATCGTATGGAAACAATATTGTTGTTGTAATTGTGTTAGCAGGTGTGAAAAAAAATCAAAGACTTATAATGTAATAATTAAGAAAAAAAAAAAAATAAAGAAAAAGGAAGAAAAAAAAAACAGGAAAAAATTAAACTATTTAACTTAGCAATTATAAATTTATCTACAAATTTTTTTTTTTTTATATTAATCTTTTATTAATTTTATATAATTTATTTTTTCGTCTTCTAAATAAAAACTCGTTAGCTTATTTAAATTCAATTTAATTATATACAAAAAACAATAAGATCAGACAGCTTAAACCTAAGCTATGATCAATAAAACTAAATTTAATTATCTATTACGTATTTGATATACATGAATTAAAAAACTGTATTATTGAAAATAAAGGTGATGCATTGAATGAGTTAGCAAATTTTTGTTCATTATTTTTGTTTATTGTTATTCTTTTTATTTACACAAAAAATAAAAGGAAAGAAGTAAAAGGAAACCTCCTCTTTATAATAATTTTTTTTAGTACACGTTTAACTAAAATTGATATTAAACTTTTTTCTACGTGTTAGAAGAGTGCAACATAATTTTTAAACTATTCCAATTTGGTCAGTTTTACAATAATTTGATATGTTTTTGCTTTTTTTTTGTAAAATGTAAATGAATTAGAAATACCCACCCATGAATGTATTTATGGGTACATGAATGTATTTATAATATAATAATAATTGATAATAAATTATATAGGTATAGGTACACCAAAAATGAATTAAAAAAAAAAGTTTTTACCTATCCATACCTACATCAAAACTATTAAATATTATATTGTACAATTAAAATTAAGCCAATTATATGTATATAATATAATATGATATATTATTCACATATCATCCATTGAACCAATCTTCTGGCGGGGAATGTAAAACAAAAATGAAATACTTAGATGATTGGATGAGTTCAAATTGTTTTTATTTTTTTTCTTTCAAAACAAATTTTTTATTGATTATATATTATTATAGCTACAAACGCATATTATTTTTTTCTCGACGAAATCATCAAAATAAAAATTAAAAATAAAAAATGAAGGAAAATTATTGAAAATAAAAAAAAAAAACAAAAATTTTATGTAAATACATATTGCAAATTAGTATGTTTTTTTTTTAGTTTTTGTGGTACGGTTTTAAAAAAAAACTAAAAATAAAATAAACATAAATAATTTAAAAATCATATTTAAATAAAATATGACTAATTTACATAATGTTCGATGTTACCAAGTTCAGAACCAAAGTCTTACACTAATCCATAGAAAACATTTAAAGTGTTGACTACTGGACGCATCAATCACTGAATTGTTGTGCTATCATTTGTCAACATAAATATACAATACCGTCTAAATAAATAGTTATTTAAGTTGAGCACTTACATAAAGAGAGCGAGTGTTACCAATACTAATACTAAGTTATTTCAAATAAACGTAGGAATGTAGGATTAATTAACAGTGAAAAGTTTTTTTCAAAATTCACAAAATTGTCAAAATGTCTATATTTATTAAATTTAAATATGTAGCAATGATGAAAATAAATAATTTTTTTTGTTACACTTTAAAATAAACAAATATTTGCTACAAATAAATTTTTTAAATTGTCAAAATAGAAAATATAAAAATTACAGAATAGAAAATTCAAACCGTTGATGAACTGAATAACTGATAAAAAAAATTGGAATGATAACATTTACGCACACATATTATGAAGATGAAATTGCAATTCAATGTAAACACATCCCATTGCCGCGTGATCTATTATCTCTTTTTTCTCTATGATAAGTTTATTATTCCTTTTATGAAAGAGAGTTGGTTTAGATAAGTTAAGATATAATTTTGTGATAAAGTTTATTTAAATGATTAAACCGTGCGTGAGCATGGGTCGTTCCTATTCCTACTAGTAGTAATAAACCAAAAGTACTACATGCAGTTATTTCATAAGTTTTGTTTTTTTTTATTTTTCTTTCTTTTGTTTTTGTTTTTAATAAAAATAAGTTTAAGTAATATTAAAATGAATATTATATATTCTATACCTGTAATTTCTAAAAAATTTTTTTGTTGTAATGTAATTTTTTTATTCTTTTTTCTTTTACTTTTTGATCTGTTATTTTAGTTGTTTTTTTTTTAATAGATTTTTAATTTGAAGTATTGCATTTATGTAATTTCTATTTACTTTTGTTTTTTTGCTGCACTTATTAATTTTACTTCATTTGTAATTTTCTCTATATTTTATAAACTGCTTATATTTTTGTTATATAGCCTTATCTTGAGACTTGTCTCCTTAGGCATTTTAAGTTGAATTAAATAAATAAAAAAAAATCATTTATAACGAACAAAAGAAAAAAAAAGTAGAACTACTAAAAGGATTATCTCAAATTCAATAAAAAAAACAATTAATGTACTGAACTATCACTTTGCCACAATTAATGAAACGTTGCCCAAAAAATGCGAAGATCAAGCTTTCTATGCTCTAGTACCAATGAATAAGTCATTTGAATTTGAAATTATTGAAAAATATCAAATATAAAATGTTATAAGGAAACTTAATAATTCACACTCGATTGATTCTTCAAATATGTCTGCAAAAATTATGTAAATATGTAATAAGAATTTATGTAACCTATATCAGAAATAATTAATAAATCATTCATAGAACAAACAGCTCCTGGGCAACTTAAAATGGGTATAATTGTAAATGTAAAAGCTAATTTGCTTAGTTCGAATCCTGCCCAAAATAATAGAGAAAGAAATAAACATTCAATTATGTAATTTTCTGACAAAACGGAATCTTCCTAACAAACGACAATATGAGTTTAGAAGACAGGCAAACACAGAAACAGTAATCATTGATATGTTTAATCATGTTCAAAAATTTAAAGAAAAAGGGAAAATAGTTTTATTTATGGGTTTAACTAAGGCATTTGACACGGTAGACCATGAAATACTTTTAAAAAATTCAAGGTTATAGAGTAAAAGGAGTTGCATTCAAGTGATGCAGTTCTTATTCACACAATCGCTCCAAGTATACTCAAATATCTGAAACAAAAAGTTAAATAAGAAAATTCAGTTCGGTGTTATTTTTGATTTACATTGATCTCAAAACAGAAATTTATTTATTTGCAAACGATATATGTTTAATCTTTAAATCTGACTACTTCACTTAACTACAAAATAGTATTAATGAAAAGATTAAAAGGGTCAAGGATGGTTATTAGCTCAAAAATTAACAATAAATTAAAAAAAAAACTAAATATATGATAATTAGCCGAGTTGTATCATAGTTAAATATTAATAAAATCGATAATAATACATTATAGCAAGTACCAGAGTTTTAAGTACCTAGCCTAGGGCTGTATATTGATGTTCAATTGAAATGAAATACTAATACATCAAACCTTAGTAGTAAATTATCTTCCACTGCACGGATGTTAAAAAAAATTCGTAATTTAATACCGAAAACAACAACAAAATATTTATTATACTGACTTTTCCCAAGCTATCTTAATTGTGATATCAAATTATCGGGACCAGCTACCAAACAAAAGATAGATGAACTGCAGGTCATTCAAAACAGCTATAAAAAATTTAAATAATTATAAGTGGAAAGAAGATACTAAGCTTATCCATAGTGAAAAGGATATACTGCTTATAAAAGACTTAATAAAACTAAAGCTAATTCACACTCACGGTGTTTCATCTTAAAAAATACATACAACCACTATATTCAATAAACGATAAGATATTTATAAAATTAATACTAGAAGTCAAAACTTACTTCATCTGTATCGTAAAAAAATTTCAAACAAACACAATTCGGCACATCTACAACTGTACTGGCATTAAATTATATAATAATATATATATTCAGTTTAAATCATTAAGTACAGAGTATAATTAAAAAAAACTTGCAAAATCATATCTAAATAATTATAGTCAATCTAATTTGCTTTAATTTTAAGTCAATTAAAAATTAGTTTTCTTTTTGTTTGTTTTCTTTTTGTATTATTTTATTTTTTTTATTGTAAACTATTATTTTTACTTTTGATTCATTTGCTACTTAACTTTACATTTTTTTTTTTGCAAATAATAACTTAAAAACATTTTAACTTGTATAATTACAAATACCTTTTTATGAGAATTATCTCTTCAGGCATAAATCGTTGAAATAAATAAATAAACAATATTCGCAAAATGATCAGATTATAAAGTGAATTCACAGGTATTAACGTTTGTTTTATTCAAGGTAGTTGTGTGGAGTGAATATTATTGTCATATTAAGGTAACAGTGTCTAAAACCTAGTATTTAAAGGATACGTTTTTATGGATGCAGATAGATAATACCATCATAATATATGCTGACGACAAATACCCTGATTTGGAAAGAAAAATCTGTGTAGCGATATGTATGCTATTTTATATTGGATGTATTTGCAGATGCTAATGATGTCCAATTTGCAGCTGTCTTATACTTCAATAGCCTAGAACCTATAATGAAGTTGCACAAGATAATAATGTAAAATCAAGTTCATATATGTATTTAAGCATTATGTTTAACTTTAATAATTTAAATATATCACCATAAAATTTGTAAATGTTAATGATTGTCTTAATATGGTTTTTTTAATAAGATACACATTCTTATTTGAATTTGAAAAATTGTCTTATATTTAGTTTTGTTCAAATCAATTATATAGTTTTTATTTTTGTTTTAGGTTTTCTTATTGTTTGATAGTATTATATATTCTTTATTAAATTCTATAATACTAATAACTAGAAAGCCCTTTTTGAGATATTTTTGAGTAAATAAATACAAGTAAGTAAACAAAAGCATTAGGATGTAAAATTATACAATAATCCTTAAACGTATACTGTAGCAGATCTGCATCGTGTTCGTTTTTTTTTCTGTAATTGCGTAGTAAAACTTTGAAAACTCATTTTGAATTTTTTTTGGTTTGCGCTAAGTAAAATGTCATGAAACTATACATACCAACATATATAAATGTTAAATTTCCTAACGAAAGTGACATAGATATTTGTACAAGCATATGTCGACATATAATGTAGTAACATAAGAAAATATTTCTTAAAAAGACTGCAACAAAATGTCATAATATCTCCAATTCGGTTTCGATGGAATTTAACGTATGAATTCTATGTTTAACGGAAATTTAACAAATTGTCAGAACCAACTTTATTGCTGCATACGCGATTGTAAGCAATTATACGTATTTTCTATATATGGAGTATCACATATATTATGACGAATGTAGTTCTATGTCATTATAATTAGCGTATTACATATTTAATATTATTATATTGAATGATTGAATCCCCTTTTTAACGATGTTGACGATCATTCCCTCTGTCACTTCACTTCGCAGCTGTAATCGTCAACAAATTCTTCTTTCTCTTTCTCACTTAGATGTGCGTTTTCCCTAGAAAATGGTTTAAAACAAATTCAAGTGCAAAAGAAAAAGAATAATTTGTTGATTGCAAATAGACCTATTTCAACGAGTATTCTCGACTACTACTTCAGTACACGTTTCATAACCTCTTAAAAACAGAGTTTGTTGAGGGATTAATGGATTAATAACAAATAAAAATTTTATGTGGTATTTATTATTTTTTTATTTAAAAATGAATAAAATTTTTGCACACATAGATATACAACATCATTGCAAATAATACAAATAGAAAAGTGAACTACATACAGTTATTAATCAGCTGAAAGAAACAGCTGGAAACAGACATATTGCAATTTACTCGTGGAAACAGACATATTGCATTTTAATATGAACTCACCCATTAACATGACATATATTTTTTTTGTCATTTTTTTTATCCCTGCTTTCGGTAATACTGAATTTATGATCAACCAATCAGCTGTCTAATAGACATACATAATCCCAAAGTCCAATGAAAACGACACGACATTGTCGTCCTAGATTGTCGAAATAGAAGGCAAGGAATTTAGTAGTACAACATGGCCAATGAACGCAATATTTGCTCGAAACATAATTTGACATATTTTGTCGACATACAATCAGCCTTACCGGTGAATTCGATTCGATATAAAATTATTCGAACTTTCTCGATTCGATATAAAATTATTCGAATTTTCTCGGTTCGTTTCGATAAAAATTTTTTACTCATGTAGTCAAATAAAAAATATAACGAAATGTAATGAGTTTTATGTCGAATAAATTCAAATTTCAAATTTAAAAAATAAATTTAAATTGCTGTTTTAGAAATAAATTATTAAAATACACATAAGTATAGTATTTTACAAAAGGAAAATAAAATACATAATAAGGTATATTATTATGAACACAATAATATGATTTTTTTTTTAAATTTATAGTGAAGGGTGTTTATAGTAATAGAGGTTTAATTTCATTAAATAAAATAATTAGCTTTATTAAACAAAAATGTGTTGTATCAATTACATTTAGAATCATGAACTTATAGCTTATAAGTTTACAAATGTGTTGTATCAGTTTATATTAGAATCATGAACTTATAGCTCGTTTTTGACGGGTAAAAGATATGACACTCTTTTTCCAGCAATTTTTCTTTGATCACCATTTTCTTTTGCTTTATATTAATAGCTTTTTGTTGTAGTTTTTGTTTTTCTTCTCTACCCACCATTTTTTTTTTTCTTTGCAGCCTTTTTTCTTTTACAATTTCTTTTAAAAAGTCGTATTTCTTTTCTTTTAGTTGGTACATTTTTTTAAATATAGAGTTTGCTCTGACACATTCCTATTAATTTCGGTAAGAATCTTACAGAATACCGAATTAATTTATTATAACACTAACATGGAGAATGAGAATGATTTTGCTTGAATAGTTCTGCCAACAGTTTTTTTTAACTATTGCTTATTCTATTATAATATAATTTTTGTTTTTTATTTATTTTGATATTATTTTATTTCAAATACCTAAACAAGGTATATGTACATATAATACATTATAACAAGTTATAATAATAATGAAAAAAAAAAACATGAAAAATCTAAAATTCTTAGTGACTAATTTATATTGTTCTTATAAAATACAAGACTAAAGGTATAAAAAAAAAAAGTTGTACAATATAAAATTTGATTACCTAAGTAAGTAAACCTACATAAAACTTAAATTATTACTTATGAGTGATTTTTTTTTTTCTGAGCTTGAATTTAGTAATTTTGTCAGAGGTCAGTAAATTGGAAAAGTTGACGAATATAGATGACTGATTTTATTGAATTTAATACAACATCTGTTTATCGGTTCATTTTTTCCGTACTCAGTACTGTGTTTATACTCATTTAAAAATTTCATATTTCTTGTTTGTTTAACTCTATCATTAAGACTCTTAACTCTTGTTGTTAAGAGATTGTATAGCAATACTATTTTTCATAATATCGAAAGTAACACATGAAGATAATATTTGTCTACGTGAGGATAAAGGTAGCATGTTTAAGATATTAAGTCTTGTTGAGTAGCTAGGAAGACTGGAAAAGTCTAAAGGGTTATATTGATTTCTCAATGCAAAAAGAAGAAACTGTTTTTGTAATGACTCAATCTTATTAGAATGAACTTGAAAAGCTGGATCCCATATAATGCTGCCGTATTCTAAAATAGATCGAACTAGGGCATAATAAAGCGTTTTTGTTACAGCTATGTCAATAAATTCTTTAGCTCTTCTCTTAATGAAGCCCAACATTTTATTTGCCCTGGATATTAATTGGTCATAGTGGAGATTAAGGTTGAGTTTGTTATCAAGAAGAATTCCGAGATCAGTAATACAAATAACCCTTTGTAGTATAAGATTATCTAGTTTATAGTCATAAACTAAAGAAAATCGCCTTCGGGTAAAGCCTTACATTTCTGTACATTAAGCCGAATTTGTTAGTTGTGCACCAATCTTGCAATGTTGATAAGCTTGATTGAAGTAAAGCTGCATCGGAACTGTCCTTAACAACTTGGTATATTTTCATGTCATCGGCAAACGGAATGTGAGGTGTAACATCTAAATATTCGGAAAGATCAGAAATAAAAATATTAAACAAAAGTGGTACTAAATGGCTACCTTGTGGTACACCAGAGGTAACCTCAATTGTATTGGACAATATACCCTGAAATTTACGTTTTGTGTCCTTCCTTTAAGATAAGAATAAAGCCATGCAAGAAAAGAACCCGAGATACCAAGAGTTTTAAGTTTGTTAAGCAAAATGTAGTGATCTACACGATCGAAGGCCTTGCTAAAATCAGTGTAAATTGCATCAACTTGATATCCTTTCCCATTTCATGGATTTCAGATGTTTATACCATAAGGTTCGTTGTAGTGGAACGACCTTTTCTAAAACTGTGTTATTGTTCATTAAGTTTAGCATTTATTGCAGGAGTGATTCTATTGACAACAATTTTTTTGAAAAGTTTTGGAATAGCTGGTAAGATAGCAATACCTCGATAATTTTCCACTGAAGATCTCTCCATTTTTTTGTATATTGAAATTAAATGAGAGGATTTCCACCCGTGTGGTAAACTATACTTATAGTCTGTCCAAACCTAAAGTTAAAACAAAGATCTAAATTAACATACTTTTCATCCTATCCTATCCTATACCATAATCCCAATTTTATTTCATCTTTGCCATGCACTTCCGTCTTTTATTGGAGGGCTCAAATTGATTAACTTTTCAGCACATTCCTCTCAAAATTCTTTTGTCAGTTTAGAGTATTTACCTTTTTTAAATCATTGTGCTAAATATTCATTGTTTTTGGCAGGTGTATAAGCAATTCAAATTGCTTATCTGTAGTAAATTTTGTCCCAAATCATGAATAAATAATTAATTAGCTATAATAAAATAAAAATGTTACTTACATTTTATTACACATTTTTCTTATTTCGAAACAAAACATTTTCACACACAAAAACAAAAATGGTTATTCGTTTATGAAATTTTTAACCAGAAAATTTTAGATCAAAATTATTAGAATTTTTTTTAAATCGAATTCGCCGGTTGAAAATTTACGGACGAGTACTCGATTTTTATTCGTTCGAATTTACCGGTATGGCTGAATGTCATTTCGGTTTCATTAGGCTTCAGACTATATATGAATAATTTTGACATCATACCTTCGTTATTACCAATTACCGAACATAAAGTTTTGATTTGTGAATTGTGAGTGACTTATTATATTTTTGGTTTTTATAAAATTTTTTTTTTTAAATTCAGTTTTTTTTACTCAAATTAACAATTAATCATACAATTTATTACTCGTTCCGTTTGTAGGTTGAACTGCCATTTTACATAACCGAAGGCAGGTCAATTCAATTGTAATCAACTGCATAACCCAAAGAGCGAATTGATTTATAGAGTTGATTTTTTTACAGTTGCAGCTGCAGCACAGACCACATAACCGAAAGCAGAACATTTTATCGATATTAAACAGTTTAAGTTGAAAATCAATTAAACTCAATTTGAATCAAAATAATGAAAAAATAAAATAAAAAAAAAAAATAAACTGAATTCGCTTTATTTTTTCTTTTTTTTATAAAAGGAAAAATGTTTTAAATTTAATTATTTACCTTGTTGAACATCTAGACCTGCTCTTTCCAACATATAAGGAAGGCCTTTGTAATAATATGTTTGTACATATATAAATGTATATATTAATGTTAAAATATTTCACAAATTTTTTTTTATTTTAATATAATTTTAATAAAAACAAAATTTAAATTAAACAGGAGAGGTAGGTACTAATGATTAAATTATGTTTTTTTTTTGTATGTATTACAAAGCGACTGTGTAACAAGAATCATTCGAGATCCCAATAATTAACCTGTGGCTTCAAATATGGAAATATTATGAAGTACCTACAGTGATAACATATAATGCATTTATTTAACAATTATTGTTGTTGTAATTTCCATGCCTGACAATGGCATATGGTTTTAATTTTAATTTCTATATTTAGGAAATAAGGTTTTTTTTTACATGAATAATAATAATTGCAAAATTAAATTTTATATACACACTTATATATATACTATGTACACTATCTATATACCTAAATTCTAACCTTGAGTATACATGTACCTATATAAAATGAAGAGAAAGATATGTGTCACAATGTTTTTAATGTATTTTTGTTTTTTTTGCAAATAAGAATTAACTATAAGAAATAAATAAAAACTGTGACTTTCGTAACCGGAATATTAGAATCAAAGTAAATATGTAAATAAAATATGTATGTATAATGTATAAGTACCTATAATAGAACGTAATACATATATTGAAAATTTGTCAAATAAAATTATTTATTGCTTGTGTTTTATTTTCATATTGCAAACATTAAAATAACAACGTTTTTTATTAAAGAAAGCAGAATTGCCTTTCTAATTTCTCTATTTGCATAATTATAGCTATACAGTGAGGAATATTGATTAGCGATGGAAATTGTAACACTGTTAACGCCGATTGGACATTTGAAGACTCAAAATTACATGTTGGGATATCAATGCTAAAACTTGAATGATTGGAAAAATAGAACTGATTGATAGAATTGTCCGAAAATTTATATAATGGAAAAATGGGAATGTTATTGTATATGTAAAAATTTGTACGTACGTGTTGTATGCATTGAAATATATGTTTGCCGTATAACCCAATGAAAAATGTAATAGATGAACTCTATATGCATATCCGGCAAATATAACTAACGTACGGTAAGCCAAGTTAATAAAATAATATTTTGTGTTTATCTAAAAGACGAAATAAATATCCAAACAAGGATGAAATTTGTAACAAATTAATTTATTATTTAAATACTAAATTTAATAATAATTTGTGTATTAAGTATAAGAAAACAAAATTTGATTTTAATTCACAGCCTTTAAAAATAGTTTTAGGTTTTTTTTTTTTTTTTTTTATTATAGCCAAAACTTAGGTTTTGAACCTTTTAGCACTTGCGTACCGTTGACCATTTGAAAAAGGAAAGGATAGTTAAAGGAAAGGAAAGAAAAAGGAAGAAGAAAAGTTTTGTGGGAAAGAGCGAACAATGTTGTTAATATTCGCCTTAAATCTCTGTAAATCATAAATAAAAAATCCTTCTCTCATTGGGAATGCTGCGATTGGGACGCGATTCCACAATCGAGATGTTCTTACTATAAAAGAATTTCCATAGCCGGACTTAAACCATCTCGGAATTTCCACTGTGAAAGGGTGTGCTTTTGATGACTCTCGTGTTATGCGACAGAATTGCTTGAGAGGAGGAAGAAGTGACTTTAATTCCTCGGAACAAGTGCCAACACCAATTAGATATCTATAAAATAGAGAAAGTGCTCCAACAATACGACGATGACCAAGTGATATAAGGGATGAGGTCACGTTTATGTCGCCTATAAGACGAATGGCGCGGTTTTGAACTTTCTCCAAAAAATTTAAAGCAGTTTTTGGTGCACCTGCCCATAAATGTGAGTTATACTCGAGCTTGGGTCGTATATATGCTTTATAGATTTTTAAGAGGTCTCGAGATGAAAAATAAGCTTTGCAGCGACTTAAAAAGCCCAAACATTTGGCGGCGCTTTTCGCAATATCGAAAATATGCTCATTCCAGTGCATATTTTGATTCACTCGCATCCCGAGAATGTTCAAGTCTTTGAGTCGCTGAATAACTTCATTTTGAAGCCGGAGAATTGGTTCGAATGTTGTTAGCTTGTTACTAACAAGACAGCTTTGAGTTTTTGAAGTGTTAAACTCGACTCTGTTTGCTCTACCCCAGTCGACAATTTTGGCTAGGTCGTGATTGAGTGCACCAGCCATCATTGTTCTTCTGAGTTGACTGCTGAAGCTGTAGCATTATTTGTTTTAAGAAAATCATATGATACTACTAGAGTGCTGTCATCGGCAAAACTATGGATTGGATCGAAAGTTAATTTGAGAAGGTCATTAATGAAAATGAGAAATAGGGTGGGTGAAAGGACGGAGCCTTGTGGAACACCAGCATTGATTTGAAGTTGGTCGGAAAAACTACCGTCAACTGAAACTATGATAGATCGATTTAAGAGAAAGCTTTCAATCCATTTAGAAAAGGTTGGACCGAGGCCTACAGCATTGCATTTTGCTATAAGAGCAGAATGCCAGACTCGATCAAAAGCCTTAGATATATCCAGAGCTACAACAGCAGCTTCACCAGATTGATGAAGACTGGTGTTAAGCTTTTCGCAGAGGCATGTCATGAGATCACCGGTGGAACGCTGAGCTCGAAAGCCGTATTGACTATCATGAATTATACCTCTACTATCAAGATATTTCTTCAACTTTTGATTGATTAAGATTTCCATCGTTTTGGAAATAATGGAAGTAATAGCTATGGGCCTATAGTTCGAAGGATTGCTTTTGTCACCTTTTTTAGGAATAGGATAAACTTGGGCAACTTTCCAATAGGACGGGTAAGTTCCTGAAGAAAAGGACAAATAGAATAAGTTGCGCAGAGGTTTAGAAATGGCGAAGGCAATGTGTCGCAGCACAATCGCAGGTATACCATCGGGACCGGTAGATTTTTTTATATCAAGATTCTTCAAGACTTTTACTACAGCTCTTGTTCTGAAGTATATCCTTCCAAGCGAAGAATTAACAACAGGGATTGTTGGCGGATTTTGGGCTGTATTAGGAAGTGTGGAATTGGCTGCAAATAATTTTGCAAAAAGGTTAGCTTTTCCAACAGAATCTGATATAATTGTACTATTATCAATCATAGGTGGAAATGAAGATTTGCAAAAATTTTGCCCAACGCTTTTAGCAAACGTCCAGAAGGACCTGCTGTTGTTAGGGAGATTAAAGATTTCTCGTCTCAACCTTTGGTTGTGCAGGAATTTTTGCTGATTGATAATTTTTTTACATTTATTCCTAACCACTTTATAACTCTCATATGTGTTGACAGTTTTATTATTCTTGTATTTTTTATAAGCTTCTTCTTTGGATTTCAGAGCTTTGCTGCAGAGGTCATTAAACCAGCCTGAGGGATTTCGTTTTATACTTTTAAGGCTATTTGGAATGAAGGTTTTCATTCCTAATAGAATCCTTTTGGTAATCACCTCTGCAGCAAAGTCGACATTTTTATATTGGAAACACAAGGACCAGTTCGATGCATTCAAAAAGTTGTTGAAGCCTTCCCAGTCAGCTTGGTGATAATGCCAAACTAGTCTTTTGGGAGAATTAGAAGAACTGGTTGTTGTGCCTACTTTGAAGCTTGTGCTTACAAGACAGTGGTCGGAACCACCTAGCGGAGAGTTAACAGGGATTGAATATTTCTCTGGATGGGTAGTTAGGAATAAATCCAGGAGATGTCCGTTCTGGTCGCGTTGGTCTGGTATCCTCGTAGGGCTTTTGACAAGTTGAGAAAGGTTGAAATAGGTAACGAAAAACATAATTTTTCATTTGTAATATTTTACAGAAATTTTTTTCGAAGGCATATTTTTCAGAAGACGAACGAAGCTTAGAGGATATGAATCGGGCCAAATTATAATATGGCCACGATGTGGAATAATCTATTACCTAAGCATTGTTTCAAAACTTTTTAAGCAGCGCTTTCTAAATCAATGCTTCATCTAGCAGCATGAGCTTCATTCCAAACTGCGAAGTAAGTAGGTACTTTTAGATTTTTCGTAAACTATATCCGTGACTGTAAAATTATAAAAGTACAACTGATATACGTAACATACGTAACACAAAAAAGTGCAGTATATTTGAACAAAAACAAAATACAATATTTTTTTTAAGGTTGTACGTGTATAGAAAAAAGCTTTGAGCACTTAATAAAACCAATGGATATACGACATACCAAAAATTAAAGTAATCGAAAATGAGGATATGAAAGCAATACTGAATATCTCGTAAACTAATTAAGATACTTAAAAACTAAATACAGGTTAAAAGAGATCTCATTTAAAAATCTAAGATAAACTACATCGCTCTATTTATACATATCCATGGTATGCGCTTATACATATCCGTTGTATTCAGATTTCAAATTATTTTGGAATATAAAATTGAATCTATTCTCGAATTATTATATCAGTTATACTATATTAATTTTGAAAATGACAAATACTGTACCATGGTACAATATTTTTAACATTGCAATAATAATTAGTCCATTATAATTCTAAAACCATAATAGTGGCAATATTAATTATAATTGGTTTGTTCAGTAAACTGTTCTGGAACGATCTAGAATGATCTAGAATAAAAAAGAACATTTTTTTGTATTCAGTAGTTTCCGTTAATTGAACTTTTTCGTCCAAAAGTGTTCTTATCGGTGTTCAGTAGATTGTCCAAGACAATTCTTAATTAATCTTTTTTGTTCTGAACTTTTTTGAGACCAACTTTTCACAACTTTTTTTGTTTTCCTTTAAATTTTTACAGCTTAACAAGGAAATTTGAGAATAAACAAAAATTAGAATAAAAACACGTCGAAAAAAGATGAAAAAATAGTGTTCAGTAGATTTTTCTGTTCTGCAGTCCTAAGGAGTTTTACATTTAATTGTTATTTTTAAAAAAAATTCTGTCCGATTCTGTTTAAAACCTACTGAAAAATAATGTCGAAGATGTCAATTGAGAGATTGTCATATTGAATTCTCCATTTTGAATTAGATTATTATTTAATTGGTACTCATTCAGAAGCTACGTAATGTGAAATTATAAATGTATTGAACAGTTTCCGAAAAATAAACTTAACTTGTGTTTTTAATAAGGCAGAAAATTTGATTTACTCGATAAATTACTTAAGTTCCAGGAAACTTATCGACCGTTCATTGTGTGAAAACTTTGAGTGTTAATCCGTAGACAACTTTAACGTCTTTTTGAATATTTAAGATTATCTGAAGAAATTGTTGTTCTTGGTATTAATAGCTTAGATATCAAAAAAGGACCTGGACCAGATCTTTTGCGTCCTATATTCTTGCATAAATGTATATTAAGCTTAACCTGTCCCCTCACTATTATTTTCAACAAATCACTCGCCCTTGGTCTTTTCCCTTATTTTTGGATATACAGATTTCAGTTTATAAAATTCGGGTTTAATGATGCTATACTAAATTGGCTTAGTTCATATTTTACTGATAGGTTATAGTTTATGTAGGTCATAGTTAAGTTTCAAGGTATGGAATCCAAATCAATATCTGTATCCTCTTTCTAAATGTTTGACAGGAATTTCTCGCCTTACCTATGCTGATGATCTAAAAATGTATTATGTAATAAAAACTACATCAGAATTTACTTTTCTTCAATCCAAATTCAATAATTTGGTTTAATGGTTAACTGAAAACTCGCTTGATCTAAACGTTCAAAAATGTTATGTCAAAAGTTTCACATAGCTTGTGTTTCCATTACTTTTGACATATGGTGTAAGAAAATCTGTTAGTCGGGCTAACTAGGACATTTGTGCAGTCTTAAGAACTACTCGTCTAATTTTGTCATTCCCATTAGATTTGTTGTAAGTCATTAAATCTTCAGATTTTTTTAGTAATAACTCGCGAACGAAAGTTAACTCTTTAAAAGTATCAATTTATTTATTTAAAAGTTGTTGCCGTTTTTTGTTTTCTGTATTCTTAAATTGTTGTTACCATATAGCTTAGATAACCAGGAATTTATAAACAATAATAAAAATATCATAAAATAATCAAAAGTACCTCAATTTTATAAACTAAAAATATATACCAAAAAATAAATACTTACCACCAGCCAATGATAATGGAGATTTATCACTAATACGTTTTCTAATTGATGATATGTTGGGGTTATTTAATAAATTCGGTGAACGTAATGAAACTGGCATCATTGGATTTGTTAAATTGAAACTTGATGTACATTGCATAAAATTTGTTGAATTATTTTCCTGTTTTTAAGAAAAATAAAGAAAAACATATGTAGTTATATGATATAATATAAAAAGAAATGCTGTTGATAATAAAAAGCCAGTCAGTCAGTCGTGGTAGGGATAGAATTTTATAAATTGATGCTCCAATGTATTTCCACACAATGAGATAGACTGAGAAGAATATTGTAGATAGACTAAAAAATTTATATGAAAAATTAAAAGAAGGATTAAAAAAGTGCATCTACCGTTTCTACCAATTGGATTCCATTTAGAAAGTTCATAGAAAATGATAATTATAATTGTTGAAGAAATCCATTGATTCGAAAGATTGAATTTTATATTCCCAGAAAGGATAAACAATCTTACATTGAGGACAACTTACAAATTGATTCGACGTGTGTCAGGGAGTAAGATAGTGCTGCATTTTATCATTAAAATTGTTTTCACTGGTAACGGATAATATAATGACTACTATTGTGGGTGTAAATTAGAGCAATGATATCCATTGCCGTCCTTTAGAACGTACATCAACTACTTATATTACGAGGGCGATGTCTGTTTAATGTCACACATGAATGGAGGTATAAATTATATTTGGCGAAAGCTGTATAACACTAGCAAAGTGTGTGCCTAAAAGATAATGGATAATGGATACAACAGCTAGAACATAAGAACAGCTAGAATAAAAATCATGCGCACAACTAGCACTTCAAAACAAGCGATTCTACTGAAGGGATGCAAATCGAAAAGTTGAGTAAATTTAACTAACTGGATAACGTTGCATCTTCCGGTAAAGCTGCAAACCTAAATATTGAGAGCTGCACTGTTTTCCGGGCACTCCAAAAAATATAAAAATCGAACAACACATTTCTCCACACTAAAATAATATTTTTGAATTTAAATGTAAAATGAGTTCTCTTATACGCCTGCATGGAAAGTTATTCTTATACACCTGCATGGGCACATGAAAAGTTTAATCCAACTTCACCAGGAAATTTCAAGGGTACACCAGGAGATATCTCCAGGGCATCCTTAGAGTTCTAAAGGGTTGGGGCAAAAAGCAAATGAAAAACAATGAACCGATGAAATCGAACAGAGGATAGTGTTGAATCTAACATACTCTCAAAAACCTGCTATTAACAGTCCCAGTCATCGCACCTAACAAAGAACGTGCTCTTAAAGAAAGTGTATTGAAAGACAGATATTATGACGATGAAGGATTAAAATTTAATTTTTGTTATGAAATATGAGTATATAGCTGTATAATTTTATATTCTTTGTTGATCACTAAATTTTAGATAGACTATCTCTTCGCTTTGTTCGGCAGTCTCATGTTCATTCTTCAAAAGACTATTGTTGTTATTGTTATTATCTTGACAGTCAAGCCTTACTTATTTAACTGTCAGTTTTTATGAGAACAGTGTAAAATTTGTGTTCCAAGTTTGGCAAATCAAAATAGCTTACTTTCATAGGATACCACTACTAAAACTTGCACTAATTTTACTACCGAAAGGGGTTCAACCCCTAATAGAAAATAATATAGATATTCCCAGGGTAACATTCGCCGCCCCAGCATAAAAAAAGATATAGATAGGCTAGAAATTTTAGATAGGCTATCTCTTCGCTTTGTTCGGCAGTCAAATGTTCAGTCTTCAAAAGACTATTGTTGTTATTGTTATTATCTTGACAGTCAAGGCTTACTTATTTAACTGTCAGTTTTTATGAGAACAGTGTAAAATTTGTGTTCCTAGTTTGGCAAATCAAAATAGCTTACTTTCATAGGATACCACTACTAAAACTTACACTAATTTTACTACCGAAAGGGGTTCAACCCCTAATAGAAAATAATATAGATATTCCCAGGGTAACATTCGCCGCCCCAGCATTAAAAAAAGATATAGATTAAGACTCTTAATTTAACTTAATTTAACTCAAGACAAAGTTTTCTATTTCCGCAAAATAATTAATTCTTCAACGCAGATATGTCCAATTTAAGAAACACTTTTGTTACATAGGGTATTTATTGGTTCATCTAATCTCTTTGTTGTAACTTCCGGAGTCACTGATCTACACCTGTCCATTTTGGTTTAAACTTTCTTTTCTATAATATCTTGATTCTGGTATTTTCCCTATAAGAAGGATGATTTTTAGCAAATCTAGTGAATTTTTAAAGGTGGGAAAAAAAAGATTTAACACCATGGCAACAATAGGAATATTTGTTTTCCTTGTCAATATTTGCTTTACAAAATAAACGTTAATTTGAGCTTGAACATGTGTCAGCATTGGTCAATTAGAAACATTTCAATGTGGCTGATTGAAAGATACAAACCAGGGAAATTTAAATTTTTTTATTGGTATTTTATTTTTTGGGTAATTTCAATTGACTTGAAAATTACTTCTAATTGGAAAAAGCTTCATATTTTCTTGATTTTATGATGTTTTGCTATTTGGTTATTACATAAAATATAGTTTTCCTACACGAGTTAAGAACTTGGATATGTTTTTAAATAAATGATTTGTTTGAAAAATGGGCACAAAAATTAGTATGTATTTTTTAATTATTTTTATTTTTTAATCGATAACTTTTTGCGGGAATATTTTGGAAAAGGTCCACATATAAGTTTTTAGGTTCCTGTGACTGCTTTTTGCTATTTTTGACATTGACCGATATTTTATTATTAACGTATTAATATAATAGATAACTCAATTTTGAGTCAACTTTTAATTTTGGTTTGGTTAGACAAGAATACTCAGTTATAAACCAAGCGGATCGAAATTACAGATACTGTAGGAGAGCAGCGGAAAATTAATAGAATTGTTCCTCACCGTTTTTTAATGTCGAGCAATTGCATGTTAAATATACTAAATGTCATTAAAAAATTTAGAGATTTTTTGGTTGGCACTTGGTAAAACATAATTTTTAGAAATTAATAAAAAATTTAATTATTTATCAATATTTAATTAAATTAAACAAAACACTTGTTATTGTTTCACTCAGTGAAAATAATTAAATTTTTTGTTAATACTAAAAATACTAAATGTAGCCTTTAGAGACAGATTGTACGGTTTCTCAGGAAAGTTTATTTATTTATTAATAAATTTATTTATATAGGGCTTATCACCACATTAGAATTTATCAAGCACATCAAAGGGAAATAAAAATATTTTTTTTGTGTATAAATAATTGTAAAATTTTTGTTTTGTCTATTTTATTTAATTCATATTTTGTCTTACCTTACAATCAAATTTTTTATCTGTTCCAAATTGTTTAATAATATAAAAATGTTGTAACATTGCTTGCAAACGATCACGTTCTTTTTGTAAATGAATTTCTAATTGTGATACAACTTGCATTTGAACGCGTGCTTGTGCTGTTGAACGATCATCTAAACTGTGTTCAGTATTTAGATGTCTTAATATAAATTTAATAATAGAATTAAGAATAAATAATAATTAATAATTTATATATAAATAAAAAAATATAAAATCAACAAATAAAAAAAGGAGAATATAAAAGTTCTTTAAATACATATTATACAAGAATTAAAAATTTTTGAAAACGTAGTACATACATTTTTGTTGTTATATTTTTATTTTTATTAAAATGTTTTTTATTCTATTTAGTTGGCGAACATGGCTAAAGAAACATAGTAATTACATTTAATTTTATATATATGCACTAGGAAACTCACCCGACGTTGTTCGGGTTCAACAAAAAATATATAATATAGCAAATTCCCAGTATGCGCTGCCATGTCCATTTTCACCAAATGGAACTTTGCATGTTCACCAAGTATTCATACAAAAAAAATCGGCAGTGTGGTTACGATAAGACCAAATAAATATACCTGGTATAGTAAAGCTAATCAGATCTATGTATTTGATTTAATCACCTATTTGGTCAAAAAACAATATCATATCTTAAAATTTATATAAATAAGATAATAGAACAATTAATAGAACAATTAAAGCTTGCATTTAGGTTTTAATCATAAAAATAACAAACCATATTTTTAAGGAAATTGAAGCCGATTAGATTGGAAAGGGTAGTCAGAATTAGTTATAAAAATAAAAAAATTACAGAGCATCCTTGTCTTGGAAAAATTACGCCACAGAGACATGTCTAGGAACGTATTCGGAGTCTACTTCCATTGCACAAAGTAAAAGATTTTAGCAAGATAATGGATATTCAAACTTTTAATTTATGAAGTGGCAATCCAAAAAGTTAAAGGGACTGCCAAAATTCTGTTGCATAATTTACAGTATCATTTAAACGTGTATCGACAGACTCATATTTTCTTTCTTCACTTTTTATTTTATTCAAAAGAATTTCGCGCGTTTATTTTAACCGCGGTAATATTTATTAATGTTAGAACCACACGCTCGAAAATCCAACAATGGGCATTTTAATTAAAGTTTATTCATGTTTTCATTTAAATGCAGTATCAATTTTACCGATAAAAGTATTAGAACATGATTAAAAATGCAACTGAAGCGTTTACTTCATCAGCTTTCGTTCTTTTATGAACCGCTGGAAGTTTTTGTCAAAAATCGAAGCAAAAACTTTACTGCACGTATAATGTTGTTATTATTTCGCACTTCCCGTAACGTTTTGTCAAAACCTTCGAACTATAATCTATTATCTGATTATATGAATTAATTTAAAAAAAAAAAACAAAGTAGCAAAGACAAAAACCGAATTATCAGAATATAATTATTATACCGATAAAATAGCTTTGTTAAAATATTACGATCTTACAGCAAAAAAACTTACCGGTAAAACAAATGGTAGATTTCGAAAATATAATTTTTACCTCAACCATGTTCAGAAATTCCAATAGTTGAAATTTATTTATTTTATTAACAAATAATTCAAAAGTGTAAATTCAAATGCGCAGTAGCATTGAGTAAATATTTTATTGTGCATGGAGAATCATAAACTGAAATTTACGATCTGCTAAGAACAAGAAAAACAAACTATGTTATGACATTATTATCAAGTTCTAATTCAATACACGATAAATTTAGTACATATAAAAATTAAAAAAACTTTAAAAAGAAAAATCACAGACCACCCTTACCTACATCAGAGACCCTAGCGGAATAACAATATAACAATAAAAACTGAACAATAAGAAAAAAGCATAATTATTGGCTTTACCCCTAAATATATAATAAATGGCCTATAGATTCGATATGATTTAACAAAGCCATAACCATATCATAACCTTCACTATAATGGTCATATCTAATCATACCAAAACGTCAAGACCAAAATTTAAAAGAAGTGAAATAAAAATATAAATTCTATAAATAAATGTTTTTGTTTTTTTATTTTGAGTTTTGAAATAGTTAGGGCTATTATGATAATAAAAAAAACCACAAAAAACGTATCCTATGGCTATTTTAATGTGTTTTTAATGTGGGTGTGGTATGTATTTAGTTTAAATGCATTTAATTTCATATCTATACTGCCATCTATAGCCATATGAACGATCGGGTTCTAACCCCGGTGTAATAGAATGGGTAGGGGACAGAAGAGAGGGGAAGCATGGCGTGCATCGGACAACGGCGGAGGTAACAACCAAAGGCGGAAGATTCATGCTCGGCATTGAGCCACTTTCACATTTTGAATGTAAGGGTCTTTTCCGTAACCATGTATGCAGCGTCTGCATCTCCTAGTTGGAGCGGCTACAAAAGGCGTCTGTACTCACAATGAGCGGCCTATAAGAAGATGTATCTCACCATCCAACGGGCGGGCGTGCCTGTCAGATTTGAGCTTATGGTTTTATCACCCATATCTCAGAAAATGCCAAAGGGTCAACCAACTGATAACATTTCATGAAACATGACAACGAATGGTAGGTCCCCAAGAGGTAATCGCGATGAAATCATGGTGAATCCTCCTACAGCCTCGGTTGTAGTAAACCGCACATCGGATTTGGGGGTGCGGCATATTTCATGTGGTGGTGTCGAGAGGAACACCGAGATAACTGAATCGGAAGTAAATTATCAAAATCGTCTCGTACGCGCGGAAAATACCTTCGGTTATAGGACACGAACAATTTTCGGAGCTTGGAACGTTAGATCCCTGTACGATGCAGGTCGATACGAGCAAGTTGAACGCGAAATGATTCGACTCAAGCTGGAAATATTATGTATAAGTGAAACCAAATGGAGAGGGCAAGGAGATTATATATCTCCCAGCAATTTAACATCTATGCTGTACTCTGGAGATGATGAAGCAGTTGGTGGCATAAGGAGAGGAGGTGTCGGCATTATATTAAGTCGCAATGCTAGACGTAGTTTGATCTCCTGGGCCCCAGTATCCAGAAGACTTATCACTGCCAGATTGAAATCTAGAGTACGAAATATTACCATCATCCAGTGTTATGCTCCAACTGAAGACGCAGATGAGGAAGAAAAATCCATTTTCTACACACAGCTAAGTACGATTTATGACAATGCTCCAAAGGCTGACATTAAGATCATTCTGGGCGATCTAAACGCCAAAGTTGGATGTGAAAATGCATGTCTAGAGAAAGTCATGGGGAAACACGGAATAGGTGTAAGAAATGGCAACGGAGAGCTGCTCGTAGATTTTTGTAACTCACGACAACTTACTATTGGTGGAACCCTATTCCCCCATAAAACTTGCCACAATCAAACATGGATATCCCCGGATGGTCGTACAGAAAACCAGATTGACCATATAATCGTACAACAGAAATGGAGGAAATCGCTCTGTGACGTAAGAAACAAAAGAGCGCGGATGTCGGTAGTGACCACCATTTGGTCTTCGCGTGTATGCAGTTGAGGACGTCAGCTGTCAATCGACGTAGAATCGGACCGGAAAAGAGAGCTCATTTCAATGTAGAAGCATTAAAAAATCCCACCATATGTCGTAATCTGGTAGCCAGCATCAACGACAAAGTAACAACATGGATGGTTGAAAATGAGCAAGATGAATCTATAGATGTTATGTGGGATAATACGAAAAAAAGATTTATAGAATCCGGTTCCGAAACAGTACCTTCGCTATCTACCCAAAGAAATCCATGGATATCACAAACCTTATTGGATAAAATTACCGAACGTAGTTCCTTAAAGAGGAAAATCAATGCCGAATCCAATCAGCAAAAAAAAGAAGAACTACGTTTGCAGTATAGATTAGTACATAAGGCTGCACAGAGGAGTGTAAGACGTGACAAACGGAAAAATATAGAAGAAAAAAAGGAAGCTGCAAAGGAAGCTGAGAGCGCTGCTAACAGAGGAGATGTCAAAACTCTTTACAAGATTACGAATCAGATTGCCAAACGTAACAGTAAAGAGCATCAAACAATCTTGGACGAGAGTGGAAGGCTGTTGGTATCTATGGATGATCAACTGCAAAGATGGCAGGAGCATTTCTGTAGATTGTTAAACAAGCAATTCGTAGAACAAAATGTATCCACAAGCTCTCCTATGCCAACCATGCGCAGATCATTTAGGGGTATCGATGTGGGAGCCCCAAGTAAAAGCGAGATAAAATCAGCAATTCTCCTTTTAAAAAATAATAAAGCAGCAGGAGTAGATGAGATACCCGCCGAATTCCTAAAAGCTGATCCAGATGTATCAGCTGATATTTTGTTACCTTTGTTCCAGGCTATATGGGAACAAGAAAAATATCCAAGTGAATGGAAGGAAGGAGTTATTGTCAAAATACCAAAGAAAGGTAACCTAAATCATTGCAATAACTGGCGAGGTATCACTCTACTCACAGTTTTCACGAAATTAATGGCTAGAATAATACTCGAAAGGATTAAAGGCAGAATAGAAGCTACACTCAAAAGACACCAAGCAGGTTTTCGCAGTGGCCATTCGTGTGTGGATCACATCAACACATTACGAATAATTCTTGAACAATCCACTGAATTTAAAGCACCGCTGAATCTCATGTTTGTAGACTTTGAGAAAGTCTTTGATAGAGTAAACCGAGAGTATATTTGGGAATCGCTTAGTAGGAGAGGCATTCCAGAAAAAATTATAGCTATAGTTAAGGAATCCTACAAAGATGCAAGATGTCGCGTTTTACATCGAGGACAGCTGACAAATTGCTTCGAGGTGTGTCAAGGAGTAAGGCAGGGCTGTATTTTACCACCCATATTGTTTTTAGTAGTAATGGATGACATAATGACTACTACTGTGGGTGTAAACGAGAGCAACGGTATCCAGTGGCGTCCTTTCGAACGTATCAGCCACTTAGATTACGCCGACGATGTGTGTTTATTGTCACATACGAATGGAGGTTTGAACGATATGTGCCAAAAGCTGTATGACACTGGAAAAAGTGCGAGCCTAAAAGTCAATTCAGCTAAAACTAAAATCATGCGCACAACGCACACATCACAACATCCGATCCTCCATCAAGAAATTCGAATCGAAGAGGTGACTACGTTCAATTACTTGGGCAGCATCGTGTCATCAGATGGAGGCGCCGATTTGGATATTGAAGCCCGCATCAGTAAAGCCCGTACTGCTTTCGGGATACTTCCAAAAATATGGCAGGCAAGCAACCTATCTCTGCGCACAAAAATAAGAATTTTCAACGCCAGTGTAAAATCTGTTCTCCTGTACGCTTGCGAAACATGGAAAGTTTCTGTAAACATCACCAGGAAACTCCAAGCGTACATCAACAGATGTCTCCGGCGCATCCTAAACATTCGTTGGCCACAAACCATTTCCAACAGAACGCTGTGGCAAAAAACGAAACAAACACAAATAGATGTGGAAATCCGACAGAGGAAATGGCGTTGGATCGGGCATACTTTGAGGAAACCTGACAACAACATAGCGAAACAATGTTTCGAATGGAATCCTCAGGGTACACGTCGCGTCGGAAGGCCGAGAAAAACGTGGAGAAAAACTGTCTTAGCCGAAGCAAGTACCCAGCAAAGAACGTGGCCACAATTGAAGAGGTTAGCCGCAGATAGGAGCCGTTGGAAAGAATTTACTTCCGCCCTAGCCCCACGGATGCGTTTGCAGCACAATGATGATGATGATACTGCCAGCGACATCTCTGTTCGCCACATTTTGTTGAAATGTACGTCTCTATTAATAGTATTCGTTAGGAAGCGTTTAGACATCATATTTTATTTCATGAAAGTTTTGTTTTACTTATTTTTATTACATTTATAAATTTTATTGCAATTACATCAAATTTTATTTCAAAAGTTTTAAATACATATCTCAAAGATAAACAAAAATAGTTGCCAAGCATACTATATTTATTCATGCAAAATCCACTTTCTAAACTTGCAAAATACGAAGATACAAATATGCGAGACGAGTACTAATAATAAATACTTATAAACAAATATAAATATTCAGTGTAATTTCAGAACATTTATGAAATATAAATATTTAAATAGTAAATCAATTATTCTAAGTATTATTTGTATTGATGAATAATAATAATATTTATAAACACATTTTTTGAATTTTTTAATGTATATTTTTCAATATATTGGCATAACACAATTAGAAGTTTATAAATACCTTTTCTCGCAAAATTCACTTTTTTAACTTGCGAAATACAAAAATGCGTGTCAAGCACTATTATTTGAAAAAAAAAAATTTATGATATTCTATAACAAAGTCGGATGTCAAACTTTAATGAACATCATTAATACGTTATAAACACAATTCAAAAACGTATAAACGCTGCTTTATATAAAAGTTTTCTTCAAAACTATTAGCGGTCAAAATTAATTTATAATAAATAAATAAATAACTAAATAAAAAATATAAAAAAATAGTTATAGATAGATCAAACAATATTGTAAACTACTAGCTATTCCCGGCGTAATATTCGCCGGTCTAGCATTAACATTATAAATGAAACAATTTATTTTATTTGTTTATTTTCTTTATTTATTATATAATAAAAAAATATATAAAACATTGATTTTTTTTAAGAAAATAAAGAAAATAAATAAATAAAATAAATTGTTTCATTTATAATGTTATTATTTATTATTATTTATTATTATTTAATATTATTTATTATTATCTTATATATTAATACACTTAAACGACTGTTAGACTTTCCACAAAGCTTTTTTCAATTAGATTAGACAACTTTATTAGAACTATTACGAATTACAATAGTGTGAAAAATTTTTTTTAAAGACATAAACCACAAAACGATAAAACCAAATAAAACCTAAAACAAATTAAAATTAAACTAAAAAAAATTCACCTATTGAGCATAGCATTGACTATATCTGATAATAGCATTGACTATATCTGATTATGTGAAGTAATTTTAAAAACAAAATAAAATAGCAAAGACAAAAACCGAATTATCAGAATATAATTATTATATCGATTTATAAAAATAGCTTTGTTAAAATATTACGATATTACAGCAAAATGACTATTATAGATCGTAGTTAACTCATGAATGATCATTAATTTATGAAAAGAGAGATCTATTAGAAAAAAAAAGTTCGAAATATCGTAATTCAAAAAAAAAAAATCAAAATTTGACGTTTTCACTTCAGCAATATTTTCGGTTTTAAAAAATGTTGTTGTTATATTGTAAACATACGATTATTTTATGTTTTGGTAATAAATATTTTGATGTCATTGTGGAATCGTTTGAGATTGAAAATATTATTAATGCTGGTGAAAAATAACTTATAATTATTGTAAGTAAATTGATATAAAAAGAATATAATATTATAATACAAGACAACCCCAAAAATTTAATTGTAATTTGAGTGTAATATTTTTTTTTAGGAATCAACTACTGCAAGTGCGTCAGAACGAACTACGTCCTCAACTGCACCAACAACTTCAATAATAACTCATCATGTGGATTTAACAAAAAAAATAATACTAAATTAATATTAGTACAAGCTAGAAAAAACAAAAAACTACAATGAAATTATTAAGCAGAATTTTGTATTTGTAAAAACGCAATGAATTACTTAAAGCCATGCTAGAACTAGAAAATAAAAAGTTAGAATTATAGCAAAAAATAACTGAATATTTAATTTCAAAATTTTAAACTGTTTTAAACTAGAGTTGTCAGAAGGGAAAAGTTTAAAAAGAGAATTTCTTCGGGAAAAAAGAGGACAAAAAGAGAAGAGTGTATATAAAATTAAAATATATATATATACAAAATATATATTACACTAAATAATTAATATAATTTAACAAAAAAAGGCCCACATTTCGAAAGGGAAAAGGACCTATAAAGCTGACCTGCAGATTTATATGTAGGATCAACTGTTACAATAAATTAATAAATAAGACTTTATTTCATCGGTTGTTTTCTTCATAAAACCAGAACACATAACATTAAACATATTTTATATAAATTAATTATGTTTTATATTAATATAATATACTTTATATTAAACATTATATAAATTTATTTCAGCAACAAATCACAATATTTCAATTTTATAAGCCTCTGTTTCATAATTTGTCGTTTGATTTGAGTTCATTACTTCTATTATAAATTAATTACCACATTTTATTTCATTGTAAAATTCTTTGCAGTTTGTATATTTATATATAATTGCATGTGACGACTAACACTGTCTATAGATACGAAAGATCCGAACGAAGAAAGAGAGTGAACAAAACGATCGTGTTGAAAAAGAAATATTCTGGCAACCCTATTTTAAACTGTATTGTATTGTTACTAGGACTATTATGAGACTGAAATATAATGTGATATGAAATATTTTTTGATTTTTAATTGTTTTAATAGTTCTGAATTTATGATACATCACATAACATCTTAATATATAAAAGTATATGGTTAAATAATCTGCTCATATTTTAAACAATTATAATATAATATTTCACTAAAAACACAATTCTCTATTTCATAGTTATATGTTGCTTTGCCTAGATTACGATCTTTTGATAGTGTTAGTGTAGTATAAAATATTATGAAATGTTTGAATTTTATTTTTATGATGTTTAAGAAATAACATGTTTTTGAAACCAATATTATGCTATTTAGGCACCTGTAAAAAATCAGATTTCTTTATTCTCATATCCTAATAAATTCAATATGTTAATTTTTAAAAAAAAAACGAACACAACACCTTAAATATTCTTCTATTATACACAGCAGAAATTAAAGATATAGCAGAAGTGGAGTGGTTATAGTAGTACGTGATACCTATAAAAACAATGTAGTTGTAGTAGTATAGTTTTCACAGATAAACTAATAATTTTTCTAGTCTTTTTCTTTTCTATTTCTCTTCTTTTCTTTCATACTAATTTATCTTTTCATTATCTGTTCAGAATAATAAAATAGAACTTTTGATTTGAAGAGAAATAAAGTTTTTTCTCTTCACATTATATTCTCCCTATATTTTTTCATTTGAAAATTTATTTTACGTTAAAATTTTTCTTAAAGAAAAAATAGTGAGTAGGTATAAATTTTCCTTAATTTTTCTTTTCTTTTTCTTTTGAAAGATAAAATGCGAACTCTGATTTTAACTTTACTAATCAAATATTCTCTTTGTGGTTGGAATGGTGCATCATTATTATTATTATTATTTTTTTTATTATTATTATTATTATTGTTATTATTATTATTATTGTTATTATTATTATTATTATTATTATTATTATTATTATTTATTATTTATTATTATTATTATTATTATTATTATTAATATTATTATTATTATTCCGGAGAAAGGCCGAAGAAAATATAGAGTCAGTGCAGCAGGAAGAGCGGAATCGCACGCTTCGGCAATGGCAGGAGAACTGGGAACTGGAGGAACGAGGGATATGGACGAGGCGGCTCATCGGGGAGGTTACCCCATGGGTAGAACGTCGACATGGAGAGGTAGATTACTACTTCACTCAGCTGCTGAGTGGACATGGATACTTTCGGGCCTATCTGCACAAGATGGGGAAGGCACGTTCAGCGGAGTGCATATATTGCCACATGCACGATGATGCTGAGCACACTTTTTTCATCTGTGAAAGGTGGGCTCGAGAGCGTATGCAGCTAAGGGAAGTTGTACCGCGGTTCTCTCCGGACACAGTGGTGGGCCACATTTTACAGGGTAGGGGAGCGTGGGACAGTATTTCACTCTTTGCGCAGAAAATACTGCGGAAAAAGAAGGTGGACCTAGACACCACAGAGGTCCAACCTACAGACTTTGGCTAGGCAGCAGCCTTCAAGGCGAAGGCATTGGACCTAGCCCGAAGTAATGTGACAAACGGTTCCAGGCTAGTGTCCGTGGAGAGCGGGAGGTTTTTTAGTCGGTATGCCCAATATGGGAGACTCCGACATTGTTGGCCGCACGTGCGCCCTTCATCCAAAAAAAAAAAAAAATTATTATTATTATTATTATTATTATTTTTATTATTATTATTATTATTATTATTATTATTATTATTATTATTATTATTATTATTATTATTATTATTATTATTATTATTATTATTATTATTATTATTGTTATTATTATTGTTATTATTATTGTTATTATTATTGTTATTATTATTATTATTATTATTATTATTATTATTACTATTATTATTATTATTATTATTAGTATTATTAGTATTATTATTATTATTATTGTATCCTAACTTAATGAAAATTATTAATACCTCATTGATGCAAGGAATGTTTCCGAGATCATGGAAGGAGTCCATAGTAGTGCCCGTAGAAAAAATTAAAAATGCAAAGATGGCATGTGATTTAAGACCTGTAAATATGTTACCAATGTATGAAAAAATTCTCGAAAAAGTTGTGTGCTTTCAGATGGAAGAATTTCTAACTACAAAAAATATTATATGTGAAGAACAATCTGGTTTCAGAAAAGGATTTTCAACTGAAACATCTTTAAATTGGATAATAAATGAATGGAAGAAAGAAACTGATTCTGGGAAAGTTATCATCGTGGTTTTTTTAGATTTAAAAAGGGCTTTCGAGACACTGGATCGAAAAATTTTAATAGAAAAAATGTATAAATACGGAATAAGAGGCACTGAAAAGAAGTGGTTCGAAAGTTTCTTAAATGAAAGATTCCAAAAAACAAAAATAGGAGAGGATGTATCAGCCAAAAAACGAGTAGAACTAAGAGTTCCACAAGGATCCGTTTTGGGAGTAATGTTGTTTTTATTATACATAAATGACATAAAGGATAGTGTTGCCTTTTCTTCAGTGTCTTTGTTTGCGGATGACACATTAATTTACTTAGTAGGGGATAATTTGGTAGACTTAGAAAATAAATTGAACAGGGACCTAGAAACATTATATGAGTGGTTGTCAAAAAACAAATTAAAACTTAATGTAAGTAAAACAAAATGTATGGTGATAAATTCTCGAATAGAAAATTTAAATATAAATATTAATAATGAACGATTAGAGTGTGTTAGCAATATTAAATATCTAGGAGTCATTGTAGATAAAGAGCTTAAATTTAATATGCATTCTGATAATATTTGTAAAAAAATTTCGAAAAAACTTGGTTTTTTGGCAAGAATCAGAAATAAAATATCACTAAAGTGTGCAATATTAATTTATAATGCAATTATCTTACCACATTTTGAGTACTGTTCCCCGATTTTATTTATATGTAATACTGAAAGCTTAAATAGATTGCAAGTACTTCAAAATAGAGCTATGAGAATTATATTAAAGTGTGACAGATGAACACGAAGTAAGGATATGCTAAATAAATTGGAATGGATGAGCGTAAATCAAAGACTAAAATTTAATGCAATAATGTTCGTATATAAGTTGAAATATGATAGGATGCCGCAATATTTACAAAAGAATATTAGATATGTAGGTGGTTATTACTTTCTAAGAAATAAAGGGTGATTTCAGACTCCCATTATACAGGAGAACCAGAACACAAAATAGTCTACTCTATAAGGGTACACAATCTTTTAATTTGTTAGCCAATGCAGTTAAGAATGATATGGATATTTCAAGATTTAAAAGAAAGTTAATTGATATTATAAAGAACAATGAGATATAAAGTATTTAAATTTTATTTACTTTTGAAATTTTAAATAGTTAAAAATTAAAGTTTTGTATACGAATGTTTAAAATTAAAACTTTCAATATTCCTTTAAATGTGTAAATTTTGTTTTAAATATGATGTTATAATAGTTTTTTATTGAACTAATAAAATTAAAAAAAAAAACAAAAAAAAACAAATATTATTCCCCCACATGGTAGTGACCTTGACGTGGTGTGGGGGCCTAGGTTGCAGTGATTCATCAGGCTGTGCTGGCGGGAGTATGTTCTCCTGGTAGGGTCACCCAATCCAGATTGGCTGATGATGAGCAGCTTACAAACTACTACCGACCCCCTAATCCAGTGGTGTCATGCGGTCGTGCCCAGTGGACTAGTTGGTAGCAAGGGGGTAAAACACTTAGCTACCAATAACGGAGCCTTCCTGATACCAGGTCACCTCAGGGAGTATTATTGACCTTACCACAGTAACGGGCCTCTGCTGGGGCGGACCTTACATTGCCGCGATACTCGTGGGAACAAAATCGAGATAAATAAAAACAAAAACATGAAGAAAGTAGTAGATAGAAGAGTGGAAGAAAGAGCAGGGATGGGCATGGCCCCATTTATTAGGAGTGGGAAGACGCCTGGATCTCCCCTGGCATGCCTAGGGGTGCACGGTCTTGAACAGGCACAGGAGAAACTAGGAACACCGGCGAATACAGAGGAGATCCAAACCACCGATCTCATGCTGGAAACGCCAATGAGCAGCTTGCATAAACAAGTAGAGGAAAAAGCATGCAGCGACAAAAAAGACTATGAAAGAGAGGAAGAAACACAGCTCCTACTGATTCAGAAGCTTACAAAAACGATGATGGCGGCAGTTACAAAACAAAAGAACGTTAGCACGGAGGTTAAGAACGGACTGCTAAAGCTCCAAGAGGCGGTAGAAGTGATATTTACTGCAAGAGGAAAAGAATAAAAACTCACCCTTGAAGCTAGAAAGCAGGCCCAAAGCCTCAGACAAATACCACCAACGGACAAGAAGAGAGGAAGGGAGCTAGAGGGGTCTACTATAAGCGGTACAGAAACCCCACCACCCAGAAAAAAGAAAACTGTTGAAAACCGAGGCGAAGGCGAATGGATAGTCGTCCAAAATAACAAAAATAAAACCTTTAACGGACCGCCAGGTGAAGGAGATACTTCTAGACAGCGACGCCTCCCAGGGGAAAAAGGGTCAAGGAACGGCCAAAGTGCTGGGAAAAAAGAAAACGGCGAAGGAAAGAGAAGGAGAAGGAGAAGAAGAAGGAGTAGGCAGTTTAAAAGGCCAGACCAGAGGCCATTATAATTAAGCCCGCCGAAGGCAAAACATATGCTGAAATTCTGAGGGAAATACGGGAGCGAGTAAGCCCAGACACTTCCAAAACCGACATAAAGGGAAACAGGAAGACACAAAACGGGGCGGTTCTGCTGGAATTAAACAATAAGGCAGAAGGAAAGGAGGAAATTAAGGAGGAACTCCGAAAGAGTCTGGGGAAAATGGCAGACGTTAAAGAACTAACGGCCAAAACAACATTGGAGATGCGGGACATGGATAGTCTCACTACAAGCGAAGAGGTGCAAGCAGCACTTAATAGAGACTTGGGAAAGGAAGTACAATGCAGGCTGAAAGAGCAGAAGACAGCAAAGATCAGAATAGGGCTAATCAGATGTAGAATACGGGAAAGAACACCAGTAGTGCGCTGTTATAGGTGCATGAACTTTGGACACTTCAGAAGAGAGTGTAAAGCGCCTAACCGAGAGGATACGTGCTATAAATGTGGACAGAAAGGTCACAAGATTAAAAGCTGCACGCAAGCTGCGAAATGCATCCTGTGTACGGAAATTAAGGCAAAGGCAACGAGCCATATGTCAGGTACGAAAGACTGCAGTGCATTTCGGAGAGCTCTTAAGGAAGTCAGAAAAAATAGAAAAAATAGAAGATGATAAAAGTCTTTCAAGGAAACATGCATAGAAGTCGAGTAGCAGATGATCTCTTAACACAGATCACGCTTGAAAAAGAAATTGATGCTCTAATAATCAGCGAGCAGTACGTCCACCGGAGCAGAAACAACTGGTTCTCAGATGTCACCGACACGGCGGCAATCTGGATCTCAAACCCTGGAAAAATATACGCATTGGAACAGTGGGCCCGGAAATGGCTTCGAGGTCGAGGGGCAGCCTGCAAGCCCTCACCAGGCAGGGCCGTTGGTTGACGCCACTCTGCGTCAAATCACCCTAGCCTGCGACCGCTCAATGCCTCGGAGGCGAATTCCTCATGGAAAACAGCCTATGTACTGGTGGACAGCCGAGATAGCTGACCTCCGGAGAGATTGTCTCCGACTGCGGAGAAAGGCTCAGAGAGCTAGAACGGAGGAGGAGGTTAGGGTCAGGTCCTCGGATCACAAGGAGAAAAAGCGCCAGTTGCGACGGGCAATCAATCACAGCAAGGCGAGATGCTGAGAAGCACTGAGAGAGGATATAAGCTCAGATCCATGGGGTTTAGGTTACAAAATTGTAATCCAGAAAATTGGGGCACTGAAAACCCCTCCGCCCATGGACATACATTTCTCAGCGGGAGTTTTCCCCAAGTGTTGGAAGACAGCTAGGCTGGTACTCATCAGCAAGGAGAAAGGAGACCCGGAGCTACCTTCCTCATACCGTCCGCTGTGCATGCTGGACACTGCGGGAAAGGTTCTTGAGAAGTTACTCAAGCCAAGGCTGTTGTCTGCCATCGAGGCAGCTGGAGGTTTGTCTCCGCGTCAGTACGGTTTCAGGGCTGGTCGTTCCACAGCAGATGCCATTCCACAGCAGGGCCGAGGACCACAACCATTTCTCACGTTGTATAGTCCTCCTTGTGACTTTAGACGTGAAAAATGCGTTTAATTCGGCCAGATGGAGCGACATGCTCCAAGCTCTAGAGCAGGAATTTCGTGTTCCGAAATATCTGCTAGGAATGATCAGCGACTACTTTGACGACCGTACAGTACTCTTCGATACGGCTGAAGGACAAGGGAGTATCACTGTCTCTGGAGGTGCAGCACAAGGTTCAATCCTCGGTCTCGACCTTTGGAAGGCCGCATACGACAGTTTGTTGCGATTAAACATGCCGGATAAGTCAATGCTGGTCAGATAAACGCTGAAGCTCAATCAGACCTTGCGGTTTATCCTTTCTTGGATGGACAGCCGCGGACTGTCGTTGGCATTGAGCAAGACGGAGGTTGTAGTGCTGACAAAAAGGAGGATGAACCTTGAGCTCCAGATGCGCATCGGCGAAGAAGAGGTGCAGACAAGACGGGCGGTAAAATATCTCGGCATCACGATTGACAGCAGGCTAAATTACTTTGAGCAGATCAAGAAGACTGCTGACAGGGCCGCAAATGGTGTCATGGCGCTGTCTCGATTGATGGCCAACATAGGTGGACCAAGATCGAGTCGGAGGCGGCTACTGATGTCTGCGGTCCAGTCAGTCTTGCTCTATGGTGGCGAGATATGGGATCATGCTCTCGCAAAGGAGTGCTATCGGATAAGGCTGGGTCGGGTCCAAAGGCTGGCGGCGTTGCGAGTGGCATCTGCTTACAGAACTGTTTCGGAGCCAGCTGTCCTGGTTATCGCTGGCGTAATTCCAATTGCATTACTCGCAAGGGACCGTCAGGCGATATACCGGAGAAAGGCCGAAGAAAATATGGAGTCAGTGCAGCAGGAAGAGCGGAATCACACGCTTCGGCAATGGCAGGAGAACTGGGAACTGGAGGAACGAGGGATATGGGCGAGGCGGCTCATCGGGGAGGTACCCCATGAGTAGAGCGTCGACATGGAGAGGTAGATTACTACTTCACTCAGCTGCTGAGTGGACATGGATACTTTCGGGCCTATCTGCACAAGATGGGGAAGGCACGTTCAGCGGAGTGCATATATTGCCACATGCACGATGATGGTGAGCACACTTTTTTCATCTGTGAAAGGTGGGCTCGAGAGCGTATGCAGCTAAGGGAAGTTGTACCGCGGATCTCTCCGGACACAGTGGTGAGCCACATTTTACAGGGTAGGGGAGCGTGGGACAGTTTGTCACTCTTTGCGCAGAAAATACTGCGGAAAAAGAAGGTGGACCTAGACACCACAGAGGTCCAACCTACAGACTTTTGCTAGGCAACAGCCTTCAAGGCGATGGCATTGGGCCTAGCCCGAAGTAATGTGACAAACGGTTCCAGGCTAGTGTCCATGGAGAGCGGGAGGTTTTTTAGTCGGTATGCCCAATATGGGAGACTCCGACATTGTTGGACGCACGTGCGCCCTTCATCCATAAGGGATTTTCCCTTCTAAAAAAAAAAAAAAAAAAAATTGTTATTATTATTATTACTATTATTATTATTATTATTATTATTATTGTTATTATTTTTACTATTATTATTATTATTATTATTATTATTATTATTGGGAGGTAAAGGCTGGTATATGGTGTCAGACAAACTTTCTACCAACGGAAGTCTTGAAAAAAATTGGGAAACGCCTACTGTAATTATCAGCTCGACCAGCAAATCCTAATCTCACCTCCTCGAAGGTAGGTAACATAGTTATCTGCCGGGAACGTCCTGGTAACATACTTAGCTAAAGAGATAGGGTAAAAGCGAATATTTGGCGCACTAATCAAATAAAACAAGTTGGTGCAGGACGGGCGTGTATTACTCGTACAAGCGCAAAATGCTCGAAAATCCAAGCGCGTCTGTATTCGTAGCGAGCGACGACTTGGTCGGCGTCTGTACTCCATGTTAGGAGCGGCCGGAATTAAAAACGGAGATGAGAAACTCCACAAGGACTCAGTTTATAAATATGCAATGGATAAAACAATAAATATAAATACCCCAGGTGGTAATCTAGCTATGCTAGAGAATCCATCCTCCAAGGAGGCCGATCCCACGAATTTTGGGGGGATCGCTTATTGCTAAAAAATAAATCTGTACCAAATGACCCACCTAGCAACCGGCGCTTAGAGGTATGCGGGCTTCTAAGTGTTAAATATGTTACCGAAGAACAGAAGAAACAAAAGCAGCAACCGAAAATGGGAAGTTACCCATTTCAAAGAAGCAACAAAATAGTTCGTTCTCCAGTTAAAGGAGCATCAACCGAACTCACTAAATGCAGTAAGAAACTGATCACCACACCAGAAAAGACGGCAAATGGAGGAACGCCGAAAGAAGGAATACACCAATTATCAGTTTCCCAAATTGAAACATCAAGGAAAATCCCTGAAGATAAGGAGGAACAGCAACTTCAGAAAATACAACAGCTGACAGAAATCATGCTGCAAGCTGCTGCCAAGCAGAAGAACATTAGTATGAAAACTGGCCTAATAAAGTTACAGGAAGCGATAGAAATAATTTTCGAATGCAGAACCCAAAGGAAGGAACAACCGAAAAATACCAGCGAAATCCCCAGGAGAGCAAAATGCAGCATTAACCTCCGCAAATGGAAAGAAACGAGGCAGAGAGATCTATGCAGATGAGCATGGTCAAACCGACACCCCTCCTGCATACAAGAAAGGAAGAGAAGCAGAAGAAAGTGGTTGGACACTTGTGCAAAATAGAATTTCATCGCAGCGACATGCCAGATTGAACGAAGGTAAAGTACTGGCAGGAAAAAAAGACGCAGCGAGTAGCCAAAGAACACGGAAGAGAAGAAGTAAGATGTCACACTCGGAAAAGCAGAAGAGTACAAGGCCCCGATCAGAAGCAATACTGATAAAACCCACCACAGGGAAGACTTACGCTGAAATCCTAAAGGAAATAAAAGGAAGAGTAAACCCTGAAAAAACAGAGATCGAAATCAGAGGAATCCGCAGAACTCAAAATGGGGATGTGCTGCTGGAAATGGGGAAAGGCCCGAAAGAAAAAGGTAAATTCACCAAGGAGTTACAGGAAGCTCTAGGGACTTCGGCTAGTGTATGGAATGTCACATCAAAGACTGCGATAGAGATTAAAGACTTGGATTGTGTAACAACCGTTGAGGAAGTTCAAAAGGCTATAAATAAGGAGTTAACGGAAGCTGTCGAATGCAAAATACATTTGACAGCACCAAATGGCAGGGAACAGATAACTGCGGTTGTAGTTATGGAAGAAAGCGATGCCAAAAAATTACTGGTAACATCGAAAATAAAAATTGGATGGATCAGATGCAGAATTAGGGAGAGAACAGAAGTTAAGCGATGCTACAAATGCCTTAACTTCGGCCACTTAAGGAGGCAATACAAATATGAAGATCGTAGAGACTGCTGCTACAAGTGCGGACAAAAAGGACAAACAGTCAAAAACTGTAAACAAAAGGCAAGGTGCTTTTTGTGTGCAGAAATAAAAGCAGAAAGTCTGGAGCACGTGTCAGGATCCGGTTTGTGTAGAGTTTTTCGAACTGCACTTGAGGAGATTAAAAGGTATAAAAATAATGAAGCTCTTACAAAGTAATTTGCACAGGAGCAAAACGGCCGATGTTCTACTTTTACAGCTCGTCCGAGAAAAGAATATCGATGTAGTAATTATCAGCGAGCAGTACAAAAATAAGGATTACGAGAATTGCTTCTCGGATGTCACAAGTACAGCAGCCATCTGGGTAGTAAATCAAGGGAAAATACAAATTAACAGCCATGGAGCCGGAAATGGGTTTGTATGGATCACAAACGGCAAAGAAACAGTAAAAAGCTGTTACCTAACTCCAAATCAAACAGCACAGGAATATCGACAGAAAATGGAGCAATTAGAAGATAAGATAATAAAACTAGGAGGAAATGTAGTAGTCGCCGGTGACTTCAATGCTAAAGCAGTGGAGTGGCGATTGCCAGTTACAGATAACAAGACAAAATTTTATTGTGTTAAACTCAGGAAACACCAGCACATTCAGGAGACCCGGGTACACCGAAACTATACCCGGTATATCCCTAGTAACAGAAGAACTTGCTAACAATATAGAAAACTGGATGGTTCTAGAGGATTATATGGCAGCGATCATCAATATATACAATTCGAAATATGCACGAGAAGGAGAGAAAGAAATCGCAACAACCAGGGAGAAGGTACATGGAACGTCAATAAGCTTGACAAAGAAAAAATGGCCAATGTAATAAGGAGAAACCTAGAAAGAGTAATGCAAGTGCCACAGAACGAAACAGGCAGAGAACGAGCAGAAGCAGTGGTGAAAGTAACTATGGACACCATCGCAAGAGCTTGTGAAGAATCAATGCCCAAGAAGTTAGGAAAAAGAAACAGATGCCCAGTATATTGGTGGACAGTAGAAATAGCGGAATTGAGAAGAAAATGTTTGCGTCTCCGCCGCATAGCACAGCGACAGAGAAATGGAGCAGCAGAATTGCTTGTTTCTAGAGGAATATAGAATAGCGAGAAAAACGCTCCGAATTATAATAAAGGAAAAGTTTGTGTGAAGAAATAAACAATGATCCCTGGGGACTTGGATACAAAATTGTAATGAAAAGAATCAGAGCACCAGCATCAGAAAATCAGCTAGAAGCGGACGTTATGGAAAATATTGTAAACACACTTTTCCCTACACACCCTAGAAGAAATGTATTGCAGAGGCACGAAGAACCAGGAGAAGCCCCAATTTTTACACAAACAGAACTAGAAGATGCAGTAAAATCTATGAAAAACAAGAAAGCACCCGGACCTGATAGAATACCAGCAGAGGTCATCAAATTAGTAGCTTCGTATAATCCACAAATGATGCTGAATATGTATAATTGCTGCCTAAAAGAACAAATATTCAGCAAAAGGTGGAAAGAGGCAAGACTGGTTTTAATTGACAAAGTTAAAGGAGTAAGAGGAGCGGCATCGTCATACAGGCCACTATGTATGTTAGATACGGCCGGAAAACTTTTCGAAATGTTAATAAAAACAAGACTGCAAGCAGCAATTCATACAGCTGGTGGATTAGCGAACACACAGTTCGGGTTCAGAAAGGGAAGGTCGACCGTTGACGCTATCAAGGTGGTAACAGAAACTGCGGAAGCCACACGAATGGAAACACATCACTCGAGGAAAATAGTTCTACTTGTTACCTTGGATGTCAAAAATGCCTTTAATTCGGCAAGATGGACTGACATCATAGACGCATTACAAAATAAGTTTACTATACCTACGTACCTTCTGAAAGTTATAGTAGATTACTTAAGCGAGCGAAGATTGATATACAACACGGTAGATGGAAAGAGGATAAAGGATCTTACAGCAGGAGTAGCCCAAGGATCAATACTTGGACCAGAACTATGGAATGTTCTGTACAATATTCTATTATGTATGGAAATGCCTGAAAATATACAGCTAGTAGGTTATGCTGATGATATAGCAGCTATTATAACGGCACGGGATATAGCAGAATCACAGATTAGGCTGAATCAAGTTATGAGAAGAATGTATAGTTGGATGAGGGAACATAGATTAGAATTAGCAACGGCAAAAACAGAAATCGTTATGTTAACTAAGAAAAGAATACCAACTATAATTCCAATGCAAGTAGGTCCAGAAACAATAATGACCAAAGAATCAGCAAATTAGTTAGGAGTTACTATTGATACAAGGCTAACATTGGAGGACCCAAACCAGAAAAAAGACGAATCATTATGAAAACCGCAGAATCAATCCTTCTATACGGAGCTGAAATCTGGGCACATGCGATGGACAAGAGGTATTGTAAAAAACGCATAGCAGCGGTGCAACGAAGAGGGGCTGTCCGAGTCGCGTGCTCCTACATTTTCGCATTCGGCGGTCATGGTAACCGCGGGCGTGATTCCGATTGATTTGCTAGCGCAAGAACGAAGAAATATATATATAAGGGATCAAGCAACGAGCCGAGATGTCATTGTAGCAGAGGAAAGAAGGTACACGATGACAAGATGGCAAGAACACTGGAGTAATGATCAGCACGGGCGATGGACGGCTAGATTAATCCCACAAGTAGAAGTCTGGTTTAACCGACACCATGGAGAAGTAAATTTTTACATCACTCACTTCCTATCAGGCCACGGATATTTTCGATCCTACCTCTACAAGATGGGCAAAGTAAACAGTCCAGGATACAGTCACTGCAGCGCAACACATGACTGAAAAAATAATTTCTGAAATGTGAACTGAAAAAATAATGAAATAATTTCTGTAATGCTTGAAAACCAAGAAAAATGGAATGCAATAGCTAAATACATAGAATTAATACTACGCAGGAAGAAACAGCTCAAATATTTAGAGGACCTAGAAGAAGGATTATTATTATTATTATTATTATTATTTTTATTATTATTATTATTATTATTATTATTATTATTATTATTATTATTATTATTATTATTATTATTATTATTATTATTATTATTATTATTATTATTATGATTATTATTATTATTATTATTATGTGAGTAACATTGAAACATTGTATTTATGAATAAATGCCATATACGTATGTATTCATATGCAAATTGTATTACAGTTACATTGTGTTGTATGAATAAATATTAAATGTATCAGCAAGGTACCAAACAAAAAAGATCAGGTTCAGGTAGAATTAAGATCATAAATACTAGAATAAGGTTTATTACGTAAGACTAGTTTAAATTCAATAAATAATAATCATACACAAAAAAAAAAAAACCAAAAAAAAAAAAATATATAAAACACTGTAAATTAGGTAGCACTATTAAGGAATTACTATTGTTAACGAAATGAGCATATTATTAAGGGTTCAAATTATATAGTTATATGCAAGGATTAGTGTAAATATTATTTAGTCGCAAAGCACTGATGAAGGAAGTAAGTTGCTTCCGAAATATCGATATTTCCAAAATAAATACAAATGAGTAGTGAAAGGAAACTCGACTTTTATTCCATAAATCTAAATATATCACTAAAAACAAATCTGATTATCAAAAACAAAAAAAAGTAATAAACAATTGTTGATAATTTTGTTTCAAATTTGCCTAACATAAACAAACAAACACATAGTGACGCCATGCTAGCTTTTTGCAGTTTTTCCCTATTTGACGGTCCTAAACTCTACCATTGTGAAAAATTTCGAATCTCCATTAGGACCAGGTTTCGACCTTGTTTAGGCGTTGTTGTAGTTTTATAGTCTCCATAGCCTACTTGTTTAATTATTTAGCCCACAAGAATGTTTCTTGTGTATGGTCGCCTGAAATTTTGTGTTCAAAATTTTTCAAAACTTAACGTATTAGATTTCTTAGTATGATGGCAGCTATAGTCTACGGGCAAATAATAACCTTCTGGTGAGGGTTTAAGCGTTTTTTTTTCTTTTTTTTACACTCTTACAGGCGTCTTTACCCGTACAAATTACATAGTTTTGAGAGACACAATTGAAGCCTCGGATATCGAAATTATTGGAAGAAGACCCGGCAAACGTTTAAAGGACTCCAATTTAAGAATTTGCAGTTGGAATGTAAGAACACTCTATCATCCAGCTAAAATTTAAAATATTCTCTCGCAGTATAAGTCAGACATTATTGCGATACAGGAAATCCGATGGAAAGGATCTGGAATGTTAAAAAAACGAACATGCAATTTATATTACAGCTGCCACGAAAAACATCACATATTTGGATGCGGATTCGTAGTGGGAAAACGGCTTAGAGGAAACGTCATTAATTTTACACCGGTTAATGAACGTCTAGCCGTCATCCGTATCAAAGGCAAATTCTTCAACATCAGCCTAATATGTGTACACGCACCAACCGACGAAGCGGAGGACTCGACGAAGGATGAATTCTACGACATTCTAGATAAAACATATGGGTCCTGTCCTGAGTGCGATGCGAAAATCGTGTTTGGAGACTTTAATGCTAAAATCGGTATAAAACTATCCACAAAGCTACCTGGCTATCTCCGGATGGACGTACAGCGAATCAAATTGACTACATTATGATTGACGCCCGATATGCTACCAGTGTGTCGGATGTACGTACCTATCGAGGAGCTAACATGTACTCTGTCCACTTCCTAGTTGTGGCCCGAATATCCAATGTCAAAAGTGAACGCACTAGCCAAAGTAGGCAGTTTAACATTGGAAGACTTCCATCACCTGAGATAGCCATAGTATACAGGGAGCGAATAAGCGATATACTCAATACCACACGTCTACAACACAATCTCTCCGTCAACGAAAAATGGAAACAATGCGCAAACATCATCACGATGGTTGCTACACATACTGTGGGTTTTGAAACACCTCACGTGAGAATCCCATGGTGCGACGATTAATGTTTAGAAAAGACGGTAGAGAAAATGAGGCCTACAGGAAAGCGCTTCAACGTAAAACAAGAGCAGCTCAAGAAGAGTATAGAGCGAAAAGAAGAGACGAGAAGAAAGTTATAAGGCGCAAGAAACATATATTCGAAAAGTCTCAATTTTTGGATATAAAATCAAGTCGAGACAGAGGCGAAGTACGGAGCTTTTATAAAAAGCCAAGCAGCTTGAAGCTGGTTTCAAGCCCCGTACACACGCGCTGAGGAATGATTCGGGAAATTTGGTAACCGATACGGAGGGGATATTAGAGACATGGAAACAGCATTTTAAGAACCTGTTGAATAGCGCAAACATAGAAAACACAGATACGCCGCGCCCTAACCCAGTCAACTCCGAAGATACAGATGCACCCAGTCCTGCAGAAGTGGAAGCAGCCAACCAAAAATTAAAAAACAACAAAGCTGCTGAACAAGATAATCTGCCAGCTGAACTTTTTAAGGCAGGAGGTGAAGTGATGATTGAATTCATGCACCAAATCATCAAACAAATCTGGATCGAGGAGAGCATGCCTGATGACTGGAGTTTAAGTTCAATATCTCCAATATTCAAAAACGGCGATTCCATATCCTGCGCCAACTATAGAGGAATATCCCTATTAAACGTTGCGTATAAGATCCTTTCCAATATTCTGTGCGAATGATTGCAGCCCCATTTGAACTCTGTGATAGGAAACTATCAGTGCGGCTTCCGCCCTGGTAAATCAACCACCGACCAGGTGTTCGCATTAAGGCAGGTTCTGGAGAAGGCCCTCGAATTTAAAATCGACACGCACCATCTTTTTATCGATTTTAAATCTGCCTATGACAGCATACATCGATCAGTGCTTTACGAATCAATGTCGGAATTTGGTTTCTCAGCCAAGCTTATCCGTTTGTCAAAAATTACCTTGGAAAACACCCGGTGTGCTGTGGTGATTGGGAGGCACATTTCTGATTCATTTCGAATGTGCTCCGGATTTCGACAAGGCGATGCGCTGTCATGTAATTTCTTTAATCTGGTGTTGGAGCATATAGTGCGACGTTCCGGTGTGAACACACAGGGCACTATATTTTACAAATTGGTGCAGCTCCTGGGTTTCGCTGACGCCGTCGATATTATCGGAACATCACGACGATCAGTCATCGAAGCCTTTACACAGATTGAGGAGAAAGCAGGTAAAGCGGGTCTTCTCATAAATGAGAATAAAACCTCAAAATATTTGCTGTCGACAAATAAAATGTCCTCACAACATCATATAGGACACAACATCACTGTCGGCTCATATAATTTTGAAGTAGTTCAGGAGCTTATCTACCTTGGAACCAACATCAACTCCACCAATAACATCGACGTTGAAGTAAGGCGAAGAATTACTCTTGCAAACCGTTGCTACTTCGGTTTGTCCAAACAACTGGGTTCAAAACTCCTATCCCAAAATACCAAGGCACAATTATACAAAACGCTTATACTTCTGGTACTGCTATATGGTTCTGAATCGTGGACATTACCAAAAGCAAGCTAGCATGCACTTGGTATCTTTGAGAGAAAAATTCTTCATCGTATTTATGGTCCTGTGTCTGACGAAGAGGTTTGGAGAAGAACATACAATGCCGAACTATACCAGCTGTTCAACGACATGGACCAAGTTCAAAAAGTCAGAATAAGACGGCTTCATTGGTTTGGCCATGTAGAGCGTATGGATGAAAATGCTCCGGCTAGGAAACTCTTCGAATCCAAACCCCAAGGAACGCGTCGTCAAGGGAGGCCACACCTTCGTTGGAGAGATGAAGTATCGGCAGATATGAAAAAGCTTCAAATCATCAACTGGAGAGATTCCGCTCGTGACCGAAATCAGGACAATTTTGTGCCAGGCCCAGGATCTTCAAGGTATGTAGCGCCCAACAAGTAAGTAAGTAACGATATAGTTAATAGATGTAACATTTAGCCCCTTAAAAGTTTAGTTATATTTAAGTCTTTAGTTTTATTATTGATCTCCCTATTGAATATAATGGCTGTTAAAATAAATTTAAAATTTCTAACTTTATTTGTAAAAAATTTTTTTTTAATCTTAAATTGATTTGTTGAGAAATATGTACACAATCGCCCCACCGTTTAATTTATTTAATTAGTACTTATACCTATAGTACTAATACCTTAAAAGCAATAATAATGATGAATAATACAAAAAAATGTAGAAAAAAAAACTAAAAACCACACCAACATAACGGTAACGTGAATGTACAACGAAGTTAATATTAATCCTAATTATTACCTCTCGGGACCGTGAAATAACACCATACATAATAAAGTCATCATTTTCGCCTTCGAATGAAAATAAAGTCATTTCATACCTTTTTTCGGGTAATTATTTGAATAGGGAAAATTTTTTTTGAAATCGATTCAAAATTAAGGGCAACTGAAACCTTTGAACCTGAAATTATAACTATTTGTTCTATTGAACATTTGAGCTAATTAATAATCATAGCAAGACTTCACATTTAAATTATAAAAAATAAATAAACAATAAAAAAACCAAAGTAATTAAAGAAAAAATTAAAATTAAATATCAACCTAAGTTCCTACATCTTTTTTTTAAATACTCATATTAAAATTTAAAAGAATAATAACAAATGAATTCGTGTATGCCAAGCAGCTCCGAATCTTACAAATAAAAATAATAAAAGCAAAAAGTCGGGCCTATTGACGCTATCAACAATGTAGTGTTGCATTCAAGCACCTGTTACCCAAGGTTTATTTTAAACGTGCAATTTTACTTATAAACTAATTTTTTTTATTGGATTTTACGTTATTTTTTTGTTGTTGTTCAAATCTATATTTCAAATTTACTTACAAACTAAGCTACATCATGTTCGGGTCGACAAATAATAAAATATGTTTCACAATTTATTTCTCTAGAGTTTTTATAAGTTATTTAATCTAGAGTTTTTATAAGTTTTAATATTTATTTTATTTTTATATATTAAACTTATCAAATTTTTATATCAGTGAGTTATATAAATCAATGAAAAAATTAACTAAAATAAACAAAATATGGATCGATTATAGCCGATATATTGGAATTATAAAGTCCATGATTGTATATGTAAAAAAATATATATTTATTATATTTCATCATACAGCCGGCGTTGCCCGAGAAAACTGCAAATATCTATAATTATAATTGACAAGCATTTAAGGTCATGTGCAGTAGACTCCTTTTTATTTTATTTCGATTCTCCTACTCCTTAATGAACTTCTAATATATATAATATATAAGTTTGGATATAAAACAAAAATGCGCACACAGTTGAAAATTTTGTAACCATATGATTTTATTATTCAGCAAATACATTATGCATAAGTGAGATCTTATGAAAGTAATAAACAAAAGCAAACAAATCAGTTATTATATAATTTATATTATATACTTTCAAATAAATCTATTTACATATAAATAAAAACAAAGAAATAAATTCATTTCAAATAAAAAATATAAAAAAGCAAAAACAAAAAAAATCAGTTGAATTGTTCATATGACTAGCAAATTCATTTTTATATAGTAGAGTTATAGTATATATAATTATCCTTATTGAACTTCTAATATAGTAGTGGTATATAAAACAATAATGCTCACACAGTTGAAAATTTTTTAGTCATATGGTTTTATTATTCACCAAATACATTATTCGTGAGTTCTTATTAAAATAAAAAACAAAAACAAACAAAAATATAAAAAGCCAAAAACAAAAAAAAATACAAAAACAAAAAAAATCATATGACGGGCAATTTCATCTTTACATAATAGAGTCAAAGTAGCTATCCATAATTATAATTGACAAGCATTTTAACTTAATATTATTTTTTCAATTTACCAAAAATATTCTTAATTTATAAATAAACACGGGTTTGGTTAATGAAAATATAGACCCAAATTCTATTAATTCTCTTGCAGAATTGTGAGCTTAATTTGTTTCAGAATTACATTCATACATATATACCTACAATTTTGAAATATTTTTACTCATATGACTTTATTATTCAGCAAATACATTATGTATAGTGAGTTCTTATTAAAATAAAAAACAGAAACAAACAAATCAGTTATTATAATTTACATATGGACTTGCAAATGAATCTATATACATATGCCAAAAAAAAAACAAAAAAACAAATTCATCTAAAATAAAAAATAAAAAACAACAAAAAAACAAATCACTTTAATTCTTCATTTTTATCTTTTTAAGTAACTGTTTCTAAGTTTTGGTTATTTGTAGTAATAATATAGTTTTTATTAAAATTATGTATTATGTAGGTATATATATACGTACCTCTTTAATGACAAAACTTTTTATTTTTAGTAATTTTATCACTAAATGTCACTTACTATATGGAATATATCGGAAACGAAGCAGTATATGAGGGACGTGTATTTATGTGTCCTAAATAAAACTTACTAACCACAAAACTTTTTATTAAACACGAGTGGTTTCTGCTATATCGTGCGAAGTCTGTGTCATTACTGTTTTATTAAAGATTTTAAATTTGATTTCAACTTGAAATATAATTACTCAACAGGGGCCCCTAGTATATAATTTATTTTATTAATTTATCAAGGGTAAGGAAATTTTGACTATTAACTGCTATTTTATTTTATGTTTTTTTTTTCAAGAACTTTAGAACATTTTATTTAGAAAACAATATTTCAAAATTTTTTTATGTGATGTAAATTTTTCTTAAACTTCGTATAGTGTAAAAGCCAGAGCCGACGCTTCCTATGGTGCAGATGGCGCCAACATTTAGGGGCGGAAAACTACAACTTGAAAATACATAAACTTTTTCAAAAACTATTTATATAAAAATAAAAAGTCAACAAATAAATTTTATTAGTTCAGTAAAAAAATTTAATAAAAAAAATTAATACATGCCTATCCTTAAAAAAATTAAATATCCGATTAAATTAAATTTTTTTGTTTTGTTTTGTATTCTTATTATCATATAGATATGTAGCGATATAGAGATATAGATACATAAAACGATTTTAACTTTACTATTCAAACATGAATTTTTTTTTCTTGTTTTTACTAATTTGTGATAAAACAAAACGTACCTATCTAAACAATACTTCTATAGTTCAAAATTCACTCATACTTTCGTTTCCAACATTTTTTTTCTCTTTAATCATTCAATCAAACATTCTATTCTCTTTGCGGTTGGAATGGTGCACTATTAAACTTTAGCACCATTACACACACACTTATTATAAATTTTTGTGATACATGAAAATGAAATTGTATAAATTGGCGCACTTTTTAAATTATAGTGGGTTGTTCTACAATAACTTGTATATTGAGTGTCGCTAAGTTATTTTTAGTTGAATATTATGTTTTCATAAATTTGAAACGATTTTGTTATAATTTATAAATTATTACCTTTTCAAATTTATATAAAATAGTTGTTTAAAATTTTATTCTAGCAATTAAAAATATGAAATGTATTTGTCACTTCTATGGAAGCATGTCATTCCCGTGGTGTCGCTGATACTATATTCAAATATTCAAAATAAAAAACAGTCATTTTCTAACTACTGAAACGGTTTAAAACTTTTTTTCTTAAAAATAGACATATAACAGATGTATAACGGCTTTAAAGAAAAAATATCGTATAAATATCAACTGAGAAAATATTTACTATGTCTTTGTCGCTCAAAATTTGTAGCTTCGATGTCGGTTTCATTGAATACAAAAATTTAAGTAAATTTTTTTTTTTTGTGGTTTTATAAATTTAAGCAGGCTAAGAATTTAATGTATTTTAAAAATTTAGTTGCATTTGCTTTTAAAAATTATATGTTAATAAAAAAAAGTCAAGTGTGGTGCATTTTTGGAAATTTACAAACGATTTGGTCATTCCCATGGTAAGCAAATTTTTATTTAAAACTTGTAAATCCAACATGTGTTTATGTTTATATTAAGGCAAAATGTTGTCTCTTACTATTGCAAATTTAAATATTATGTAATATTAATTATTTTGCTGTTAAATTTAAAAATAGTAAGAAAAAGTCATTTCCGTGGATAATATATGGACACGGTAATGACATAAAAACACGGGAATGACAGTATGTAGGCAATGATCAAAAAGATTTGATGAAAAAGAGTATTTAAATAATTTGTAGCTAAAAATTCAGTTTTAGAATATACATACCATACTTAATAAAATGTTTACTGTACTAGATTTTAATATATCCATAAAATATAATGGCACCAAAAATGTTAAATCGAGAAGAAATTTTAAAAAGAAAACGGGATGCTGAACGACTTCGTCGACAACGGATCCGCGATAATCCGATTCTAAAGGAACAACAACAACAAAAGGAACGGTTAAATTATCTAAAAAAAAAACAAGAAAAAAAAATATTACCTATTACAGAAAAGTCCGAGCGAGCTCGAAGAAAGCAACGTAAAACTTGGCGGGAAAATAAAAGAAAATCGAGAATTAACAAAGCCCATTTAAAAAATCTTAAAAGAGTTATGGAAGAAAACAGTCGAGCAGAATCGGGAGATGAAGAAATTTTAGATGATCCTCCCCAAATAAGTAATCGAAATTTAAAAAAATTAAGGCAAAAAACAGAAAAAGGCGGTCCTTGAAATTTAAAAAAATGCAAAATAAAATTAAAATATTAGAAACTCGATTAAAAACAACTCAAAAAAGATGTGAACGGCTAAAAAATAAAAATAATAATAACAATAAATCTATTTTAGAAAACCGAGTTGAAAATATTATAGCATCAGGACCTGAAATTGTTTCGGAAAATCTTTTAATGGGAGAAGCTTTAAAAGAACAGCTTAAATTTAATTACACACAAATTAATACTGTAAAAGGGAAGCAATTATTTACAAATTTAGTTTGTGGAAAAATTTTAAAAAAATACAAATTATTGGCCAAATGCAAATTTTTTAATAGAAATAGTGTGCCTAAATGTAATATAAAATTAGATAGTACAAGAAAAACTAGACTTAATTTTGAGATTAGAAAGAAAATAACAGCATTTTTAAATGAAGATGAAAATTCAAGGATGTGTCCAGGAAAAAAATATTATATTAGAAAAGGTACAGAAATTCAACAAAAAAGGTTCCTCAATCAAACCCTTAAAAGTTTACATAAAAAATTTCAAACAGAAAATCCTGATGCTGAATGTAGTTACGCATTATTCTGTAAAAATTGTCCATTTTACATCAAGCAAATGAAAACCAAAGACCGAGAAACGTGTCAATGCATAATCCATGCAAATATGCAAAACATTATATCTGCACTTTCAAAAAATAACATTATAAATCAAAAAAACATAAAAGAAGTTATTGAAGCTCAATGTTGTTCATTATCTGTAAATTGCTTGTTAAGGGTTTGTTTAATATGTAAAGAAAAAACTTTACCAATTTTGGATATCAGTGAAACAGAAATAATCTATTTCAAATGGGTTACTGAAAAACAAAAAATTACATGTAAAAGAAGTAACAAAGAAAAAATAGTAAACAAAACAATTAAAAAAACTTTAAAAGTATCTCCAAATCATTTAATTAATGACTATAAGGAAAAAATTAATAAGTTTTTGATTCACGAAGGAAAAATTTTGCATCAGTACTTACAAATTCGGAATTTAAAAAACAATTTAAAAGAAAATGAAGCTCTTATTCACATGGATTTTAGTGAAAACTATGCAATAAAGTATGCAGAAGAAATCCAAAGTTTTCATTTCGGCGGAAGTTTACTTGGAATTATTTTGAATCCGGGCACGGAAAAGGTGCACCAGATGGAATTGGGGGTGTGTGCAAAAGAACTGCAGATAGATTAATTGCTTGTGATCAAGATATCAATAATGTTTCAAGTTTGTTTGAAATTTTGAAAAGTAATACTTATGCTAATTTTATTTTATTGAATTGTTACTCTAATTTTAAGTTGAATAAACTTCGTAAATATTAATAAATTTATTAATATTTCGAAAGAAAAATTCAATTAAATTACAAAAAAAGACTAGTTTTAATGAAAGAATTTTATCTTTAGTGAAAAACAAAGATAAAAATTTCCATAATCAATATGGATGTCATTTCCGTGGGAACTTGGTCATTACCGTGTCAGCAAAAAAAACATTTTCTAATATAATTCGCTTAAAACAAAACATACAGAGTGCACCTTTCTAAAATAACATTACAATTCTGCGATCTTTAATTGACATTATTTAAAAATTGAAAAAAAATATTTTTAATTTTTTTTATTTTTGAAAACTTTTTTACATGTTATTGTAGAACAACCCTAGTACGTTTTCAAACTCATATTTATGGCTAAAAAACTAGCTCATAAACCAGTCAAATGTCAAGTGTTCACAAGGTTTTTTGGAAAACAATCAGTTGTTTCATACATATTTATTATTTATATAAAAAAAATTTCTTTGTATTATCTTTGAGTAGAACGTACTATTATTTTTGGTCATACTATAAATAAATAAAATATAAAAAATATGGAGGATTTAAAAAAAATTATAATATCAGAATTTCAGAATTAGCTTATACCAGAGAAACAAATTTAATATCTTTGAGATGGATATTTACTACTTATATTCTATTTATATTTACTACTTATAAAATATTACTAATACTATACTAATACTATTACTAATTTACTAAATAATAAATAATATTACTAAAACTATTACTAATAATAAATAATACTAATAAAAATTTTGTAAAATGTATAATGACGATTATCTGCTAACAAATATGGATGTTCTAAAGTATTATATTTTACTACAATTAAAATTATACAAGATAATAATATAAAATTTAGTTTATTTTTAGAAATTAATTGCAGTGATAACTTAATTTTTAGTAAAAGAACAGGAGCTCCAAATATATTTTTTTAAAACTATCTGAAAATGAAATGTAATATTCGTACAAATACAAAAAAAATTTATACAATATTACTCTATTTACTTTTTGATCTGTTTTCTTTTTTTTTTGACAAATGTCAAAATGAATTTATGACAAAAAAATCAAGGGTCATGCAAAAAAAATTTTAAAATCGACAAAACAACGAAATTTCATGGATGGGTTACATGTTTTTGAAGTGGTTTATGATATAAACACCTAGTTTGTTGTTTATGATTTTCAACAAATTTGTATGGGGAAAAACCATCAACCAGTTTATCGTAAACACCATGTTTATCCATAAACATGAGCTTGAAAACGTACTATTAGCTCCATAGGAATTTTATAAGGGATTGATATCAAACACGCCGTAATAAAACAATTTTTTATTTTTGGTTTTGAATCAAACCAAATTAAAACAATTATTATTATAAAAAATTGACGTTTTCCATTCCAGTTTGACATTGAGTGCAGTCAAGCGTTTTGTACTTTGCTTTGTTTTTCAAATAATATTTGTGGTGCTAAAGTTTATAATATATGTAATTTAGATATTAAATCAGAAATAGAAAAGATTAAAAAAGAAATAGAAATAGAAAAGAATAGAAAAGGTATGAAAGTGTTTGTGTTTGTTATTTTAATAAAAAAACATTTTAGATCTAAACTTAGAAAATAGTGTTAAATAATCTTTCAACTTACCTAATATTTAAAAGAATAATAATGTAAAAAATTATTCATTAAAATAAAGATTAATTATAATTAAAAGGAAATAAAATTTAAATTAAACAAAAAATAAATAAAAATAGTAAGAGATGTTTATAATAATATAAATGGATATACCTATAATATAAAAATTGAACATTATTATTTTCCATATGAAGAATTAATAATTGAAGTATTTCATATTTGATATTTCTAATATAGTTACTGTTTTTCTTAATTTTATTGTTGCTAATAATTTATAATCTCTATTTATCTCTCTGAATATTTCTTTGTTTGAATCTATCTTAGATACTGCATAGTCTTCAGATAAAAATTACGTGTTCGAGCCACAATGACTCAAGATAGATTAACAGGATTAGCTACGTTATCCATTAAAAGCGAATTTATTAAGAATTTAGATTATACTGATTCGGTAGAATACTTGCAAGAGTAAAAGCATGAAAAATAATTTTTTTATAGATAGTACTTTACAATCGTTTGTTGAGAATTATACCTCCTTCGGGGCACCTCTTAAAAAAAAATGCATCTACAATCCAATTCCAGGGTGATGTGGACACGGATTTTTTTTGCCGGTTTTTTCGAAAAATGCACCGAGTGAAAAATGTCGGCGCTAGACGCTAGATCCTGCGTAGATCCTAGATAGCAAAGTAAATATGCAGAAATGATAATTACGAGCAGGTACATAAACATTGCACATTATTGTACAATTTTTATTGAATTATATATAGATTTATTTCTATGTAGTTCTATTGCATTATAGTTAGTCCACCTTTAAAGTTATTACAGTAAAAAATATGGTATATACAACTACTATCTATAAAAATTCTAATTATCCCTCATCTACTGAAACTTATTAGAAAAATGAAACAAAAAAACAAATGGCATAATGCCGGCATTGAAACGGATTTAAAATGATGATAATGAAGTACGGTACTGCAAGCTTATACTACAATATCTACAATATTTCGAGCATTTATTTACCACATTACTGGTTAACTTATTAAATGTAGAAAATTACTGGTATTGTCATAAAGTAAGTCTTCTTAAATAGAACAGTCTCATTTTATTTAAGTTGTTACCATATTATACTCTCAATTATTTTTTTTGTCATTTATTTTATCCCAATTACAAAGGGACTCCATCCAGGTCTAGGTCGACCAGGTCGACCAGGTCGAAAAACCCATAAAACACTTTTTTTGCTTCATCGGGAATTGAACCTGGGACCTTCGGTTGAAAGGCAGGCGCTCTACCTACTGTGTCACCCAACGCTACGTTTAAATCAATTTTCAGCTTTAGTTTATAAACAAAAATTGCATAAGCATTATTTACAAGAAGTACTGCTTGCTTATGAAACTGTCAGTCACTATACTCACCAAAGGACTTATTTCAATCTATCAAATATAGATTTTGTGTACTTTTTTTAATTATTTTTTTTTAAATTGTAGTTTATTGTTTGCTGTTTTTGTTTTTAGCTGTATTTTAATAATATTATTATTGTAAAATAACAAGTATTAATAAAGATTAAATGAGTAACAAAAAAAAAAACACTTCCAGTTTCGTGTCAAAAGTAAACGGTAGATAAAAAAATAGTGTCTTAGAATTTTAAATATTAAAAATAGAATAAGTGAATAAAATAATACAGAACAAGTGAATTAAAATAAAAATCAAAAAGTGAATATAAAAACGTTACAAAATGTTAGTAATTAACATATAAAACAGTGACAATAAAACAAACAAAAGTGCAGAGTGAAATAAAAAAATTGAAAGGCAGCCATTACGGCATCCTTAAAAATAATACATACCGTTATATATAAAATATAACCCAATAAAGGAAAACGGTAATTTTAAAAATAGTGCTGGGACTAAAATAAAACAAATATAGTGCTCTGACTGAAGTAAAATAAAAACACGGATAAAACGGACTACATTTGAAAAATATATAAAACAAAATATTAAAACGGATTATATTAGGACTCCAAAAAAATAATAATAAAATAAATACAAAATTTTATAAAAATAATTCCCAATAGTCCCCTCTTGGATATAGATCACCAGAATGGACGCAAAGTAAAAAGAAAATGTACCACAATAAATAACGTAGAAAGTTTTCCGGACCTAACCCCGATAAAACAAATAAATAACAACGCCAACGAACCAAAATTCCTAATAATAAAAACCAAGGGCAAAACAAAAAGTATGAGAAGCCATAATATATTTCTAGTGGATAAACTACTAAGAATATATACAACAAAATACGAGGCAAAATACAACAGAGAAGGTAACATAATCCTGAAAGTTGCAAATAAACAATTAGCGGAGAAGTACTTAGAAATATAAAAATTAGGAGAAATAGAGATTGAGCCCGAATACTTCCACAGTCTTAACCAATCACAGGGATTAATATATTGTAAAGACATAATCGAACTAACTGATGAGGACCACAAGGCCTGAAGACCAAAAATGAAAATGTTATAAAAATATTCCGTTACAAGGCCAGAACCATAGAACAATCACCAAATCAAAGGTACTCAGGGGCTATATGCATCACCTTTGACTAAACAACACCACCAAAAGAGGTCAAAATCGGATTCTTAAAAATAGAAGTAAAATGCTGCATTAACTGTGAAACCGAAAAATTGCCTAAAGAACACCCAGCAAATGACAAAGCATGCCCAGTTTACGTTAGGGAAAAAGTACTAGTATAAATCAGAACAGACAGAAAAAAACAAGCGGAGAAGCACTAAAAATTTACAAAGAACAAATTAGAGAAAGCCCTATCAATCCAACGAACACAGCAACAACATATGCAACAATAGCAGGAAGAAACAAACTAAACACACAAACACAACCACAACAACCAATGGCAGCAACTCAACAACAACCAACAACCATAATAAAAAAGCAGAATCAACAACGAACAATTCAACCCAAGACACAAATACAAATACAAACAGAAAGCAAAAAACAACCTTCTGAACAAAATCAGGAACCGAAACAAAACCAAGAAACACTAAAACCAAAAATATCACCAAAAAAACAACAAGCAACAAAACAACAAGAACAAGAATCGACAAAAACTACACAAAAACAAACAAAAGAAAATACAGAAATATAAGACACAAACACCAACTCCACTGTAATTGACCTCGAAAGAGCTCAAAATATAGTAAGTTGGTCCCAGCAAACAGGAGAATCATCAGATACAGATTCAAATATTTAGCCAAAGATGGTACTGAAAAAATTAAAAAACAAAAAAAAAAACCAAGAAAACTTTAGAAGTAGAAATTATGAAGCTGGACTCAACGAAATCCGAGTCAGAAAAATATAATTAAAATATAAAAGGTACGATAAATGGATCAAAATCCAGTTAATCCCATAACCCACACACCCTACAATAGCCCAGTAAACAATTATGGAAAACCGCATGAAATCTTACAATGGAACATCAAAGAAACATTGAGTCATTTTGAGGGAACCACACCAGGTTTGGACGGGGTCACCCATGGCATGGTTAAACATGCTCTGGTAGACTGTGCAGGCTTTATAATAGCGTCTACAGCTCTGGCCATCTTCCACAAACATGGAAGACAGCGGAGCTGATACCTATAGCGAAGCCGGGAATGGATCCCCAAAGTCATTCAAGTTACAGATACATCTCATTGCTCCCTGTATTTTCTAAAATCATAGAAAAATTATAGCTAAAAGACTAAACTGAAACACTGAAGAAAAATTATTGCCAGAAGTACAAGGTTTTAGAAGATTACATAGCACGACCACCCAACTACACAAAATAGAATTCGATATAAGTGAAGCACTCGACAATAAAAAGAGTTGTGACCTTATCTCTTGTGATCTGGAGAAAGCTTTCGACAGAGTACCAAGGGAGACGGTCATAAAACAACTAATTTCTTGGAAATCGGGCAAGTTCATAATCAATTACATAAATAGTTTTTTAGTAAACAGAAAATACAAAAGAAGGGTCAGTGGTTACCATTCGTCCACAAAACAATTACAATTAGGCATTCCTAAAGGCTCTCCTCTATCTAGTAATCTTGAACACTTATATAAACAACCTCAGTACAAATCTAATAAACATACCCAAACTAAAACACCAAATCTATGCAGATAACATAATGCAACAACCATGAATATATGGCAAAATATATAAGCCACTTCATAGCTCATAAAAAAGGCAAACTGAGATTGGCATGGGTACCAGAACATATAGGCATAGTAGGGAATACAAAAGCAGACCTAGAGGCAAAAATTGCGATAAGAAGCCCTCTAATAAGAGGTTCAATTCTGTCATACACCCATGCCAAAAAGGTAGTTGCTACTTACGTGGCCCACCTTCGCCAGAAAACCTGGAATTCATCCAATCGCTTTGTCAGATCACACAACACTAATGCAAACATCCAGGTTTAATAAACAATATGCCAAGATCCCTAGGGGTCAAACTCACAAGAGTGCGCTTGGGATGCACGCTCGCAACTCATAAACACTTCTTCACAAACACTCAACCTCCCATATGTAACTACTGTTCCGAAACACTAACAATAAAACATATAATTACAGAATGCAGTCACAATACAACCATAATTTCCAAATATAACTTTACCACTTTATCCTCCTTAATAAAAGAGCTTCTAATACATATGGGAAGACATTTAAAAAAAAAAAAATTTTTTTTGGTCATTGATCCATTGTCGAACCTATTATAATTAGCTCCATATTTTCGTTTCTTTTCCTTTTTAAGATGTATAAAAAGGAGAAGTAAAATTAAATTTTAAAATAATAAAATAAAAAATGTTTTAAAGGCAGTATTTGCCCATGTTTTTTAGTTTTTTTATTAAAAACCAAATTAAATTAAAGTAAATTATGTATAAGTAAACTATAAGTAGCTTAAGTAGACTCTGTTATTATTAGATTAAAATAAACTTAGCTTAGTTCAAATGAATTAATTTTTAAAGTATGAATTATGAATTTCTTTTTATTTTTAACATTTGACAATAATAGCTAATAAAATTAGATAGTAGGATAAATGAAATGATTATTTTTGTTTTTCATTCCTTATTGATTTTTGTTTATTATAGTTATGTAGAGGGAATAAATGAAACACTACATTAGTTTTGTTCTTTATTCTTCTACGGTCGTGAATAGAGAGAGAGAGCTTAGTGATTCTCATATTAAATAAAAAACGTCTTTCGTCTTTGAAAGCATGTCAAAAAAGTATTTTATTATTTTAAATTAACTTAATCTATTACATACTTAATACTAATAATCATTATAAAACTAATACTACTTCTATTATGTAAATTAAATAATATTACCACTATTACTAATACTAAAATATATTTTAAAAATTTAAAGAAATGTGTTCATTAAATCATCGTATGATATTACGATACCTTATTAGTGTACTTGTAATACAAACGATGATTAGTTTATATTTTTTGTAGTTTAGGAGAATAGTTCATATTTTTGTTATATAACACTTCCACCCTAAGATCTTTCTGTCCCCGAAAGTAAAAAAAAATTTGTTCCTTTATACAATTGAATATGATTTTTGTTACATCTTAGATAATATATTTTACAAATTATTGTTTTCTTTTACTTATAATACCTTCTTATTTCTAATTTATACTTTTAATTATTAAATTTTCTTTATATTTTTTTTTTCTTTTTTTTTCGATATTTAAAAATTTAAGACTGAGAATATAATATAGTAGTTAGAAGCTAAATAAATTTACAGAAATTCGTTGAAACCATATTTACAACAATTCTTATTTGTTTTATTATATATACTAATTTTAATTTATAATAATTATTTAATTTGTAATAAATTTAATTTATACGTTTTCAAAAACACAAATATAATCCTAAAAAGGAAAAATAAGAATTAATTTTTTTGTTTAGTCTTGGGGTTGATTTAAGATTTCCTCATTAATTCAAAATTAAATATTAGCGTTATCAGTATTATTGTTTGTATCAATTTGGCCTGAAAGAAGATTTTTTTCTTTTAAATTTAAGTTTGGGTTTGAATTTTGTTTCAATTGTTGGATTGTAATTATCTTGGTATTTTCGCTGCCGCTTAACGTGAGAGTTATCGTACTTCAGGCCCATTACATTATCGGTTATGTGAGCTTGGTCAAGTTTTTCAATTTCCATTTTTCTAAATTTAGCTTGATTTTTGCCTCCTCTAGGGTCCCTAACGAAATTTAAACCCGGTGTTATTTCAATGTCAGTTCTATCTTGGTTTAATTTACTTATAGTTTTTTCTTTAATTCTTAAAATTTTTTCGCGTATTGCATTGTATTCTTCATTTTTTATATTTCCATTAATGAAATCTATTGGCTTTATATTTGTAGTTGAATGTATGGTATTATTGTAAATCACCATCATTTTTAGAATTTTCTCCTCTGTGGTTTCGAGGTCTTTTCGGTGGTCATGTCTTAACAACCTTAAATGTTCGTTTATAGTATTATGCAACCGTTCAACGTTTGAGTTAGACGTGTGATTATTATTTGATGTGTAATGAATTTCGATTTGTTCCTTCTGTAGGAATTCTTTTAGGGGCAAAGCTTTAGGTGCTAGTTCGTTGTCTGCTATGAATTTTGTGGGGGTACCAACTGCGGCTATATATTGTAGAAGGGCTCTTTTGAACTCTACCCAAGTTCGAGAGGTTATTTTTATAGCTTGAGCATATTTGCTAAATTTGTCTATAAATGTGAGAAAAAGGGCTTTTTTTAAAGAATAGAAAGCGTCAATGTGGACGATTTGGTTAGGACATGACGGAGTTTCTGTTATTTTAAAATTTTTCTTATAGGTTATCTTTCATATTTTTCGAAGTGGCAAACCTCGGAATTATTTATGAACTGCGTTACTCTTTTATATAGTTTAGGATGATAGTATTTACACTGTATCTGCTTACCTCTGATATGCCGCGATGGTTGTTCTTCAAATGTTCTAATTTTATTTTTTCGACTAATTTCTCTTCGTCAGTAATATCCTCCAAGAGTTTTTCGCATTGTAATAATTTTAATTGGGTTGAAAAGTAATTTCGAAACGCATTCTTCAGAGTTTCGAGAAAATCAGGGTCTTCTATGTAAATCGCGTTCAGTAATTTTGGGTTGCAGTGATTTTTTAAAAGTGTGGTTGCTGTACTGTTGCTGTACTAATTATCAAGTGACTTTGTGTAAATTATTTTTCTGTTCTTGCCATGAATTTTTAAATTTTTTTTTTTAATGAACCTGAGTTTGTTTTACATATTACCATTTGGTTTTTGAACACATTGAGTGGGAATTGGCTTACTCGAATTTGAGGTTTAACGATGTCTTCAGTTAGGTTTATTTCTAATCGGGATAGTGCGTCTGCGTTTCCGTTTTTTGTTCCTTTCTTGAATCTAATTTCGTAGTCGAATTCGGATAGTTTCAAACGCCATTTAACTAGCTTTTGGTTCTTTGATAGAAAATAGCCATTGCAGAGGCTTGTGATCAGTTTCGATGAGGAATTTTCTTCCAAAGACATAAGGGCGAAAATATTTAGTAGTCCAAACCACAGCCAAGAGTTCTTTCTCGATTGTGCTATAGTTTAGCTCGTGTTCGTTCAGCGTACGGCTGGCGTAACTGATTGGGTGGTTTTCCTGAGATAACACCGCTCCGATAGCATATTGGCTGGCGTCTGTGGTGATAGTGAAAGTTTTTGAAAGATCTGGATATTTTAAAATGGGTTCGGTGATTAAGAGTTTTTATAGAGTTTCGAAACTATTTATATATTCAGGGCAGCTTATATTGATTCTCTGAACTTTTTTCAGAAATTTAGTCATGGGCTTTGCTATTCTAGAAAAGTCCCTAATAAACTTTCTGTAGTAGCCCGTCAACACTTTCTTTACTATCTTCACTTTACTATCTTCACTTTCTAGCTTTATTTCTTTACTAGTTTTTGGTAATGGGAAATTTTTTATCTTAGGTCTTATACCTTCCAAAGTTACAATGTGGCCAAGAAACTCTGTTTCTTGTTTTAGGAAATCACATTTATCAAGTTCTACCATTAATTTTACATCTTCAAGTCTTTTGAAGATCTTTTTTAATGAATCCAAATGCTCCTCAAGGGACGTCGAAAAGATAATTATATCGTCCAAGTAGACAAGATATGTATTATTAATGTACTCCTTGAGTACGTAATTCATCAAACGCTGGAACGTCGCGGGGGCTGTTGTCAACCCGAAAGACATTCGCAGAATTTCATAATGGCCATTTTCCACTGAGAAAGCGGTCTTATGAATATAATTCTCATCAATTTCTATTTGATGGAATCCTTTCGCGAGGTCCAGTGTACTAAGGTATTGGCATCTTCCCAGTTTTCCCAATATATCCTCTATATTGGGGATTGGGTACTAGTCATCGATTGTTACCTCATTCAATTTGCGGTAATCGATGACAAGTCACCACTTAGTTTTACCGCTGGCGTCCGTCTTCTTAGGGAGGATCCATACGGGGCCATAGTAAGGTGAGTCGCTATGACGAATAATGCCCTTCTTTAACATTTCATCAATTTGTTTCTCTACCTCCTGCCTGTGGACGAATGGGTATCTTTATGATTTAACATAAATAGCAATGTCGTTCGTTGTGCGAATTCGATGTTTGACCTCATTCGTGAATGACAGATCTACATCTACATTGTAAAATATTCTCGAATATCTCTTTAAAATTTTTAAAAGCCCAGTTTTTTCTTGGAAATTGAAATGGTTTATACGAATTTGCTCCATAAGAGGCTTATTCTCTTTTCGCTCTATTATGCTGAAATTGTGATGATCTACTATTTCGGTTTCAAGTGGTGTGAATTTAATTAATTTATTATCATTACTTTTTATGTGAACGTTGGCACTGATTTTGTAATCTTCGACATTATAAGCCCCTTCGTTGACTATTAATTGTCCATCTGAAGTCTTCTTTTCTTGCAGATAGGCCAGGCCTTCTTTTTGTGTAACAGGGATATTAACGCTAAAAGTTCCTTTACCGTTAATTTGATAACTATAATTTAACTGTTTTTGCGAGAAGTGTAAGTTTAATGTTTTATTCCCTGTTTGTAAGGTTTTACCACCAATGTCAATTTTTGCATTGAGTGGTATGAGAATGTTGTTTCCAATAAGACCATCGTATGATTCGTGGAAGGAAAAAACATACATTTCCATTATTTCCAAGTTCCTTAAATAGGGGTATGGTAGCTTTTTGTATGATTTCGAAGTGGTTGTTTAGTGTTTCTATTATGATAGGTTTATTGAGATATTGAATTAATTTTGGGGCGCACAAATCAGGGTTAATTATAGAATGGGTGGCCCCAGTGTTTATTATGAACTTTAGTGGTCTGATATTACCGTTAATCACGATATGTGGTAGTTGGGAATTGAGGCTGTTAAAGGAAAATTTTGTGATTGAACAAAATTTTTTGATTGTTGAGAGTTGGGTTGCTGAACTATGTTTATATCCATAGGTTCAGGTGGTGGTAAAATTTGATTCTGATTAAAGTTTCTTGAAGAACTTGCGAATGGGTTGTCTACTGTATTGTGATTGTTATTCCCGTTGTTGGTTTGAAAACTTCTGTTGTTAGATTGGGAGTGTCCCATATTATTAAAATTATTGAAGGTATTAGAGGGATTGTTACTATTGTAATGGGAAAATTTTCTTGTATTGTTGTTATCATTATAGTTGTCCCTGTTGTTTGTATGAAAACTTCGGTTCTGAGATCGTGAGTTTCTCATGTTATTAAAATTATTGAAGGTGTTAGAGGGATTGTTACTATTGTAATGGGAAAAAATTATTCTATTGCTGTTAATGTTATAGTTGTCCCTGTTGTTTGTGTGATAATTTCTATTGTGGGAGTGCGAGTCTCTTACATTATTAAAATTATTGAAGATATTAGTAAAATATCCATTGCTGTCTCTAGATTCTTTGGATTTCTACATTATAAGAAAGAACGCATGGGTTCAGGAATTTTACTTTTAAATATGAAGAGGGCTGAGTTTTTGTTATTTTCCATCGTTTGTTCTGCTATTTGTAAATCTTCTCCTAATTCCAATTTGGTTTTTACATTTAGTCTCCTCAATGCTACTTTTATTTCACTGTAAAAGTACACCGAATTTGTTTTAAATTGAACTCCTCTGAGTTGGTCGAATAGTTCTTCTAATGTGGAGTGGTCTCCGAAATTATTTATAAGGATTTCCTTGATTTCTAACCATGACGTTACGTGACTGTTTATTTCTAAGACTTCTCGAGCTTTTCGTTTCAATTTATACTTTATTAGGTGCGAAAATATGCTTTGTGATAGGTCATCATATTTAAGCATAGTTGGATTTATTTTGTCTACGAGACTGAGGAAATTCTGGAGATATCTGCGGTCTCCAGAGAATTCTGTCAATTTATTTAAATATTTTAGAGGGTCTATTTGTAATGAAAGTGGAGTAGTCATGGTTGATGTTTGGTTTGATATTTCTATTAATAAAATTACTATTTATAATCCTTGATTTTTCCACATACATTTTATACATTCGTTGTATACTGAGACCAGCTTCCAGATATTGAACTTTAGTATTGGCACGGCAATAATGCGATTCCATCACAGGAAAACTTTTAATATGTTGTTTCACGTCGCTTATTTCATGTGAAGTAGTTTTTTTAATGTGTTTACCTTGCTTTGATGGCAATCATCATAATTAATTTAAAAAAAATAGTAAATCCATTGTTTCGAAATATTCAACGTAGATAGAAAAACCTTTTGACAAACCATTACAGGAATTCTTTTAGTTTGTAAATGATATTGAAATGTAAATTGTTTACGAGAATCTGTTTTTTGCATTATTTTTCTCTTTGGTGTGACACGTTTTACAAATCTAGAATAAAAATGGCTTTTTTCTTAATCCGAAAATGTCCAAAGAGAATTAAATATATGTTTTCGTTCCGAATCGCTAAAGTTCAGACAGCAATTATATGAACATTTAATATCAGAAGTTGAACTTTGAATTAACCGCTGTCTTTGTTGTACACCTCGTAGCATTTCAGGAGATTGATTTGACAACAGACAAGGGTGTTCCTCAATGCTACGATCAAGACAAAACGCAATTTAAACAAAAAATACTGAGCAATATTGAGTTACATTTAGGATATTGAACAAAAAAGCACGTTTAATAAAAGAAAAAATAATCAAATTATGTTCAATATCATACAAAATTTACAATATTGACACAGTTGTATTGAACAACATAACACACTTAAGTTTTTGAAGTACATAGGACAAGATCCTATTTTATATTGACCAAGATAGCACAATACAGTTGACTAAGAAAATATATGAAACATGTTCAATGCAATACAACAAAAATTAGAGGTTGGATATTGAATAAAACAGACAGCCAAATTATGTCACTTTGAACAAAGTGATTCCCTATAACTTGAAAATGGGAAGAGATAGAACCAAACCGATTTTACTAAACGAAAGAGCACTCAAAAATTACCCTAAAAACATTCATAAGTCGATTTCCTGAAAAATGGTCTATTGAACAAGATAATTCTCAGGTGACGAAATGTCTATGTGTACTACATCGTTAAATCAACTTGGTGTTCCTGTTACTTTATAAGGAATTTTCACAGGATGCCGATCGTGTTTCGCTAAAATGCATATTTCGCAATTGTTTATGTGTTTTGTTAAAATTTTCATTAAATTTCGGTAACAATATTTTCCTTTTAACTCGTTGAATATTTCGTTTATTCCGCGATGATCATTTCTCAGATGCTCCTCTTTGATGAGTGTTAGAATTGTTTCCTTATCTCTAATTTCGATTAATTTAACATTAGACTTGAGTAGTTTTAATTTTGTATTCCTTGCAAAATTCGTAATGTAATAATTCTGAAATTTTAGGAATAGTTCTATATTTTCGCAATATATGCACATAACCCCTCTGTCTATTAAAATTTTTTTCATTATTTCTAGCAGATTACTCCCTTGGTTAACGGTGACGTGATTTTCTATTTTTTTGTTTGCTATTTTTGTGATACATTTTTCTGTATCACCGTTGTATAGGTAGATTTGGTTTTTAATAAGTTTACTGCTCTTTCAGTAATTGGTATATAATAAGTAGCGTCTTCTATACCACTATGGATGGTTGAGCATATGTCATCATTCGAGTTATTATTGCTTAGTTCGTTGTTAAAAATGTTTTTTAATTGACTTTCGTCGTTATCGCATGAACCGTTTTTGTTATCTGTATTATCTTGTGTCTGTTCTGTTTCGATATACCTACTGAGCCCATCGGCTACGTGATTTTGTTTCCCTTTCACATAATTCACACTGAAGTCGTACTCATTCAACTGCAGCTTCCACCTTTGTAACTTCATGTTAGGTTCTTTAATATTGTTTAGCCAGACCAAAGGTTTATGGTCGGTGTAAATCCGAAATCTTTGTCCGTAAAGATAAGTTCTAAAATTATTAATTGACCAAAGTGTTGAGAATAATTCCTTTTCTATTGTAGAATATTGCGTTTCATGTTTGTTCAGCGTTCGTGATGCATAACATACTGAGTGATTGCTTTGGCTGAGAACTGCACCGATGGCGTAGTTAGATGCGTCTGTTGTTAATGTGAATTTCTTGCTAAAATCGGGGCTTTTTAGTATTGGGTCACTCATTAGTAGGAGTTTTAGGTTATTAAAATTAAAGTTAATGTACGCCGGATCTTTTTTGTTTATTTTAGTGTTCTTTTTCAAGTATTTTCTTAAAGGATATGCGACTTTTGAGTAATCTCTTATAAATTTCCGGTAGTATCCGGTTATTCCCAATTGATGCCTTTGACTGAAGTTGGAAGTTTCATTTTTTGAATGGCTTCCACTTTGTCTGTGTCGGGTTTTATGCCTCCGCTCGTTACTATATGCCCTAAGTACTTAGTAGATTCGGCTGTAAAGTGACACTTGTCGATTTGAACTTTTTCTTAATCTGAGTAGTATCTTTCTTAACGATAGTAGGTGTTCCTCTAAGCTTGTAGAAAAAATAAGTATGTCGTCCATGTAGACGACACAGATTTTGTTTATGTGTTCTTTGAGTACATTGTTCGTCAATCTTTGTAACGTCGAAGGGGCATTTTTTAGCCCGAACGGCATTCTTATGAATTCGTAATGGCCGTATGCGGTAGAAAATGCGGTCTTATGACGGTCTTTGGCTGCTACTTCTATCTGGTGGAATCCTCTGGATAGGTCAATAGTCGAAATGTAAGTGAATTTTCCTAGTTTGTCGTATATCTCGTCCATATTTGGTAAAGGGAATTGGTCATCTATGGTGTTTTCGTTGAGTTTTCTATAGTCCACCACGATTCTCCATTTTTGTTGACCGAACTTGTCAATTTTTTGGGTACTACCCATATTAGAGAATTGTATGGACTATTGCTGTTTTTAATAATTTTTTGGGTAAGTATTTCACTTATCTGTTTTTCAACCTCGTTTCGGTGAATTTCCGGGTACCTATATAATTAACGATATATGGGGTTCGCGTGTTTTGTTTTGATTCCGTGTTTTATTTCGCTAGAAAAAGTAAGACTATCACCTTCTTTGAAAAATACATCTCTATACGAGTGTAATAATATTTTTATTTTACGCAAGTCATTTTCGCTTATGTGTTTAGAGAAGTTTTCCCTTGCAATATTGTTGTTATCGCTTTCATAATTAAGAATATTTATTGGTTTTTCGACCTGAGAGTTGGTTGTATTTGCATAGAAATCTTCTTCTTCATTTAAGAAAATTGGTATTTTCGCATTACGTGTGCGTAGTAATCGTTGCTTAAAGTCGATTATCGCGTCTAGTTCGACCAATACGTTGTTACCAATTATGCCTTTGAATTCATCGAAAATCGGAAAACCGTAATGTGTTTTAATTTTAATATTTTTCCCTAAGAGGTTGTTAGTTGAGTTAATTTTCCACTTAGGGTTACAAATGAAGGGGTTTATTATACTATTTTCTGCTCCACTGTCAACCACGAATCTCATGTTACGATTCGGGTTTTTAATTATAACCGTCAAAAGGTTGTATATAACTAATATTCTTTGCTAAGTAATCTAATGAGGATTTTGTTTCTTCCTCCATTTTTTTTCGATCAACTAGTTACGAGTATAAATGAAAATATTTGAATTGATGAACCAACCGATATAAATAAATTATTTTATTTTACCTAATTTTTGTTTAATTTCTTTCGTTTTCCTTCTTTTAGGTTATTTTATCTTATTTGTAAATGTGGTACATAATAACGAAATTTCTTTACAATAGTAATAAACCAATAGTGTTGTATAATTCAATTTTAATTTTTTTACTAAATAGTTTTAATTAATAATTAATTTTTACATAATATAACCAAATTTAAATTATATTAATTTTATTTTATTTCTAAAAAATAATTACTGTTACGGTGTTTAATTAAGTTGATTTTATTTAAATCAAAAGATTATTGTTATGACATAAATATTTAAATTAATTTTATTTTTTTTTCCAAAAACAAAAAAATTTACTGCTACGGCATTTATTGAAATTAATTTTATTTAAATCAAAAAAAATTTACTGTTATGGCATATAAATTGATTTTATTATTATTTTTTTGTTTTTTATTATTTATTTCCTTTAATTGTATTTCTCTTTCTTTTTTTTTCAAAAGGAAGAGACAGAAATATAATGATAACTACTGTCACGGTGTTTATTTTAATTGATTTTACTTAAAGCAAAAAACTATTGTTATGGCATTTATTTAAATTATGTTTATTTGAAACAAAAAATCACTGTTATGACATTTATTTAGGATTAATTTTAATGTTATATAAACAAAAAAATACTATTATGGCATTTATTTAGGGCCCTATTACACATCAATCATTCGTCAATCTTTCATCCATATATTGTCAATATATGGATGAATGATTGATGAGAAATGATTGATGGCGGTTCTATTCTCATCAATCATTCGTCAATCATGCAAGCAAAATTCCCATCAATCATGTGATCAATCATTTTTGACAAGTTCAGCTGAGGCAAAAAAAAATTGCTTTTTGGGGAATGTTCAGATAAGGTTATAATATTAATGTGTGATGTAATTCAAAAAGAATAATTTTTATATTAATTTTAATAATTATAGCAATTATTGTAAAAAAACGATTGATATATTATTCAAATGTGCAAAAAAATAATTGTTTTTATACCCTTTACTTTACTTTAAAAATTCAATTTAAATTGAAGTAAAAACATTCCCCTAAAAATTATATTTTCAATATTCGTATATGTTTCGAAATTATCAATATATTCAGAACACTTCCACAATATGTCATTGCAAAATGTCAAAATATAGGTAAAAAGATTGATGAGTGCATGATTGATGTATAATCGGTCATCATTCTTTTCATCCATATATTGACAATATATGGATGAATGATTGATGAAAAGAATGATGTGTAATAGGCACCTTAAATTAATTTTGTTTAAGACAGAAAATTACTGTTATGCCATATATTAAAATTAATTTTATTTGAAACAAAAAATTACTATTATTGCATTTATTTAAATTAATTTTGTTTAAAACAGAAAATTACTGTTATGCCATTCACTTAAATTTATTTTACTTTTCCTAAATTTTTACCTAAGTAAAGTATATGTGGCTGTGGGTTTACTTATTTCTATAATATAATTTCAGCATTGGTTTTTGGTCTTTGTTTTACAGCTGCTACTGCTACAACTTCCATGTTTTTTTTTTCATTTAAAGCTCGTTTCGTCTACAGCATTTATTTAATAAGGTGATGGAATCTGCACATGTGGTTCTGACTTGCATAAACTTCTTTTTCTTGTTTTTCAATTTTGTTTTATGCAAGCACTTATGTAGACACTTATTTAATTTAAAAAATTAAGTTTTGTTTTTACAAATTTAATGATTAATTTTCATTTTAATTAATTTAATACACTTAATCATTTGTTCGAACTTTGTTTTTTTTTTTTATAATAACATAGATTTAATTTAACTAAACAAAACAAATAAAAAATTATTTTATGAAGTTCTTGTACTTTACTTTATAAACGCGTGCTTTTCAATTGTTGTTTGAGTTTATATACCCTTTTTTCTCTTTTTAGTTCACGAGTTTATTTTGGTTTTAATATTTTTGTTTTTTTTTCAACCGAGTTAACTAGTTAGTTTAATTTAAAACATAGTTTCGATTATAAATAAAAATAATTGTACAGTTTGATGTAATTTTTTTTTTTTATCGAAACTAATTGTATTATCATAATTAATGTACTTAGTTTTCAAATTATTGACTATAATTAATTATTAAGTTATTCACAATTAATTCAGTTTGGAAAATTACTTGTAAGTTCTTTATTTGTGCTAATAAAAATTTAAATAATTTTTATTAATTATGAAAAAAAATGCCGACTGCGCCAGTTATGTGTAGAGGGAATAAAAAAAACACAACTTTAGTTTTGTTCCTTATTCTTCTACGGTCGTGAATAGAGAGAGAGAGCTTAGTCTCCTAGTCTTATTATTTATAATTTACAACTGCTAGAATACATTACTAAAACTTATTAATACATATTAGAATACTTATTTATTATGAGAATTACTCTAATTTATTAATAAATATTAGAATACTTATTTATAACGAACATTACTATAGCTTATTAATGCATATTAGAATACTTGTTTACAATTATTAAAGAATATGTATTGGTAACATTACTAGTGTTACCACTAAAGGTTATATTTTTATATAACAATATAATTACTTTAGTGAATAAGCTAGTTGATCAAATAAAGTAAATGTAAATTAGATAAAAAACAAAAAAAAAATTCAAAAAGGGCCACATCTCTAAAGGGAAAAGGACCTTAAGTTGGTTTGCAGATTTATCTGCAGGTCCACTGCTAAATAAATAAATAAATAAAAAAAAAAAACGAAAACAAAGAAAATTTAATAAAATTAATACATAGAAATGAATGTGTGTTTTATTAATCCATTTAACAACAGCTTACGTGTTCATCAGGTTAATTAAATTTTGAAAATATTCATTTTGAAATTTAATTTTCATTTTTAATTTAAAATTCTCCAAATTATTTACATTATTTTGAAAATTTTAATATATATACATATATAAATTATATATATATATATATAATTAAACTAAAAATTATATCTAAGACGATTGCCCAAAACGGCTAGAGCTTAAAAAAATTAAATTATTGAAAAATTTTAATTGTTATAAAAATGCAAAAATATAAATACAAATAATTTGACAGAGCTTCGAGCGATAAAATTCAGAATGGTACAAAATCTTGGAGGAAAAAGAACATACTTTCTCGATTTTGTGTCCAATAGTTAAATGTAGAGTATTTGAAAACAAAACGGATTGAATATAAGCCGAATTTATACGAAATAATATTATTATACTCATGATGTGATGGTTGGATAGTGAAAACTTTTACGAAGAAAGGCCTCTTATATATTGTCAAGACCGAAGGTGGAGAAGCGGTTAAAATCACGTCAAAAGACCAATTGCTCAAAAGCAGTGATCATAATGTATCTAAATTTGTTGATGTTTAACTTTTTCTCATTAGGGAATCGTCAAATACTCTTTTCTGAATTTTACAAATTTTAACTTTAATTTATACATACTTTAAATATTTATTTTCTCCTTCTTGCTGTCTTTTGGTTGTTTTGGATGTTTAGTTTTAAGTAACAAACATGGTTCTATATATGTTTGATCGCTGTTTAATGGCACTTTTATTATTGTATACCCGTTTTCTTTTGGCTCAATTGTTAACTTTTATAAAAATTTCATTCAAATTTATTTTAATATTTAATGATTGTGGCTAATAATGGAAATAACTCACTTTCTGATACTACTTCTGCATTTATTTCCAATATTATACTAAAAGCTGCCCTGAATAACCTTCAGCTCATTAATATCATTCACATCAATATTATGAGTCTAGCACCTAAAATTGATATATTAAGATCCTGTATTTCCAATACCAATGTTCAAATTCTTATGGTTACTTAAACTTGGTTAAATCACAACATAACCTCTGATATGGTTACAATTCCAGGTTTTAAGCTTTTTAGATGTGATCGGAATAAACTGAATAGTTCTGGTAATAGAACTCGGGGAGGTGGTGTAGCAATCTATGTTAAATGTGGTCTATCTGTTAAAGTTTTAACTCACTCTGTGGAAAATGATGATATTGAATTCATTTTCGCTGAATTAAAATGTAAAAACAATGCTATTCTGTTAGGAACCGTATATTTTCCTCATTCCTCAGCATATAAATTTGAACCTTTTAAAAAAGCTTTAGATAATTTTGCTAGCAACTATGAATCACTCATCATTGGGGGGATTTTAATGTTAATATACTTGGTAATAATCATGTGTTAAGAAATGTTTTCTTTCGAACTATTGAGAACTATTCATTGAACATAATTAATAATTCGGTACCAACTCGATTCGGTGAATCTTGTTCCTCTCTATTGGATTTATTTTTGACATCTACTGAAAACCATGAGCTAGTAGAAAAGTTTGGACAGGTTTCTCTCCCGGGTGTGTCTGATCATGATATGATATACCTGTCATATAAAATTCCTATTGAGATACCGAAAGTGAAAATTACCTATCGTGATTACAAGAATTGCAATATATCCTTACTATACCATTCTGCAACTAGATTACCGTGGCGTTCCATCTACACAATTAATAACATAAACGATAAAATTGCGTTCTTTAATAATCTAGTTCTGAAGCTTTTCGACCAGCACGTTCCCCTACGTTCTTTTACTCCACGTGCTGATTTTGTTCCGTATTTCCGTCCAGATATTGTAAAAATGTCGAATGATAGAGACATGGCTTATGAAATTTGGAAGAGAACTAGGAATTCGAATGACAGAAATTCATTTAAGAGGCTTAGGAACGTGGTAAACTTGAAGATTAGACAAGCTAAAAAACATTACTATTCTAAGATACTCGATCCTCGGCTGCCTTCAAAATCTTTCTGGTCTAATACCGCTAAGCTTGGAATCAGTAAAGAAAACAAAATGGATAATATGGATAGCTTTGATGTAAACGAATTAAACAATAAATTTATAACTCCATCTTTTAACTTTACTTCATTACTATCCAATATTGAAAACGTTGATTCGTCTAGTACTTTCTCTTTTAGAAATGTCTCAAATGATGAAGTCTATGATGCTATTTTTAAGGTTAAATCCAATGCTATAGGACCAGATTTAATTCTTTTGAAATTTATTAAACTGATTATCCCTTCTGTGCTACCTTATATTACACACATATTTAATTTCATCTTGACTACTGGTCAATACCCTCTAATTTGGAAATGTGCCAAAGTTGTTCCCGTTCCTAAAAAAAATAATCCAACGATTGATGACCTTAGACCCATTAGCGTACTGTCCGGTATTTCGAAATCTTTTGAACGGTTATTGCATGCACAAATGAGTCAGTACGTAAGTGATAATAATCTCTTATACGAATTCCAATCAGGTTTCAGAAAGCAGCACAGCACTACCTCAGCACTCCTAGAATTAACAGATAACATTTACTGTGAAATCGATAAGAAACATGCTGTATTATTACTTCTTCTTGATTTCACTAAAGCTTTTGATTGTGTTAATCATAACTTATTATGTTTAAAACTTAGCGCAGCTTTTAATTTTGAATCTTCTGCTACTACTCTCATTCAAAGTTACTTATATAATAGATGTCAATTTGTGTTTCTAAATGGTATTAAGTCTAATAATCTACCTGTTGAATGTGGGGTACCCCAAGGATCCATATTGGGTCCCTTACTCTTTAGTCTATTTATTAATGACTTACCCCGTTGTTTGTCTGAATCTCATTGCCGTTGTATGCAGATGATGCTCAACTCTACATCAGTGGTCCTATAGCTGATATACCGCTCTATTGCTAAATTGAATGATGATCTTGATGCTGTTGCTTTCTGGTCTCTAAACAATGGTCTTCGATTAAATCCGTCAAAATCCCAGGTTATGTTAATTTATGTTCGTAATATTGATACAACTAATCTCCCTAATATCAAATTAAATAATTCTGGGGTAAAATTTGTAAGTAAAGCTAAAAACTTGGGTGTTGTATTCAATAAAACTCTAACCTGGAATGATCACATTAACTTTATTTCTAGAAATGTTTTTTGTAGGTTACGAAAACTCTGGAAGTTCTCTTACAATATTAACGAGTGGGTAAAAAAGAAATTAGTTATATCTTTAATCTTTCTACATTTCACTTATTGTGAAGTAGTTTATGCTGGGATGAGTATGGGCGAGTTTTCCAGGCTCAAGGTTATTTTCTGTGCTTGCACTCGATTTGTAACTAACCGTCGTAGATTCGATAGCATCAGAGATGTTTCTAAAGTTTTGCTTGACTGTACTTTCGAAAACTATCTAAATTATAAGTACATCTGTTTTATGAAAAAAATCCTATCTAAAAATACGCCGGTATATCTTCTTAAGAAAATAACCCCTGGACGATCATTAAGAAGTGCAAATTTAACTATTCCTAGACACTCTGGTAGATTAAGACATCTATCCTTTTTTGTAAGGACTGTCGGGTTGTGGAATTCTTTGCCGAACGTAGTCAGGTGTGAGTTCTCTATTTCTAAATTCCTTGAGCTTTGTTGGGTATATTTTAAGGAAAAAGTGTAGTCATTAATTAAGAAGAATAAAAATTTTATAGAATAATGCTTGTTAGGTGTGAGACGTCTGAAAGATAGTTTTGTTGGGAGGAGAGAGTTTTTTTTTTTTTTTTTTTTTTTTTAGGACTTTATCTCCGTATTTTATAGTTTTAACTTTAATTTGTTCTTGTTTTTTCTCTTTTTTTTTTTTTTTAATTTTTTTTTTTATTTTTTTTTTTTTTTTTTTTTTGTCTTTTTTTTTTTTTTAAATTTTCTTTTATTAATTTCTTTTCTTTATAAATTATTTTCATTATTGTTAATTTCTTTAGGTTAAGGTTTAATTTAATTTAATTTAATTTAAGTTAATTTCAGAATTATGAATTTACTACACATTATACTTTATATACTCCTATAGAGACTTACCGTCTCATGTATATGTACGAAATAAAATGAAATAAAATAAACAAATAAATAAAATACAAAATATTTCAAATCTTCTTGTGCATATTGCATAATATACTCGCATGTTCCGGAAAATTCTACCTTTACTATTAGAAAAAAATCTCCAAAAATATCTATGTTTGATAGAATTCAGGAATTTTTCTAAAACAAAAATTCGACAGTTTTGGTTTTCTGTCAGATTTGTCGATCTTTTATCGTTTAATATTTCATTTTAGTAAAATATCACAGACCTATCATAAAATTAAAACATATACAAACGGTTAAAAAATTATTTGTAAATACATATATAATGTATACATATATGTAAATATATATTATAAAATATTATTTTTTTTTTACATAAAATCATGCAAAAAAAAACAATATTTTTAATAAAATTTTAAAGAAAACACGAATTTGTTAAAATATATTTCTTGACAAAATCGGGTTTAAAAAAAAATATGGTTATTTAAAATTATTGTATTTAGGGTATGTATCAGATTATTAAACAATATTTAAGGTAAGTTCGATTTTCTATTATTATATACTAAAAATATTTTTAATGCGTTTTAGCCAGGTTCTACATACTTACATTATATACAGTTTAAATAAAAATACGTACTTAATACAGTTTGATCAAAATATTTTACACATCATATTATGGTTTGAATAAACTGTACCATCTAAAAATAATTATAAACTATAAGGGGTATAAGGTGTCGCATTTGGAACAAAAAAGAGTATAAGATAATTTTTTGAAATAAGCATACTAATGGGTATCACAAATTGTTGCTAAAAATTTTTGCTTAGGAGGACATGATGATGAATGTTTACAAATTTTTAATAAAAATATTTACAAGTATTTACGTACTCAGCATGTATTATATAAGTTAGTAAATTCAATTTTATATCAAAACTTTGAATCTTATTATGAATATAATTTTTGGTTTTCCTCGACACCTGTTGGGTAATTAAAATTCAAGTTAAAGCTGAATTTAAAGTTTTAAAAATTTAAATGAAAGGTATTGATAAAATAGTAAATAACTTCTAAAGGACTGTTCGACAAATAGCTTTCTTTCGGACTTTTTTTATAGAAAACTTATATATTATATTATAGAATTATCTAATATTAAATCTATTTTTTATTCCACTAATTACTTATAATTACAAAATTACATATAACAATAATACAAAAAAACACATATCAAATAATACAAATTTTAAATATCTCAAAACAAAGTGCTTACCGCATGCGATTGAAGCTTCTACTGTAGTTATTAGAACATGTGTATTTTATTATTTCATTTTTTTTCTGTTTATATATTTTTAACCATCAATTCTAGTTTCTAACGAAATAAACATCTATGAACTACAGAAAGTCGTTCATATGACAGGGGAATGCAACCTATCAAAGTTTGCACAAAGCAAAGAAAATCTAAATGTTGTTTATATTGATATACAAAGTTTTCGTAATAAACTCTACATCGTGGAATCTGTTAATAATTCATACAAATTTAAAATTCACATTATCATATTAACTGAAATATGGTTAATAGAGGAAGAAAATCAGTGTTTCAAATTTTCCGGGTATATTCCGTATTTTTCAAATAGACAAGAGCCATACGGCGGTGTTGCAATATATATTGATGAAAATATAATTTCGAACCCTGTATACAAAGAAGAATATAATAAAAGTAATATTCTAGTAGTAAATTTACCTGTTCTTAAATTAAATATTATAGGCATATATAGATCTCACGAAACTCATATACCTGATTTTATAGATAAATTAAATAATATTACATTTGCACACAAAAATTGTTTGATAATCGGAGATATGAATATAAACTTGCTCGATATGAATAAACAATATGTTATTGATTATACTAATACTCTTATTAGTAACGGATTTCTAATATACAATAAAATATCTGTTGAATATGCAACAAGAATAAGCAATACCACGAAAGCGATTATTGACCATTTTATCAAGGATTTAATAAATTATAAATACAACTTCTTAATTAGTGATACCTCCTTATCTGATCATGAAATGTTCTTTATCAATATCAATCTTAAGCCAGTAACCAAAAATAAAATCCTTAATAAAACGGTTTTGGATTATGAAAAAATTGAATCCGATATTTGCAAAATCTAATTGTAAAAAATACAAAATTTGTTGTGCTAAAAAAAGATAAAAATAAGGCCATTTGGTTGACAAAGGATATATTTGATAAAATTCAAATCAGGGACTCGTACTACAAGAAATATGTACTCTAAGAAATATAGAGGAAATAGTTGTTTTCTGAATTTATACAAAAATATGAAAGTCGAGGTGAACAAATTAATTCTTCAAGCTAAGAAAAACTAATGAAGTCCAGCATGGCATATCTAACGGTAAAAATCTTTGGAAGTTCTATAATAAGATAATCTATAACACAGATGCATACAAGCAAAATCCAAGTGTTAAAACCTTAATAAATAATAATGATACCATCACTAATGAGTATGATATAGCGAACAATATGAACTCTTATTTTATTAACGTGGCTGATGCACTTAATATATCTAATAGTCCGATAGATTACATGTTTATTAATAGAACTTCAAGAACAATCCACAATCACCTTGATCTATGTCCCACCAACAGAGCAGAAATTGAACAGAATATGGCAAATCTAAAACCGTCCGCTGTAACAGGTTATGACAACATTTCAACTAAGTTTATTCAAAAGTTTTCAACCAAACTCTCACCGATATTAGTCAAATTAATAAATAATTATTTTCATAACTCAATATTTCCACAGTCCCTTAAAACAGCAATAGTTATACATATCCATAAAGCATAAATAGAACTGATCCATCAAATTACCTTCCCATTTCTGTCCTAACCAGTCTTTCTAAAATATTTGAACTAGTTATAAAACACCGCCTCAATATTTTTCTCTCACATAATAACATTCTACACGAAGAGCAATATGGTTTCGAAAAAAATTCAAATACAACAGCAGCGTGCTTAAGTTTAACCAACTTTGTGACAAATAATATTGATATAGTTTGTTGCAATCATATCTTTGGATTTTCAAAAAGCATTCGACTGTGGAGACCATGAGATTCTTTTGTCGAAAATTGATAACCTTAACTTTGATCCTAATGATGTAAATTTTTTCAAAACATATTTAACTGGTAGAATACAAAAAGTCAAAGTAGGATCGTTCTTCAGCGACACCTTAATAATAAAAGAGGTGAATAAAAAGGTGTTCCACAGGGATAAATTTTCGGACCAGATCTTTTCAAAATATATATTAACGACATATCACTAGATCTTGCAGGATCTATTCAACTAAATGCCGACGATGCTATTGTAAGATATGCTGGGCCAACAGAAAATTCATTGAGGAATTCCATAGAAAAAGATTTAAATAAAATAGAACAATGGATTAAGTATCATAAACTGTAGCTAAACGTTAAAAAAACAAAATTTTTGTTACTTTGCTATAGAATTTATAGATCTTTGATTTTCTCGTATAATTCTACAACCTTATGCACTGTTGACAATCTATGTTATTTATGATTGATAATTGATAAGAAGGTCAAATGGATAGATCATATTCAAAATATTATTCGCAAAATTTCGCCGTACCTTTTTATTCTTCGTCGTGTTCGCAAATTCATTTTCAGAAACGATTTATATACCATATATTCTCCTTTATATTATCGCATATAACTTATCTGAACCGAATGTGGCACTCCACAAAAAAAATCAGTAAATATTACATCAATTAGATATCTTACATAAGAAAGCTATCAAAATAATTCACTTTTATCCAAATACATTTCCTACAGATATGCTATATTCAGAAAAATATATTATCCTCTACAATATTTGCATACGTGAACTATACTTTACGGCCTTTAAACTTATAAAAAATAACATTAAACATAATTTTATTCTAAATAGAATGATAAACATACACAGTCATAACACTAGAAATTGTTCTACTTTTTACTTATCATTATTTAGAACAAACCAACAAAAGAATAATTGTTTGTATAAATGCTTGAAGTTTATAATGAACTTCTGACAAAATTGAAACAAATTGATTCAATTAGAATTTTCAAAAATGAAATAAAAATATATATATATTAAATCAAAACCCAATAAATCAAAATCAATAGGGAATAATAAACTATGTGATAATTATTACATATAATAATGTCATGGTAATAATTATGATTTATGATAAAAATTGTATGGAAACAATATTGTTGTTGTAATTGTGTTAGCAAGTGTGAAAAAAATTAAAGACTTATAATGTAACTAGCTGTTCCCGGCGTAACATTCGCCGCTCTAGCATTAGCATTATAAATGAAACAATTTATTTTATTTATTTATTTTCTTTATTTTCTTAAATAAAAAATCAATGTTTTACATATTTTTTTATTACATAATAAATAAGTTAAATTGAAAAACTTAAAACTATAATTGTAAAACATTTATTTTTTTTAAGAAAATAAATAAATAAAATAAATTGTTTCATTTATAATGCTAATGCTAGACCGGCGAATGTTACGCCAGGAATAGCTAGTAATTTACAATATTGTTCGATCTATCTATAACTATTTTTTTTTATTTTTTATTTAGGTATTTATTTATTTATTATATTTGCCTTAATTAACTTGCCTTGGACTTTATATGTTTGTTTCAATTTGCTTCAATTCAACAAAATACCCATTTCAATAACCATTTAACCAAAGTATATCCATGAAAAGAGTATGAACTCATGTATGTATTCATTTGTTTGCACACAAATTCATATACAAATTTGATAAACATTGTCAGAAATAGACGATAATAAGAATTTTACGTGTAAGAAAAAGAAAAAATATAGTAAACAAAAGAGAGTAACAAAAAAAGTTGGCTGAAATTAAATAAATAAAGTTTATAATTTTGAAAAAAATTTTCGACAAAAATTTCGTTGAAATATTTAACAATATTATTTTCTAAATTGTATCAACTATGCATAAGATTTTTAGGAGACCTAACTAAAACAGCGTTATCACATTCTTTAAATTCTGTGATTTGTAAATAGTAATCCTCAGTATTATTTTATAATCGTATACCAAAATAATAAATATTTAGGTTTACTAATATAATTAATAAAAAATAATAATGTTTGTAGCTCCAAATTATTACTGACAAAAATATTAATAATATATTATATTATTGTAATGTAATTATAATTTAATATTTTTAATAGGTATATACGAAAATAATAATGCTTAAAACGAAAATATTAAAATAATAAAAGATCAGAATTAATCCTCGCATAAGGGAACAAACTAAATTAGAACTAACATTTTTTGATTTTTTATTTGGTTTTTCCGTAATTACAATCATAACTTGCTATGAAAACATTATATATAGCTGCGATTCTAAAGTTTATTTTTGTAGTTTTAGTACGCTTAAATTAAAGGCAAATATTTCTAAAAAAAAATTTTTTTTTCCTAATTTTATTATAATTTAATTTTGACCGCTAATAGTTTTGAAGAAAACTTTTATATAAAGCAGCGTTTATACGTTTTTGAATTGTGTTTATAACGTATAAATGATGTTCATTAAAGTTGACATCCGACTTTGTTATAGAATATCATAAATTTTTTTTTTTTTAAATAATAGTGCTCGACACGCATTTTTGTATTTGAAAAAGTGAATTTTGCGAAAAAAGGTATTATAAACTTCTAATTGTGTTATGCCAATATATTGAAAGATATACATTAAAAAATACAAAAAATGTGTGTTAAATATTATTATTATTTATCAATACAAATACTTAGAATAATTGATTTACTATTTAAATATTTATATTTTATAAATGTTCTGAAATTAGACTGCATATTTATATTTGTTTATAAGTATTTATTATTAGTACTCGTAACGCATATTCGTATTTTCGTATTTTGCAAGTTTAGAAAGTGGATTTTGCATGAAGAAATATAGTATACTTTGCAACTATATTTGTTTATCTTTGAGATATGTAATTAAAATGTTTGAAATAAAATTTGATGTAATTGCAATAAAATCTGTAAATGTAATAAAAATAAGTAAAACAAAACTTTCATAAACAAAATCTGATGTCTAAACGCTCCCCAACTAATACTATTAATAGAGACGTACATTTCAACAGAGATGTTGCTCGCACTATAGATATGAAATTAAATGCATTTACTAAATACATACCACACTCTCATTAAAAACACATTAAAATAGTCATAGCCACGTTTTTTGTGTTTTTTATTATCATAATAGCCCTAACTATTTCAAAACTCAAAATAAAAAAACCAAAACATTTATTTATAGAATTTATTCTTCAGTTCTTATTGTTATATTGTTACCCCGCTAGGGTCTCTGATGTAGGTAAGGGTAGTCTGTGATTTTTCTTTTTAAAGTTTTTTTAATTTTTATGTATACTAAATTTAACGTGTATTGAATTGGAATTTGATAATAATGTCATATTTCGTTTTTCTTGTTCTTAGCAGATCGTAAATTTCGGTTTATGATTCTCCATGTAAAATGTAATATTTACTCAATGCTACTGCGAATTTGAATTTATACTTTTGAATTATTTGTTAATAACATAAATAAATTTCAATTATTGGAATTTTTGAACATGGGTGAGGTAAAAAATATATTTTCTAAATTTACTATTTGTTTTTTGCCGGTAAGTTTTTTTGCTGTAATATCGTAATATCGTAATATTTTAACCAAGCTATTTTATCGATATAATAATTATATTTTGATAATTCGGTTTTTGTCTTTGCTACTTTGTTTTTTTTTAAATTAATTCATATAATCAGATATAATAGTTGCATTTTTTTTAACTTGCAGAAGTGCTCACAACTACTTATGAGTAGTTTGTAAACAAAACGAAAAAAAAAAATAAATTTAGGAGCAAAATATAATCTCAGGATTTCACTATTTGATTTCTGAGGTGTAAAATTCATGTTTTTCTTTGAAAAATCAAAACTTTATTTTAAAATAATAAAGAACAAACTGATGGGTAATTAAAAGAAATTTAAAAATTCTTCTAATTAACGTAAAAAATATTATTTATAAATATGGATGAAATATTCAACAGAAATTATAATACTACCTAACTATCAAAGCTCAATGGCCATCTATTGATTTTTTATTTTGCTATTTTTTTTGACATAAAATTAATATAATCTTATAAGTTTAAAAAAATTCCGCAAGAAGTTTTCGAAATCTCTACCCGAAATTTTTTCGTAAGTCCGCAATTTCATCTACACATTTGTATGAGCTGCGGACTTGTTTGCAGATTTAACTACTCATAACTAGTTGTGAACAAGTCTGCAAGCTAAAAAAAACGCAACTAATGCTATTGCTCAATAGGTGAATTGTTTTTAGGTTAATTTAAATTTGTTTTTAGTTTTATTTGGTTTCGTAATTCGTAATAGTTCTAATAAAGTTGTCTAATCTAGTTGAAAAAAGCTTTGTGTTGTAAAAGCTTTGTGAAAAGTTTAACAGATGTTTAAGCGTATTAATATATAAGATAATTAAAAAAAAAAAAGAAAAACAAACAGGAAAAAATGAAACTATTTAACTTGGCAATTATAAATTTATTTACATATTTTTTTATATTAATTTTTTATTAAATTTATATAATCTTCTTTTTCGCCTTTTTAATAAAAACTAGTTAGCTTATTTAAATTAAATTGAATTATATACAAAAAAAAAAAAACAAGATCAGACAGCTTAAACCTAAGATATGATCAATAAAACTAAATTTAATTATCTATTACGTATTTGATATACATGAATTATAAAACAAAATGTATTATTTAAAACAACATAAAGAAAAAAAAAATTTTTTTATAGCCATATTCATTATTTTCAAAAAACGATATCGACGAATCTTTATATTTATAAAAAATTAATATTATTATGTTAAGATTTTTTATTTTTCTTTATATTGTATTATATTCTTAATACCTATAAATGCTTTACTATAAAATGTTTTACTATTTTATGAAAAACTACTAATTATTAAATGGAATTCACATACATTTTCTACAATGTATTTTCAGAAGTGATCTCAAGAAAGTTCAAATTGCAATGATTTTTTAATTTATTGCTCTCACTTGGTATCTACAACTATAATATTTATTAATAAATAATAAATAGAAACAAACTTAAATACGAAAAATAAAAATTATGGTAACAAATTGTTAAAACAGTTCGATTTATCGAGAAGTTATGGTTAAACGAGTTCAAGTTCTATAGGTTAGGGTATACATAAAAATAAACTAAAACTGAAATCAACAGATAATCAGCGCTCAAATTTATAAAATATAATTTAATATTCCCTCTTACAACAAGCCAACACTTTTGAAAATATTCGAATAGGTAAAGAAAGATGTTAGATTTGAGTAGAAAAACTTATGTTTAACAAATTTTAAAAGTAAATTATTCTTTTTAAATATTATGAAAAGTATGAGGGAGAACTAAACATAGATTTTCAGAATATTGCCTACAGTTCCTTTAATTTTTAATTTGACAGACTTTACGAAACAAATTTTGCCTATATTAAGATAAATATTTTTAAGGAAGCTTCTATTGTAACAATAAAATTTGTGTAGTAAATTTAAATCAGATTGGTCTGGCAGTTCCTGACACAGAATTTTGGTCTATATAAGAAATCTGTTGTCATAATATGGTACCATCGATGTTAAATTAACTATCTTAAATGTAAATGTTCCTCAATCGGTGTTAGTTCTATACATTTTTTGTTTGTAAAATCAAAAAGAGGATGATGAATTTATGCAAATTTATCTGTCTTATCCAAATTTTGATTATCGTTGCAATGCAAGTTTTTCAAACGAATACCTAACCTTCTTCAAACTGTATTTGCAAAAAAAAGTGTTCTACTCTAGATCTAGCATTCTAGAACAGTTTATTAAACAAACCTAATACATATATATTACAAACATATGCATATTTATAATGTATGTACATTTTTTTTAAATTAAAAAAAAATATTAAAAGCATTAATTTTTGTGTTGAAAGTTTGTTATTATTATTTATTAGAACTTTGAGTTATAGTAAATAATAATAAGCAATAAATTTCTTAATTGGAAAGTGATACATATTTTGCTCGAATTCTTACAAAAATCCTGACTAGGTAGCGTTTTAAATTAACGCCAATGGTTTTTGTTCTATACGGTTTTCAGTCGAATTTTTGTCTCTTTCTTAAAACGTTTTCTCCCGAATAGGTTCCAGGCATAAAAAGTTTGACTCTCCTAAATTATTTATAAAAACTTTTGTAAACAAATCAAATCGACCTGAACTCTGAGTAGCCTTACTACAGCAGGTGCTTTGTCGACATCATGACGTAGAACGCGTGAATGTGCCGCAGATCTCTAGTAAGTAAAATAAAATGTGGATTTTGTTGTTGTAGAAGATTATACGACACGTAACGTAATTATTTATTGCTCTGATCAGAAATAAAATAAAACAAAATACTATTTGTTTTTCTCATTTAAATACAAGCAACAAAACAAAAAACAAAATTCGAAGTTTCTTCTCATAATTCTCATCAAAGAATATCAATTACAATTAGAATATCCAGTATGCCTATGCACTCGTGTATGTATTCACTTGTTTGCACACAAATCCATTCCATATGCAAATTTGCTAAAAATTGTAAGAAATAGAAGATAATAAGAATTTAACGTGCAAGAAAAAGAAAAAATATAGCAAACAAAAGAAAGTAACAAAAAAAGTTGCCTGAAATTAAATAAAAACAAGTTTATAATTTTTAAAAAAATTTGTTAATTAATATATTGATTTGGAAAAAAAATTCCCGACAAAAATTTCGTTGAAATATTTAACAATATTGTTTTCTAAATTATATTAACTATGCATAAAATTTTTAGGAGACCTAACTAAAACAGCGTTATCATATTATTTAAATTCGGTGATTTGTATAAATAGATGTTGTCCTCTGTATTATTTTATAATCGTATACCAGTATAATAAATATTTAGGCTTAGTATAATTTAATATAATTAATAAAAAATAATAATGTTTATAACTCCAAATTATTACAAACAAAAATATTAAAAATATTTTGTATTATTGTAATGTAATTATAATTTAATATTTTTAATAGGTTAATAGGTAAAAGATCAGGATTCATCATTGTCTGAGGGAACAAACTAAATTTGAACAAAGAGTTTTTGTCACCTTGCCTCATATAAATAGTTGGAACGCAACAATTACAAAGAAGAATAATAGGAACGCAAAATGTTTTTACAGTATAAAGCAAAAGGCAAACATTTGTTTTGTACCTTTTCTCTCTCTTAATAAATTTGGTATACGATAAGTAAATGTAAATTTTACCTGTGTTAACTAATGAGATTTTGCTTGTTTTGATTATTGAGGTAAGTCATTAAAAATAAGTCAAGAAAAATTATTGTTTTAGGTGCCTATTACACATCATTCTTTTCATCAACCATTTCGTCCATGTATTGACAATATATTGATGAAAAGAATCATGACCGATGACACATCAATCATGCACTCGTCAATTTTTGTATACATTTTGCAAGGACACACTGTGGAAGTGTTCTGAATATATTGATAATTTCGAAACATATATGAATATTGAAAATATGATTTCTCGAAGAATGTTTTTTACTTTGGTTTAAATTGAATTTTTAAAGTAAATTTTGTGTATAGAAAACAACAAATTATTTCTTTGCACATTTGAATAATATATCAATTGCTATAATTATTAAAATTAATATAAAAATTATTCTTTTTAGAAATACATCACGAATTAATATTATAACCTTATCTGAACATTTCCCAAAAAGCCATTTTTTTAATTCCGCTGATTTTGACAGCATGATTGATGGGAATTTTGCCTGCATGATTAATTGCATGATTGATGAGAATAGAACCACCATCAATCATTTCTCATCAATCAACGGTCAATGATTGACAATATATTGACGAATGATTGACCATTGATTGATGTGTAATAGGGCCCTTAATCAGGAACTACAAAATATGAGGACGGCATGCTTCTTACATTGAATGTATTGCACAGAAATTAACAGACAAAGGAGTTTGACGTTTATTTTTTTTTCATTTTTTTTTGCAAAGTTTTAGTTCAATTTACCAATTTTCGTTTAAAGTTTAAGATAGTAAAAATATCCTCAAATATGTTGAGACTTATATAAAACGAAAATTTGAAGAATTTTCTAGAACATCGAGATTTCACATTTCAACTGGAAATTTTAACTATTATTTTCATTAAATATAATAATAACTTTTTCCTAGCATTTTTTACTGACGCCATGTTGGCATTTATGGAAAAGAAAAAAATTTCATTTATTTTTCTTGATAGCTCTAATTTTTTGAAGAAGCTTTTAAAAAATTAGATAAAAAAGTGATTTTAAAATCAAGTTTTAATATATTAATTTTCGTTCTCAAAATCTTAAGTTTACTATTAAAATAAAATTTAGAATTTCTTTTTTATTTTTCCAAAAATAGAAGGTAGAACTCGTATTTTTGAGTGCTAGTTTGTTAAAAAGAAAATAAATGCACCCAAAATGTTTGGTTCGAAAGATGTTTTATTTTATACAGTATATAAGAAAAAAATGGCCATCTTTTGCTTACTATTTGTTCAAATTGAAGTTAGAAAGAAATTCATAGTTGCATTTTAGACTAGTTAGTTGACGGAAAAAAATAAAAGATAAGTTACAGAATAAATAGTAAGTACATATTTGATTAATAAAAATAGTAAAGTAAATAAAAATACACTTATGTTAACAAGTTGAAGTTTATATTATATTTAAATGTAATTGATTTAAATTCTTTTTTGTAAGTTTTGTGATTTTAGGATTTGAATAACTTTTTTAAATTTTGGGTAGTAAATACTATGTTCACGGATGTGAATTCAACTTTGAGACCTATAAAGTACCCTTTACTAGATTTGTTTTTCCTTATGATCAAAATTTTAAAAAAATTTGGGTAAATACATTTTCAAAAATATGTTGGGAATCGACCAAATATAGTACTATTTGTTCTTTACATTTCACAAATGCAAGTTTTAGCAAAACAAGTTCTAAAAGGCGGCGTTTACTACCTAATGCGGTTCCAAGCATTTTCCCAAACTATTCGGTAGATGATGATTATTTTTTAGCAATTTATAAATTTATTATATACTTAGTAAATTCATATTGTAAATTCAAATTAAATTTCTTCTCAAAATTTTACTAACAACATTTTTTTGTGCCTCCCTGTTACTTAATTTTACAAATTCTTACGCTCTTTCATGAGCTTTTACTGAGAGAAAACAAATGACCAATTTTTTTCAAAATCAATTTTCTATTAAAAAAATAAATAAATTGGTATTTATTTTTATAGTTATTGATGTAAAAAATTATGAATTTTAATGTTTTCTTAGAACAAATTTTGAAAAAATGTCTAGCTTGAGAGTTATTAACGGATTTTAACCGGTACACTATTTTTATCCCATAAGAAGACGTATAAATAAAAATTTGGAATTTTATTTTTCGTACAAAAAAGAGCTTTCTGGTACACCATTATAGCTTTCACTCTCTCAACATGCCGTCCTGATATATTGTAGTTCCTGATTTTAATTTAAATTTGTGGATGGTGTGTTATATAAAAAAAATATTGGTACATATCTAAGTCTACATAACATAAAAAAAATTGTTTGTACCTACATAATACGTATGCATACCTATTTAGCAAAAGTTATAATTTTTGGAAACAAAAAAGTGGTTGATTATTAAAATTTTATTTTTTAAAATACTTTTAATTTTCTTTTTAGTTAAAAAATACTTATTTTAAATATATAAATTTAAACAAAATTACTTATTTTAAATTTATATATTGTATTGTTATATTGCATATTTCAAATTTTTCTTTATTTTATAAGTTGAAAAATTTGAAAATTAAAAATTACATACCTACATAACGTATCTTAAATTTTAAAAATTATACATAAAAAAGTGATTGAGAACATAAAAAATACTCTTAATTTTGTTTTTAGTCTTTTAATATTTTTCAAGAGCTAACTACATATTTAAAAAATGCAATTAAAAATTACGATATTAAGTTTTAGATTAGTCGCAAGCACTGATGAAGGAAGTAAGTTGCTTCCGAAATATCGATATTTGTAAAATAAATACAAATGATTAGTTTAAGGAAACTCGACTTTTATTCCATAATTTAAAAATTACATATTTTAAATTTTTATATTGCATTGTTATATTACATGCATATTATATATTATATTTAAATATTTTTTATATTGTTTATAAAATAACGATCGATCGGTTTTTACACGATATTACCATAAATTCCAAGAAAAATTTTTTGTTTCCCACTTCAGTTACCATAAGCCTATTGTATCTTTTTTAGAATATAATGAAAATTGTCTAATTTAGAGATTAGATTAGATTTAATTTATTCCGAGAGGGATCCAGTCCCTACATCACCGCAGCCACAAATGGGGTTATTGTGATAACCCGGTTTTTAAATCTCTGAGTCATACCTGATTTTGTGATTACACTCAGGATATTCTTCAATGATATGCTGGATAGCTCCCATTGTTCGGGGAACGCTGTTCCCAAGTAGCGAAGTCTGCTATGGGTGAGCCCTTCGCATTATTGTCTAATTTAATCTACCCTCAGGCCTCAATTTCAATCTTAATCATCTGCATTTAAATGTTGTTTCACTTTTTACCTCCAGTCCTATTGACTGGACTTTCTTACTTTCTGGAAAAATTGTGTTCACTTCTGATTGTATTAGAATGGAATATGACGGATGGATGGCACAAAATAAAATTACTGTTCCTTAACTTTTGAAATCTTATCATTAAATATTGAATAGATTGAATAATTTTGAGGTGAAATGTTGACAGCTAACTCTATTATAATATAATGCGGCACATTCCCGCCTTCTACATCATGATGCCGACAAAGCACCTGCTGTAGTATGGCTACTAAGACCTATTTGATTCGTTTACAAAAGTTTTTATAAATAATTTAGGAGGGTCAAAATTTCGATGCCTGGAACCTATTCGGGAGAAAACGTTTTAAGAAAGATACAAAAATTCTACTGAAAACCGTATAGGACAAAAACCATTGCCGTTAATTTAAAACTCTACAGTCAGAATTTTTGTAAGAATTCAAGCCAAATATGTATCACTTTCCAATTAAGAAAGTTATTGTTTATTATTACCTATTTACTACAACTTAAAGTTTTAATAAATAATAATAACAAACTTTCTACACAAAAATTAATGCTTTTAATATTTTTTTTTAAATTAACAAAAAGGTACATATTTTAATATACATTTTAATATACATAATATGTTATGTTTTTCTGCTACATTAATACTTTCAATTATTAGGTTTGTTCAATAAACTGTTCTAGAACCCTATAGAACGATCTAGAGTAGAACCCTTTTTTGTTCAAATACAGTTTGAAGAAGGTTAAGCTTAGTGGCTTTCTGGAGTGGCGGCTTTATTTTCGAATTCAAATTTTGTAGCAAAAAATACGTGCTGCCATCCCTGTATTGTGATAAGTAATAGTCACCCTTGCTATAGTCAAAGATGTCACTAAAAGTCTTTGGTATTCTACAACGCAATCACTTGAGTAATTTAAAAACGGCAGCATTTTAAAAAATACAATTCGGAAATTTAATTAAAACTTAAACATAAAAAACTTACATAAACCTTAAAAAATCTTAAAACTGCATGAAACAACTAAAACTTTTCTTTATTTTTATCGTGAGGGACACCAAATAAGCTGTCACCCTAAAATCATAAAAAAAAGCGGCTATCACTGCGTCAATGTCGATATAGAATATCAATTATTAATACGCGACTATAACTATGATATTTGGTTTACCATATTCAGAAAATCAAAATCCAGATAATCAAAATTCAGACAAAAATTCAGATTTTAATTTTTCGCGAAAACAATGATTACACTGTGATACAGTTTAGTTTTATTGTTATTAAGTTGCATATAAGTTATATTATAATTAATATATTAATCTATTTTTTTTGTTTTTTAAGGGGCCATACTCCATACCCCCGCTCCATATTATTAAAGCCTGAATTAAGCTGACAACAGGAAAAAAAATTGTTTTTAAGCTATGTTGTAAAATCCGGACTAACTAATTTTATTTCATACATACCTTACCTACATACTTAAAATGAGGTATATAATATATATATACATGTATACATAATTTGTATGCTTGGATTTATTCTAGCTAAACGATTTCGTGTTTTGTTGAATAATAATAAAAATCACATTTTTTATCAAAAAAAATATATACTTTTTTTATTAAAAAAAATATTTTTTATTGTTTTTAAAAATTAATATTATAAATTTTATAACATAATAACAAAAAAAAATTTTTTTAATAAAGAAAAAAAAAATTTATTCAACAGAGAATTTGATATTTGTATGACGCTTCAAACAACTGGGCCAATAACCAATTAAAATTATTTGATCAAAATGCAGAGATAAAAAATATTTTGATCCACACAATAAAATAAAATGAGTGTCTATTCTACACCCAAATGGGAGGTGTTTACAGTGCATACACACACAATCAGAGCATGCACTCGTAAAAAGGAAATTGTATAATACACAAGAGCACAATAAGTGAAGGCACACTTTTCGTGGTTTTGCGTGTGCTGCGTTTTTTGTTTCATTCAATAAATCGGTGATTATGTAGGCTGCGGCGATAAAAATAAACTTTTATCTTACCTATATTTTAAAACCAAAGAGTATATAATTACTATAAGATGTTTCACTTCATATAAAAAAATGCCACACTGTTTTTTTGGATCTCCACCCATGGTAGGTGGAGGAACATATGTCTAAACATTTGCCTAAACATTTTCATTTGGAGGAACATGTGCCTAAGCATTTTCATTCCATATGAATTATAAAATTACATGCAGAGAGGCTTTGTATTTCATCAACAATTCTCATTCTATTTAATATACAATAACAACACCACTTTATTATTTTTGTTGAATGAAAATAAAAAGTACCTATACCTACCAAACCAATGATTAAAAATTTTTTATAAAATTGTCAAAAACATTTTTAAGTATTTATGATGTATTAGGATTTGTAAATTAAATTTTAAAGCAAAATCGAAAATTATATATATGTATATAATATGTATTTACTGTTATATTATTTTATTTTATATTCTAATTTCTGCCAAAGCGGTTTATAAGAATATGAATTTTTTGTTTCGTTCGACTGTTAAATATTGAAATTTGATTTATCAAATATTATTTATACTAGGGACCACTGTTGATTAATTGTTATTCAAGTTGAAGCTATTCAAGTTTTTCAAAATGAAAATGAAGTAGGTATATTTATAAAATAGTAAATATCTTTCGACATATAGCTTTCATTCGAACTTTGTTTTTGTCCCTTGAAGATCAAATTTCATAGCCATTCATTCAATTCAAAAAATCACATCTGTAGATATTTATGTTTATGAGAAATTTATAATATTAGGTACAATGAAAAACAATTTTTTATTATAAAATTATTTTATGAATAATTACGAAATAATTAATGGAATTCACATACATTTTCTATTACATATTTTTAAAAGTGATGTGAAAGAAGTTCGAATGACATTGTTTTTTTACTTTATTGCTTTCAATTGGTACCTATAGTTATAGCTATAAGTAAGGATGGTACCTATAATTATGAATTAAAATGATATTCAGAATTAGTTGTTAGTTTTTTAAGATAAATTATTATGAAGTTTTCGTTTAGGGCAGAATAACCTTTACAGAATAACCTAACAGAAACACCGTTTTTTTTGTATTTTTTTTGTTGCGGCGTTGTATAATGCTAAGATCAGTAAAAGTTAAAAATAGCTACCAATGAATTTGTTATAAAAAAAAAGAGTTCGTGTGTGTGTTTTGTTTTATTGCATATTTTAAAATTTTTACTCACGGTAACGGTACCTCGTATCAGGGTTGAAATTTTTGATACTATTGTACTTTTTTTGATACTTTCAGCTTGATAAAAGTGATACTTTCAATTGATATTTAGTACTCTCAGAAAATTTTAAATTTGTATTTTATCATAAAGGAATTATAAATTAAAAAACATTTGGAAATATGGAATTGTTTATTATATTTATTTGAATTGAAGGCTGCGATTGTTAGAATAGTCGAACAATGGAGTACATTATTATATTAATTTGAATTAGAGAATTTTGAAGCTCGCTATGGTAATGAAAATATAGCATCCGTAAATCCGAAAGAATGAAATTATATTTGCTTTTTTATCATATATATTAAAAATAATTAATAATATTCTCTTCTAAATTTCTAGCACATATTTATTCCACGAGTTAAATTTCATTTTTATAAAATATGTAGAAATTTTATAAGAAAAATTTTTTTGACGTCAAGTCTGTTAAGTTAATAAATTTAAATGAAAATAATTTTAATGATGACGATTTATATTGCGGTTCAAAAGTAGAAATTTTGATGTGAAATATTTCTACTACGAATATCAAAACAGAATTTTATTTTTGTGTTCGTGAGTTTTATAAAATATTTGGTCAGGAATTAAAAACTGAAATTGATTTTGAAAATTCAAAATTTGAATTTTTTTCATAAATTTTTCACAGAACATGCTTTAGCTGAAGAACGAATAGCATTTTGAATTTAATAACACTTTTCTTTCCAAATTCAGATATTTTAGCAAAATTATTAATTCCGAGTATGAAGAATTAAAAATATTTAAAGGAATAATACTATTTCTGAATTTTGGAGCGAAAGCTCAAGTCACGTGAGTCAAAAGTGAATTGAATGAATGTATTTTCAGTAAAATTTATCGAATTACACAAGGACGACTGTCCTTACCACACTCATCCTATAATGTTGAAAGAATTTTCTCAATTCAAACTTTAATCTAGTTTTCAATTTATCATTTTGATACTTTTGTCAACAAGTTAGTACTATTTTTTCAGCTTATTTTTAATATTAATTTTAAAATAAAATATCAAAACTATCAGATAGAATTAAACTTTTTTTGTAAGATTTAATTTGTTTTTATTATTTTTTTATTTCTCGAGGGAAGGTGAAATCCTCGAAAAATACGAAGCACACCGCGCATGTAGGTACATAGCTAAATGTGGAACACTAACCCACTTAAACCACTGAAAGCCTGTACCATAATTGATATAATTAACCGATTAATTGATTGTCGCGTTAATTGGGAAAACGTGTGTCGGAATGTTATTAAAAAGTAGTTTCCGATAATTTTATTAAACCGTTAATCATACCTACGGGTTAGTACCGTTTCCCAATTATTTTTTTTTTTTTTTTAATATTCATTACTTTTATTGACAAAATTGTATACAAATTAAAAAATATTTAAAAAATTCACACATTCAATTTTTATATTTTACTACTCTAAATAAATTTAATTTTCTTTAACCGTGATATAGACAAAACATTAGTTTTGGTATAAAACATCACAGAAAAATCCATATTTAAAAATAAAAGTAAGATACTTACAATCTAAAGACTGCATATATACGTATATATATACAATTATTATAAATCACAACATAAACAAAAAAACAAAATATATATATATATATATATATTATGTGATAATTCACTCTTTAATCAATCTGTCCATTTCTGCAGGATTATTTTTTAATAAGTACTTTAATTTTTCACCAAAAGATCTAAATTAAAACTATCCTTTATTTCCGGTGGTAATTTATTATATGTCCTTATAGCTAATGAAAGGCAACTGTTGCGTGATAACTCTATTCTTGGTTTTGCATAGTTGAGATTATTTAACTTTCTTGTATTGTAATTGTGTACATTACTCCTTTTTGTAATATGAATATTTTTTTTGTAGATTCCTTTTTCCAGTTTGTAAATTAGTTTAGCTTTTTCCAACACAATAATTCCTGATAGCTTCAGGTAACCCGTTCTCTTATTTCATTTGTAGGAGTAAGCCAATTAAATTTATGCAAGCCTTTTATAGCCTAGTTTATTATGATACCAATTTTATCTTTTAGCCAAGAGGAACAACTAGACCAATTACATATATTATATCTAATATGTGAAATAATATGAGAATAATATAGACTATCAGCGGTTTGTCTACTGAGTATGATTCCACTTCTTTTGATAGCACCTAATAAAGGCACAATTTTTTTTTCCAATTTATTGATATGATCATCCTATTTCAACTTTTCATCAATTACAACACTAAGATATTTATATGTAGCAACTCTTTCAATTTCGGTATTATTTACTAACAGTTTTGGATTTATATCGACTTTATTTATTATTTTGTACACTATGTATTTGGTTTTTTCAGCAGTTATAGTTAATTTATTACCTTTGAGCCAATTGTTGTATTTTCTCAAATCTGCATTTATTACTGTTTCTAATTCTTCGCAATTTTTGGCACTGTATATAAGTAGAGTATCATCAGCAAATATCTTATATTCAGCTACTAAATTCGCAAATTGTATATTATGAATATATAGCAAATATAATGTAGGAACTAACACAGACCCTTGAGGAACCCCAATATTTATTGAAACTTGATTGCTTAGTACTCCATTTATTCTTGTTATAGTTTTCCTATTTTTAAGATAAGAGTTAAGTAAATCCTGAGCCGGTCCCCGTATACCAATTTCATATATTCTATCAAGTAATACGCTGTGATCCACCGTATCGAAAGCCTTTTTTAGATCAACAAATACAGAACATACATAGTTTCCTTCATCCAATTTATTTATAATTGAGTTAGTAGATTCCACAACTGCTGAATCAGTTCCAATTCTTTTTTGGAATCCAAATTGATTCACATCAAAACCTACTACCTCTTGTACAAAATCTTGAATTCTGGCATTTACAATTTTTTTTAAACACTTTTCCTACACAGCTTGTAAGTGTAATTGGTCTGTAATTCGATACGTCCAGCGTTGACCCAGATTTAAATATAGGTGCCACAATACTTGATTTTAAACACTCAGGATATATACCAGTAGAAAAACATCTATTTACCAAGCAGGCAATTGCAGGTGATATTACTGTTGCAACATGATTTAGATTTCAGCTGTTATATTATCAATCCCTGGTGTGTTATTTTTTAACCGCATGATGATTTCATATACTTCTTTTCCATCCGCTGGTTGAAGAAAAATAGTCCGACTACTCAATCCATTTTTTACTGTATACTTGTCAGCACCCTTAATTTTGTCTGCTAATTTGTTTCCAATTTCACTAAAGTGCATATTAAAGCAGTTTGCAATTTCAAGAATATCACATATTCTAATGCCATTACTATTTATTTACTTTATGGCCTTGTTAGACTCATTTGTCTTTTTTAGGATACAACTGTTAAGTACTTTCCAAATTTTCCTTTGGTCAGACCCAGCTAATTGTATTCTATTATTGAAATAATTTTGTTTTGCTTTGGATACTTCATAAGTTACCTTATTTTTTGGACTTTTGTATCTTGCTATAATTATAAGGGTATGAGGATGTTTTTTAGCTTTTTGAACAATCTATTCCTTTTTTCTATAATGTTTAACAAATCATTGGTCATCCACAAGTTGTCTTTTCGAACTCTCATTTGCTTTCTTATTGTAGAGTTTACCTTAGCTTTTTGCAATATTTCAATAAGATCATCAACAGAATCACTTTTAATTGTCACAAATAGGTTTCTAACATTATCTTTGAATTTTTAATAATTTATGATAGAAATTTCCTTATTGAAGATAGGTTCCATTTTTTTAACAACTTTTTTTATTTTGGTGAAAACATCTTTATGATCTAAGTTTACAATATCGTGTAATTTTATATCAAATTCATATTTTTCAAGGTCTGATAGAATGTGATCAATAATCGTAGAGGAATTTTCAGTTACTCTTGTCGCATATTCCATACTTAATTTGTTCATAATATTGATTCCATTAGATTCTAGCATTGATTTATATGATCTTGTGATCTCTGCATCAACTAATAAGTCAATATTGTAGTTCCCCATCATAATAATATTTTAATTATTCGCTATTGCTTTCACCTGGCTTTTTATAGCATACACCGACTTTCAAAGTTGGAGTAGTGTCACTTAGTGATACAATTATTGTATTAAATTTCTCTACAGCTTCCATGACTTTGTACTCCAAATTCTGTTTTACGGAAATTGCAGTTCCACCTCCTCTAGATAAATCGTTGGAATTAAAGTAAGCTGAGTATCCTGGAATATTAAAAAATTTCTCCTCCTCTGACTATAACCAAGTTTCACCAATCATAATGACATCAATACACTTCCTAGTTTTTACAACAAACTCAATTTCAAGAATGTTTTTTCTTAAACTTCTTGCATTAAAATGCACTATGTTTAACTTATGGCGTTTGTTATTTCCTGCCATTATATGTTGGATTAAAAAATTGATGATCCACTTCTCTTGTTCTTTGTAAATATTGCCGATATTTATTTTTGAGATGAGTACGATAGGTTTCCAGATCTTTGGTTACCTCTTTCTGGGAAACTCCAATTTGCTCATGGTATCTAAAGTATATATTTTTTAATTCATTAGGACATATTGGTAAACCTTCTTGATTTATTAAAACTTTGATATTAGTTCTAGTTGTACCTTCAATACATACATAGTCTTCTTGGTCATGTAAGTATGCTAAAAATATTCTAATATTACTACTATATATTCTAGTATCCCTCAGGCGTGAGAGTACATATATGCTATCCTATGCTTCTAAAATTGCTTTCTGTGTTAATCTTACTACTGGGGGTACATGTAATTTATTAATGTTTGCAGCTTCAATATTATTCTGAAAATTTAGAGTTTCGGCTTGAACCCAATTGGAATAGTTTTTGATGTTTTGTACATTTTGGTCACCCAATTTAATTTCAGTTGAATTTCTGTTACGAGTTTTCGATTTTGTGTTATTAGCTAGTGTTTGCTAGTGCTATATGTTTGCATTATTTTTTGACCATAGCTTAGGTAGATATTTAAATAACCTTTTGGTTCTTTTTTCAAATACTAATCTTTCTGTTTTATTATTATTATCTTTATTACCAGTGTTATGACTATTATTAGAATTGTTATTATCATTATTTTTGACATTATTATTATTATTGTTATTATTATTTTTATTATTATTATTATTATTATTTTTATTATTATCATTACTGGTATTTTTATTATTTTCGTTGTTATTGTTGTTATCATAATTATCATTTTTCATAACATTTAGAATTTTTTCATCCTTTTTCGTGTACTGTAATTGCTAATAACCAATTGTTTTTTTCTTTAGACCAAGCTTATTTTGGTATACAGGGCACTGTACACTCAGGGTCTTATGATTAACATCTAAACCTAATTTCAATTTCTCATTCGCTTTCACACAATTTATGCATTTGTTTATGTCTTCTTTTTCACATGTTGTTGTTTTATGTTGCTCATGACATTTTAAGCACGTTTCAGTATTTCTGCAATCTGCAGCATTATGGTAAAACCCTTTACACTTGTAACATCTAAGAACACTAATTGCATCAAAGACTTTGTATCTATCCTTACCAACCTTACAAAGTTCTTCTGCACCCAAAATTTTAGGGAAAGATATCTTATCTACCTCAATTATAGCATTGTTATAATTCTTTGCTATATTTTTCTACCGAGCTGATTTTTAACACTTCACTGAACTCCATGAAGTCGTTTTGTTTTTTAAGACTCTCAATGATATCAGTTTCCGTCATTTTGTTGCTCATATTCACAATTTGAAATTACGGCTTCATTTCAGTTGGTATTTTAATATCTTTCATTTTAACTTCCAAAATGTTTTTTATTTTTTCCCGCTCTTCTTTATTTTCAGATGAAATAAGTATGCAAAGTAAGCGTTTACTTTGCACATTTTTAAACATTTTTTGGATCCACCTTCGTATTTAAGTCACTTTTTGATTGCTCAATTTTTTGTTTATTTTTTAGCTTTATAAATAATGGAACATTTGATTACTGGTACATTTTTGTCAATATTATTATTTTTTTTTATTATATCAGCAAATGATATATTTTGTCCCACATTTGTGTTTTTTTTCAATTATTGCTTTTTCCATTTTTTTGCATATCTCATCACTTTTTTGCATTGCACAGGTAAACTGTTCATTAACCTTTTCATTTTGGTTTTTTACAACCTGGGTAAATTTCCATATTTTCTAATTCTTTGTTTTGACCAATTTTTATGTCGTCTAATTTTTTTAGGGTGCTACTTTCAATAGCTCTTAAAAGTCCCGTAATCTCATTTTCATTTCTTTTTAGCGCTGCTTCAAATTCTTCCTTATATTCATTTAGGTTGTCACTATTTCTTGATACAGCTCTTTCCATGTTCTGCAATATTTCATCCATATTATTTATGTACTGTATACAATCATCACATATACATTTGAGCATATTGTAGGAGTATATAATATTTACGGTTGACTGATCTAGCCCAGAGCATTTTATTTGCTCATGATAAATTTTCTTACACATTCCGGCACATTTAATACCTGTTTCACCTTTTATTTTATTTTTGCACTTATGGCACGAAGCCATTCACTGGAAAGTATCATGCGATGAGCGGTAGTAAATTCGTTCATCAACTATATTTTTCAAAAACTTTCAACTATACTACCAGAGCATGCTGATATCAATATTGACATCGAAGATTGAAAGCGATAAATGAGACAATATAAATGAGACAAAAAAAACCAAATTGGTATTATTATTTTGTTACTATTATGTTACTTTTTTTTATATTATAATAATATTATTACATAGGCGACTGGATAGATATATAGATCAACATCAAAATGACGCAACTTCAAATCCAAATGAATAACAAATTGAAGTTTACTCTATGAATTAATTATACCATATTAATAATAAGTAATAAAAATAAAAATCGAATACCTTTAAAGTCCCCGTATTAATACGCTAAATTAAACACTCTCACTCCTTTATGGAGTAGCTATCATATCAATCAAAAGAGTTCTTATACCTTGTTCCCCTTTTTCACATACCTTCTTTTTCCGCTTATGACAACCTCCCTTGTTATTTGTAAATTTTAGAGTACAGTTTTGATTTATAATTTAGCTATACATAATTCCCTGTACTATCTAAAATCCTAGAAAAATTTGTAGCCAAAAGGCTCTACTGGCACACAGAATATAAATTGACGCCAGAAGTTCAAGGTTTTAGAAAACTACATAGCACGACTACCCTTCTACACAAATTAGAATTTGTGGACAGAAAACAGCATTGTGATCTTCTCCCTTGCGACCTGGAGAAAGCCTTCGACAGAGTACCAAGAGAGACGGTCATCAGCAGCAACTCGTTATATCAACAATTTCCTAAGAAACAGAAAATTCCTAGTACAAGTCAGTGTCACCACTCGACTTGTAAGCCTCTTCTATTAGGTATCCCTCAAGGTTCCCCATTATCCATTCAGATATTCAATATCTATATAAATAGCCTAATGGCTTAATATGGTAAAATCGACTACGGACTCACATTGTACGGCTACACAACCAAAGGTAACATTCACAAGTTGCAGGTTGCTGTCAATCAGGCGGCTCGGATTGCCCTGAGCGCTCTCCAAACGCAGCTATAGAAGCTCTGAGAGTGGAGGCAAACTTCCCGTCCATAAATGAGAGAAGTATTGTCTTGTCGTCAAGGCTAATAGCCAGGGCAAACTTTGATCCACAACATCCTCTACATAAAATATATACTAATTTCCTAAAATACAATTCCCTTCCATACAAAACACCTTCAATAAATAAAATGACCCGTCTGGCTGTTTTGAGCAAGGTTCGTTAATTAAAGTTTTTTATAATTATACAAATTAATATTTGTTTTTAGTCTTTTTTAGATTTACAATAAACATGGAATTCTTTTAATTTACATTTACAGCTCAAATGAAATGTATTTAGTTTTTTTTGTTTTTTTGTTGGTTCTTATTAAAATAGAGTTAGTAATGTAATGTTAATTAGTACCTACCTACGTAAATTAGATACTAAGTACAAAATGAAATTTAAACTTGATTTTTCTTATATTTTTAGTTTATTCTTTTATTTAATTCTCCTGTAATACATAAGTTAGATATAAGATCCTAATGAATTGTAAAAATTTTTATTTTTTGTTAAAAAGGTCGACACCCGAAACGGAAAAGGAAAAGATTTATATATAGGTCCCACTGTTTAATAAATAAATAAATAAATAATTTTAAATACCTATTTAATATATTTTTCAACGCCGTTACAACACAATGTAGGTACCTACTTGAAATGTTTTTTTTATTGATATATTCGATTCAATTTGATGTTAAACTAGGAAAGTTCTATATAAACATATCATAATATGTCAAAAAAATTTTATATATAGGTATCAAATTAAAAAAAAAAAAGGAATTTTGGACAATTTTCGGAATTGTTAAATTGTTTGCTATTGCTAAAAAATAATTATTGTAAATTAAAAAACAAAATCTTTTTTATCTCCAAATATACCCAAAAAAGAAACTTAGTCAATTAACAACAACTAGAATTTTCCAAGCTTATGTATAACAAAAAATAAAGAAAAATAAAACACTCCGGCACATTTAATACCTGTCTCACCTTTTATTTTATTTTTACACTTATGGCACGAAGCCATTCTTATTATTTTTTTAAAATAGAAATTTGAGTCTTATTTTTATATTTTTTTTATTTTTTTATTGTTTTACATGTCCCTCATATACTGCTTCGTTTCCGATATATTCCCTATAGAAATTGGCATTTAGTGGATAAAATTACTAAAAATAAAAAAATTTGTCATTAAAGACGTACGTATATATGTATACCTACATAGTACATAATTTTAATAAAAACTATATTATTACTACAAATAACCAAAATTTAGAAACAGTTACTTAAAAAAGATAAAAATGAAGAATGCAAGTGATTCGTTTTTTTGTTGTTTTTATATTTATTATTTTAGATGAATTTGTTTTTTTTTGGCATATGTACATAGGTTCATTTGCAAGTACATATGTAAATTATAATAACTGATTTGTTTGCTTTTGTTTATTATTTTAATAAGATCTCACATATTATGCATAATGTATTTTCTTAATGATAGAACCATATGAGTAAAAAAATTTCAACTGTGTGCGCATTATTGTTCTATACAGCTTATTTATATATAAGGAAATAAAATGAAAAGTGTTTACTGCGCAGGTCCTCTTGTCAATTATAATTATAGATAGGTTTTAATATCACAAATTTTAGTGAGTTTGATTCTCTACTAATTCAATTTTTTTTTTATATTAAAAAATATTTTTTTTATTATTATGTACATATTATAATATTAATTTTTATAATATAATATAATTATTAACAAAAAAAAATATTTTTTAAATAAAAAAAAATAATTTTTAATTATTATTCTCTTCTCAATGATTTCAATAAAATACGAAGCCGTTTAAAAAAAATCTAAGCATACAAGTTATGTATACTTATTACTTATCCAAACATGGAATGTATTCACAGTTGACAGTTTTGACTTGGTTTTGACACTATGATGTATTATGTAGACGTATGCCGTACGCAGATGTAATATATATTACACATGGAAGGCCATGTGGGGAATATCTTATATTATAATACACAAGATGAACGTCATGCTGAGTAAAAAAGCAAGATTAATTGAATAGTAAATTATTTACACCACAAAAATATTAAAATTTTAGCAAGTTCTTGGTGCTGAATACTTAAAACATTTTAAATAGTTACGGTTATTTCCAAGTTGAGCGCCATATATACTCTAAAAAAAATTTCAATTACGGAAACTTTTTAAAAAGGCTTCATAAAAACTCTACCATTTGAAATAAACACACAAACTTATAGAAAAGGTACAAAGACAAAAACACAAACAAAAATTGAAAACAAAACAGAAAAACAAAAATCAGATCAGATCATACTCTTCAAAAGTTATATAATAAAAGTTAGTTCATTTTAATACTGTCAGATTTATGCTTAGAGCAAGCACATCAGACGTCTATTACTAGACGAAGGCTTGCTTCATTTAATTGTGCAATAACTCATCATCCAGTAGGGTTAGTAAATCACCGCCACCTGTTAGTAGAAGGTTAAAAGTCTTAAGTTAATACCTATGTTAATAGGTGTACATTTATTAAAAACACTTCCAAAAGTTAGGCCGAAAGTATCAAAGCTAAAAGAACTACAGTTGTTAGTTAGTCTCAGTTGGACGTATATTAAAACGTAATCGTTTTTTATTAGTTAAAACACTTAGTTGACGATCAAATGATCTAAAGTTAGAATTTACTTCACGGAGCATTCTAGTGATTGGCTCGAATCTACCATATTCAGTAGGGTGGAAGGGAATGTGGAACAATTCAACGGTTTTGAAATTATTCCGATCGGATCTTTCATCCAAATAATTTGAAATTTCAGGGACTAGCGTCATACCCGAAAGGATCTGGTGAATAAAAGAGATATCTGCAATTATTCGACGATCAGACAACGACTGTAAGTCAATGAGTTTAAGATGGTGGAAATAAGGTGGAAGTCGCAATGGATGATTCCACGAAAAATTACTCAAAGCGAAACGTAAAAACTTTCGCTGAACCGATTCAATTCGGTTAATGTCAGTCAAGTAATGTGAAGACCACACTTTACTGGCATATTCAAGGGTAGGCCTTACATATGTAACATAAAGATGTTTCGTGAGGTAGGGATCAGAAAATTCTTTACACCAACGTTTAATGAAACCTAAAGAAGAATTTGCTTTGCTCACTATTTTATCATAATGTAGCTTAAAGCTCAGTTTAGGTTAAAGCTTTAACCCGAGGTCTATAATAGAATTCGCTCTTGAAAGCAAACAGCCATTTAGTTGGTAGTTGAACCAAACTTAGTTATTCCCTGCATCCAATAAGGTACTAAAAACTGTTGAATGTAGGTAATGACTGTTTTTTTTGTTCACTGTATTTTATACTATAGTGTATGATAATACAAAATTCTTGTTAGTGTCATTTTTATCGTGTTCTTTCATGTTTCAAATCAATTTTTGTAACATTAGTCGCTTATCAACGGATTTCCATGATGTCGAAGCTCATCTACATACTGAAAAACCAGCAATTTTAGCATTAAGTGAAAAACAAGTAAACAGTGAAAATAATAATTTCAACATTAATAAATATTCACTAGTTCCACTTTTTGTTCCCAATCGAGGGGTCGCCCTATATATACGATCTGATGTTGCTTACAATACTCTTCACAATTTCAAGAGCTCCAACCCTTTTTCTAATTTACATAACCTTTCTCAACTTTTAAAAAGTCCAACAAGAACCCCGGGTCGGATTGGCAATAAAATGAATCTGTTAGACCTATTCTGACCTCTCATCCCGAGAAATATTCCACCTTCGTTAATTCAGGACTTGGCAAATCTGACCATTGTCTTGTAAATGTCAGTTTCTTTACAAGCACATTGACCAACCAAAATGTACATCCCAAAAGATTGATCTGGCATTATAATCGAGCCAACTGGGATGGTCTAAACAATTTTTTAACAAGCTTTGATTGGTCCTTGTATTTCCAACATAAAAATGTCGACTTTGCTACAGACGTTGTTAGCAAAACGATTAAGTTAGGTATGAAAATTTTATTCCTAACTCGTTAAAAAGTATAAAAAAATCCTACAGACGTCGTTGAACCACGACGTGGATGATTTTTTAAAGCCATTAAAGAAAAATAGGTGGCATTTAGAAATCTCTTGGCCAATAAGTCAGAGGAATCAAGGAAGAATTACAACTTCGTCAGAAATATTTGTAAAAAGGTCACTAATCAGCAGAAGTTTTTACATACTCAAAGGTTGAGCAGAACCTTTTGGTCCTTTGCTAAAAACGTCATGCATAACTTTTAACAACCTGCAGTTCCTATAAGTAACTCATCCTTCGGAAGAGTCTACTTCAGAACTCGTGCCGTTGTTAAGGTACTTAAGAATCTGAATATCAGAAAGTCTACCGGTCCCGATGGCATCCCTGCTATGGTTCTAAGACATATAGCCTTCGCTATTTCCAAACCATTGCGCAACTTATTTCATTTATCCTACTCTACAGGAGTATACCCAACTCAATGGAAGATTGCGCATGTTAACCGAATTCCCAAAAAACGCGACAAAAGCGATCCCTCCAACTACAGGCTTATAGCTATAATATCGATCCTCTCCAAAGTGATGGAGATCTTAATAAACAAAAAGCTGACCAAATATCTTGACAGCCAAGGTATTGTCCACGATAGGTAATATGGATTTAGATCCCACCGGTCCACCGATGATTTAATGACATACCTTAACGAGAAGCTAAATATTTGCTTGCACAATTCGGGTGAAGCAAATATTGTGGCTCTAGATATTTCTAAAGCTTTCGATAGAGTATGACATAGCTCATTATTAGCAAAATATCAAGCAGTAGGCCTGGGTATCTCTTCTCTCAAATGGATTGAAAGTTTCCTCTCGAATTGTACGATTCAAGTCTCAGTTGACGGATTTAAGTCCGATCAATTCCAAATAAACGCTTGTGTTCCACAAGGATCCCTTCTCTCACCTACCCTATTCCTTATATTTATAAATGATTTGCTCCAAACCACTTTCAATCCAATCCACAGATTTGCAGACGACAGCACTCTAGTAGCCTCCTACGACTTTCATAAAAAATCTGAAGCTGCATTCACCGCTGTGTCAACCAAAAGAGACATCATGGCCAGTTCCCTCAGCCACGATTTGGTCGCTATAGCTAATTGGGGCTTAAAAAACAGAGTCGAGTTTAACATTTCTAAAACTCAGAGCTGTACAATCTCCCGAAAAATTTCCCTTTTTGGTCCTACTCTTTTGTTTCAGGAAGATAAACTTCAGCGGTGTGAAAGCTTAAGCATATTAGGTATGCACCTTAATCGAAAAATGATCTGGAATGATCATATATTTGATGTTGCAAAAAACGCAGCCAAATGTTTATGTTTTCTTAGCCGCTGCAAGGCTTACTTCCCCCCCTGTGACCTCGTGAAAATCTATAGAGCTTTCATACGACCCAAAATGAAGTACAATTCTCACATATGGGCTGGCGCCTCTAGTATTGCGTTAAAACATTTGGATAAAGTCCAAAAATGGCTATTCGTCTAATCAACGACCTAAATGTGACAGCCCATCTTGCTCCTCTTGGACACCGTCGTATAGTCGGAGCTATCTCACTTTTTATAGATATCTCGTAGACATCGGCACATGCTCAGTGGAAATTAAATCTATATTACCTCCACTTAAGCGTTTCCCCCGTGAAACACGAAGGGCAGCATCTGCTCATCCCTACACAATTGAAATCCCTAGATGGCAAAAGACAAGTTATGGAAATTCGTTTATAACTTCAACATCCCGAATGTGGAACCAAATTCCATCTTATGTGTTCCCAAAACATGACAAATTTTATATTTATGACCTAAACAAATTCAAGACGAACATTAACACCTTCGTTCGTAATTGTCCTCCTTCCCTTTTACCATCCTCCTTTCCAAATTTTCCTTTCTCACCCTAGCCAAACATACGAATCGGTAAGAAAGGTCCCCACCTAGTTTGTAAATAATATTTATACTAATAAATTTAATAAAAAAAAAAAAAGCTTTGAGTCATCAGCAAAACTAAGAAGTTTAGAAAAAGTTACCACTTTAGGAGCATCAATTTTTGAAACTATAAAACTAAGGGTCCTATATGACTACCTTGTGCAACACCAGAAGACGCTGAGTATTGATCAGAAATCGCAGTTTTAAATAAAACTGAGTATTCCCGAGAAGAGAGGTAAGACTCAAGCCAATTAAGGCGATGTGGTTTCGAATATGTTTCAACAATAGTTCTGCAGTTATAAGAATGTTTTTGATTTTAAAGTTAATATGTTGATAACTCAGAGAGAAATCATTAAGATTGCTAAAATAGGTTTCATCAGGAGTGAAGTCATTTCTTGAAAAAGTAGAGGAAAAAAGGATGCAAAAAGATTCGCAATAGTAGTTGGATCATTAGAAGATCTTCCCAAATAATTTAAAGTTGCAGGATATCCATCAATTTTACGTTTAGTATTGATAAATTCATGAAACTTTTTCGGGTCAGAGAAAATACATGACTTCATTCTGATAAGATAAGACTTATAATTTCTGTCAAGTAAGGCTTTAGACTTTTCAAAAAATTGGGAATAAATGAGATAGTCAGAATGAAGTTTGGATTTGAGAAATTTATTCCATGCAGCATTCCTTCGATTTCGTAAAGAACGAATATTTTTGTCATACCAAGGAGGTGAAAAATTTGTGTTTTTTATAGGTTCATAGGGAACTGACATAGAGATACATTCAAATAGACGGATATAAAATTCGTTGAGACAATATTTGATATCATTTATAATGAAAACATCTGAAAAATTAATTAACCGTAATTGGTTATTAAGAAGATTAAAATTAGTTTTTCGGAAGTTGAATCTATAACAAGTTTCAAAGGGAGTTTCCTCCCTCAGCGTATCATACCAATAAGCTACGGCTAGAGGTGGATGGTGAACATCAATGTTGCAGAAATAGAGATTACTCCTTTCGACGTAAGAGCTTTCAACGTCAGATACAAAAGCTAAGTCGAATTGTTTACCGAGAAAATTTTTGATGTTAGAAATTTGCAGAAGATTACAGTTATATAGATCGTCAATAAATTCAGCTTCAAAAGAGTTCGACGATGCAGTATTATTAGTTGACACAACCACACCACAATTGTCCTCATCATTGGACCAAATTAAATTTGATAGGTTAAAGTCACGCAAACAAAAATTGTTGGTTGATTCTAAATTTTCGATGAAACATAATGAGGCTTCAGAGAGCGCCTTAAATTTAATTGGCCTTTCATTGATTGGAATACTAGAAGATAAATAACAATTTATTAAATATAAATTATTATCACTGAACGTTAATTTAACACAAATCAGTTCGAAACCACTAGTATTGGGAAAAGTAACAGAGTTACTTTGAAAAGTTGAGCGAAAATCTAAGAGGACACCGCCACTATGTTAACCTAGTGAAGAATTAATGCAGTCGTTCCTATAAACAGAAAAATCTGAGGTAAGTAACTCTTGCGAGACAATATTACTGGTTAGCCATGTCTCAGTCAAAGCAATAACATCATGAGGAAACGATTGGGACTGGTGAAAGAATTGGCAAGTTCTTGTACGTAATCCTCTCACGTTTTGATAGAAGATGGTGAGACAACTGAGTTTTTTGAATTTGAATTCGAAGTTCCAGTAGTCTGGCCTTACGCGCAATAAATTCTTTAACAATAATTCCAGCAGGCCAGTGAGGGGACTTTGACAGAGTGTCAAAATGAATCTTAGACATTGTCAGTTTAAAGGAAACGTATTGATTCTCAGCAATTTTCACGCAGTGAATTACGTTATTTCAGATTGTAATCTTGCAATTAACCTCAATATGTTAAAGTACATCTGTAGAAGTACATTGCTCATTGCTTCTGCTATCATTAAAAAAAATATATGCAGTAAAACACGGTTATAGTCATTCGCTAAATTTCAGTAATATTTCTGACTATAACCGTTTTGTGACTATAGGCGTAATAAAAAAAAAGTACATCTTTATAAACAAAATCAAATTCAATAAAATATCTTTCGTATGACAATTTTAAATTTTATTTTATTCATAAATAGCAATTCTGTTATGTAATCATAAAATATACATATTTATAATAAAGAACAGAAAAAAACTATATACAGGGTGGTCCGGTTTAGAGCAAAAAGTTTTTAAGGGATGATTCCTTGGAGTATTTTAGGATTGTTCTAGAAGAGGGGTCTATCTTTAATTTTACCTGGGGTACAGAGGGTTAAAGAAAATCGGATTAGAAAAATTATGTCTAAAGAATATCAACTACAGCTCAGAAGAAATTGAGACTAGAGCAACATATTCTTCATAGCTTTTTTTTAAGAATTAATCACCTAATAAACGGTATATGTCGAATGAGTATCAGACTTACCGTTTTTGAATAATAACTGCATAAACTTAACATTTAGCTTTTAAAAACTGAAAATTTTGTATAAAACGTTGATTATCTAGAAAATATTCGCTTATTTTTTTTTGTTTTATTGTGTTGATGCGCTACATCATCCCCTACAACTTTTTCATACACAACTTTCATATCAGACTTGCTGTAAATAAAATTTCATTAACCCTAACTAATTTCAGTAATTTTAACTAGTTTTGACTAAAAAATAAAATTGTTACAATATTAAACTCTCAGTTATTATTTTTCTTACTAAAACATGGGTTACCCAAATATTAAATTTGAATTTACCTCAATAACGGCAAGTTTGATATGAAAGTTGTGTATGAAAAAGTTGTAGGGGATGATGTAACGCATCAACACAAAAAAAAACAAAAAAAATAGCGAATTTTTTCGAGATAATCAACGTTTTTTACAAAATTTTCAGTTTTTAAAAGCAAAAGTTTAAGTTTGTGAAGTTATTATTCAAAAACGCTAACTCTGATACTCATTCAGCATATACCGTTAATTAGGTGTATTAATTCTAAAAAAAATTAATTCTATGAAGAAGACGTTGCTCAAGTGTCAGTTTCTTCTGAGCTGTAGTTGATATTCTTGAGACATAATTTTTCTAATCCGATTTTCTTTAACCCTCTGTAGCCCAGGTAAATTTAAAGATAGACCACTCTTCCATAACAAATTTTTTCCTGAAATACTCCAAGCAATCACCCCTTAAAAACTTTTTGCTCTAAACTGGACCACCCTGTATAAATCAGTGTTTTAATAAAATAATTCACTGTTGGCCTATTGCTATAACAGAATTATGACTACAAACGTTTTTGACTATAAACGAATTAAAATATATCGATCTACTACTTTGAGAGTAATGAGATTTTATTGTGTTAAGTTATATATATTGAAATTAGTGTCAATTTCGGCATAAAGTAGTAGGTATTATACTTTAATTTCATATGTAATGATATTCAATGATCAAGCGATTCAGAAAACAACTGCAATTATACCAAAACAAATATTTCTTTTTACATAAAATTGTTTTTGAAAGAACTACTTCTGTGCAATTGCACAGAGGATTCACTTTTCCATATTATAATACACAAGAGCACGATTTTGAAGGCATACTTTTCGTGGTTTTTTGTGTGCTTCGTGTTTTTTTTCATTCAATCAATCAGTGATGATGCAGGTCGTGGCAATCAAAATCAATTTTTATTTTATGTGTATATTTTGGGTAAACAATTTTTATAAGATATTAGCTGAGTTGGTTAAAGCATAATATAATAATCAGAAAGTTTTGTCGATTCTCTTCTAAGTCAAATTTTTTTTAGTTATTTTTTTATTTATTGCATTTGGTTTTTTGCACTTTTAGTAGGGAAAAAAATTAATTAGTAGGATAATATTATTAATATAGGTTTTAATAAAACAAATTTTAGTGAGTTCGATTCTCTATTAATTCAAATTTTTTTTTATAATAAAAAAATATTTTTTTTATTATTATGTATTATAATATTAATTTGTATAATATAATATAATTAATAACAAAAAATTAATAAATAGTATAAAGTATCAAAGTAATTTTTAATTATTATTCTCTGCTCAATGATTTCAACAAAATACGAACCCGTTTAGTTTAAAAAAAATTTAAGCATACAACTTATGTATACTTATTATTTATCCATACATGGAATGTATACACAGTTGACGTTTTGACTTGGTTTTGACACTATGATGTATCATGTAGATATATGCATATAATATAATATATTATACCAAAGATTATATAATTACTATAAGATGTTTCATTTCATATAAAAAAATGTCACAATGAAATCAATTTTAGCAAAAAATTAATGTTGCTGAACTATTAGTTTCTAAACAATTGTTGAACAATTAAGTTTTATAAATATTTGTTGTCAACATTCTTCAGTGTTCATCGTAAAGGGAATGTATGATGTATGTGTAGTAATATGAACTGGTGTGATGGTATATGTATTAGGTATACGATATTTTTGTTATTATTTTTGTACATAATAATATGAATTTGGGAATACTTACTCATATCCTTTCTATTATTTTAGGAAATATTGAAAAAAAATGTTCAATTTTGAAATGAAATATTTTAATTTTCAAAGCGATGACCTATATTTTTTTTTCATAAATATGAAGAAAATTTAATTTTCTACAAAAAAGTCTGCTATAAGGGTATTCGCTGAAAAACCGTTTAGGAATTGTTAGTTGATTTACAATTCAACTTCCATAACTCTAAAAAATGTTGTCAAGATTTTGTTTGACGTAAAGGGAGATAGAGATATTTTGTAATTTGTATTTCCTCTTCATCAACAATTCTTTTTTTATTATTTGCAGAAAAAAATTCAAAACATCATTGTTTCCATTTACATTACACATATGCATTTATAGATTTAAAATAAATCTATATAATAATCACATATATGATAATATGTACTATATTTATACACAAAGATTATTTTATGTTAATATACTAGGAACTATTTTCATTAAAACTATTTTGTTTTCATGTCTCAATAATGCGATACTTCTCGGATTCTTACCGATCTACAGTTATTTGCTTGCCTTATTAATGAAATAAATTTTGGGTATCAAAATACTCTTATTTTCATTAATACCAAAATATGTGAATAATGCAATAAAAATAAAATAAAATTATAATATATAAAAATAAAAGTAAAAATGGCTTTAAAAATAAAATATTTAAAAAAAAAAATGTCAATATCTATAGAATTCCATACAAAATTTATAGAGGTACATAGGTACTTCGTCACCCTCATGAAGATGGTTTTTCAAAACAAGGGTAGATCGCGATTCCCATTGATTATGAAAATCCAAATCCCTTAAAATTAGTAAATTTACAACTTTTTAGGAGTTGTCAGAGAGTTGGACCTCTTTAGCCTTTCCAGAACCATAGAATCATATTTTTGGTGGTTTGAAAATGCAAAAGGTACCCAGGTACGTCGTCACTCAAATAAGTGTTAAGCACCCACATATGATCAGTAAAATTAAAAGTACTAAATAAGCTGAAAATATAGTACTAAATTGTTGACGAAAGTATCAAAATAATAAATTGCAAATTAGATTAGAGTTTGAATTGAGAAAATTCTCTCAACCTTAGCGGATGTGTGGTAAGGACAGTAGTCCTTGTGTAATTCGATAAATATTACTGCAAATAAATTAATTTAATTCACTTTTGACTTCAGTGATTTGATTTTTCGCTCCAAAATTCAGAAATAGTATTATTCTTGTAAATCTTTTCAATTCTTCATACTCGGAATTAATAATTTTAGCATTTTGCTAAAATATCTGAATTTGGAAACAAAAGTGTTAGTAAATTCAAAATGCTATTTGTTTCTTCAGTTAACACATGTTCTGCAAAAAAATTAAGAAAAAAATTCAAATTTTGAATTTTCAAAATCAGTTTTAGTTTTCAATTCCTCACCAAATATTTTATAAAACTCACGAACGTAAAAATAAAATTCTGTGTTGATATCCGTAGTAGAAATATTTCGAATCAAAATTTCTACTTTTGAACCGCAATCGTCATCATTAAGATTATTTTCATTTAAATTTATTAATTTAACAGGCTTGGCGTCAAAAAAATTTTTGCTTATAAAATTTCTACATATTTTATAAAAATGAAATTTAACTCGTGGAATAGATACGTGCTAGACAGCTCCAGCTGCATTTTCAAATTGATATTATTAATTATTTTTAATATATATGATAAAATAGCAAATATAATTTCATTCTTTCGGATTTACGGATGCTATATTTTCATTACCATAGCGTGCTTCGAAATTCTCAAATTCAAATTAATATAATAAATTACTCCATTGTTCGACTATTTTATCAATCGCAGCCTTCAATTCAAATAAATAAGTAAGGTAAATAACAATTCCATATTTCCAAATATTTTTTAATTTATAACTTCTCTATAATAAAATATAAATTTAAAATTTTCTAAGAGTGCTAAATATCAATTGAAAGTATCACAGTACTTTTATCAAGCTGAAAAAATCAAAAACAGTACAATAGTATCAAAAATATCAACCCTGATACGCGATACCGTTACCGTGAGTAAAAATTTGAAAATATGAAATAAAACAAAACACACACACGAACTTTTTTTTTTAAAACAAATTCATTGGTGTTTCTGTTAGGTTATTCTTAAAACTTCATAATAACTTATCTTATAAAACTAACAATTAATTCTGAATATCATTTTAATTCAAAATTATAGGTACCATCCTTACTCATAGCTATAGGCAGTTATAGGTACCAATTGAAAGCAATTAAGTAAAAAAGCATTGTCATTCGAACTTCTTTCGCATCACCTTTTAAAAATATGTAATAGAAAATGTATGTGAATTCAATTAAATATTTCGTAATTTTTCATAAAATAATTTTTTAATAAAAAATTGTTTTTCATAGTAATATTATTAATTTTTAATAAACATAAATATCTACAGATGTGATTTTTTGAAATGAATGGCTATGACAAGAGGACAAAAAAAATTCGAATTAAAGCTATATATGTCGAAGAGTCCTTTAAAAGATATTTACTATTTTATAAATATACCTACTTCATTTTCATTTTGAAAAACTTGAACGACTTCAACTTGAATTACAATTAATCAATAGGACCCCTAGTATAAATAATATTTGATAAATCAAATTTCAATATTAAACAGTCGAACAGTCGAAACAAAAAATTCATATTCTTATAAACCGCTTCGGCAGAAATTAGAATATAAAATAAAATAATATAACAGTAAATACATATTATATGCATATATATATTTTCGATTTTGCTTTAAAATTTAATTTACAAATCCTAATACATCATAAATACTTAAAAATGTTTTTAACAATTTTATAAAAAAATTTTAATCATTGGTTTGGTAGGTATAGGTACTTTTTATTTTCATTCAACAAAAATAATATAGTGGTGTTGTTATTGTATATGAAATAGAATGAGAATTGTTGATGAAATACAAAGTCTCTCTGCATGTAATTTCATAATTCATATGGAATGAAAATGATTATATACAATGTTGCTGAAACACAAATATTCAGACACATGTTCCTCCACCTACCAATGTGTGGAGAGCCAAAAAAACAGTGTGACATTTTTTTATATGAAGTGAAACATCTTATAGTAATTATATAATCTTTGATTATACCAATTAGCATTTATCCTACCTATATATGGATACCTATATATGGATACAATAAATATAATATAATTTGTACTGTATTTTGGTTAGGAAGTCTTATTAGTATCAGAAATTATGTATACATAGATAGTTCATTCCCATATAAAAGGTTCAATTGACTTTTCTTAAAAATTTTTGAAATCGACAGCACCCCAGAGAAATAAAATCAAAATTCTGCTCTCTCTAAATAAAATTAAATGTTCTCTCTTTCTCTTAAAATTTCATTTTAAAATTATTTTCAAGCAGTAAACATCATCAAGAAGATAAGCGGATGTATGTTTTGCTTGGAAATAATAAAATTTTATATTTGTTATTTTTCTTTGTACATTGCGATTTACGAAATAGCAATAGCATTCATGTACACAAACATGTATGCATAGTAAATTGATCATATACATGCATAATAAATATTTTATTATTATCTCAAGAAGAATTCTATTTTTCAAAAAATACCATGATTTAAGAAATTCGTTGAGAATTCTTCTTTTTGGGTAATTATATTTATATGCATGTATATATATTAAAATATATATGTACCCAAAATATTACGTTCATATGACAAGATCACCCCAGAACAAAATATAATATTTTCGTATAGACTATGGAGATGGATATAATAATTTCTTGTCTTATCAGCATAACAATAGTAAAAAAGAATTATACATATGTAATATATGTGAAATTGAATGTGCAATTGTTTGGTAAGGTGTTTGGTAATTTTATCAAAGGAAAAAAATCAAGTCATATTTTTATTTTGATAGAAAAAGAAATAGTAAGAAATATTATTCCATGTTCGATGATAACTTTTTTTTTCTTAAAAAATTTATATGCACGGATTGAGTAAGAATATAATAATGTATAGAATGAGACAATTTAAATATGTACATAAATTATATAGTAAGCTGAAGCTCATATATCCTCCCTCATTGCATTGCTAATAAATAAGTAAATAAATACATGAGAAACTATGGGAGAATTTTTGAGGTGATTGTTTTAGTTTTGGCGCTTTTTTAATTGATGAATCTGTCAAAGAGGAAATTGTATACTTATGTGAAGTGTATAATTTCTAGTGAAAGTGTAAAAGCGTACGCTATAAAATGTTTAAGGACTTAAATTTGGGTAAACGCAAGTCGGGAATAATTTGTATATCCTGTAAGAATAGCCCAAGAACGTTTGATGGCAAATTTTTTACGTTTCCAAAAGATAAGGCTATGTTCAGTAGATGGATATCGAAATGCAAGGTAAGTGTTGAAAAGATTACTAACAAAAGACTAATAATATGCGAGAACCACTTTGAAAAAAAATATTTAGGAAAAATGAGGCTAAAAAAAATGCAATTCCTACTTTACTTTTACCTGATACAGGAACAAATAACAAAGAAAATCATACAAAAGATTTTAATATTTTTGATTTTTCTGAAAGTTCTTCTTGTATTCAGCCTTTTCAAAACAAAACGGAAAGGGTAAAAATTGATTTAAATGAGTTTTTGGTATTTGAAGAAAATAACAGAAAAGAAAATATCCCAAAAGCTTACACAAAAGCAAATTTAAATTATTTATCTGTGCCTATTGAAAATATTCGCTCAGAATCATCTGATGCTATAACTAACACTGTTTTCTGTGAACATTGTCTGAAATTCCAGAAAAATGAAACATATTATAATAAAAAGTATACTGCTTCGTAAAAATTTAAATTTGAAAACAAAAATTACGTATTTGAAATCACAAAATAGAAAATTAAAAGAGAAGCTGATCGAACAAAAAAAAGATTCGGTATCAATATTAAACTTGCCAATTAATGTGAAAACTTTTCTTGAAATGAATTTTAAGACAACAAAAAATTGGACAGAGGAAGAAAAAAATATTGCTTTGAATTTGCACTTCAATTCACCAAAGGGATACAAATTTTTAAGAAATTCAATAGAGCTTAAGTTGCCTCATTTTAGTTCCCTGAGTAGGTGGATTCCTCTTAAATTTTTAACCATAGGTCTAAATGAAAAAAACATTAATGAATTAAATGTTATTTTTCTCACATGAATAAACTTTCAAGAGAGGTAGTGTTAGTTTTTGATGAAATAGCAATTAGAAAAAATTTGAGCTATAATCCCGTATTGGATGAAATTACGGGGTTTTTAGACTATGGATACAAACGAACAGGAGATGTTGCAAAATATATATGTGTTTTCCCATTAAGAGGCATAGTAAATAATTGGAAATATGTACTAAGCTATTACACAACCGATAAACCAATTAGTAGTACAGATATTCAAAATTTATTATTTTTAAATTTAGATACCGCTTTCAATTTGAATCTTAATATCCGAGCAGTAGTATGTGACCAAGGCACAAATAATAGAAAATGTTTTAGCATATTAGGTGTTACAAAAGAAAATCCTTATTTTTTTATAATTTTAAGGGAATAGAAAAAAAGAGTGTTCGCACTTTTCGATCCGATACATCTTATTAAGTCACTTTGAAATACACTGCTCAAATATGACCTTAAAACTACTGATGGTGAAGTATCATTTAAAATTATCCAATCACTATATTTTCATGAGAGTAAAAATACTAAAAGAATGTGCCCGAAGCTTTCCAAAAAACACATATTTCCCAATTCATTTGAAAAGATGAATGTTCAATTGGCAAGTCCAATTTTTAGCAATTCTGTTGCAGCTGCTATTAAAACAATGATTTCAATTGGGAAATTTGTTTCGAGAAAACCTTGTGCTTCATCAACAGCTGAATTTGTATCTAAAATTAATAAAGTATTTGACTGTCTAAATAGTAAAAAATTATATGATAAAAATTCTTTTCGTTCAGCACTGCAAAAAAATAATATAACTTTTAACTATTTAATAGAGATGAAAAAATATTTTGAAGAAATAAAACCAACTACACCCAAGAAAATCTATTGCATTGATGGCATGATCCAAACTCTAACTGGCATTATAGATCTAATTAAAGATATGTTTACTTTATATGATAAAAATGAATTTTATTATTTAATATTATCCAGGCTTAATCAAGATGTGTAGGAAAATTTATTTGCCTTGGTTCGTTACAGAAATGGTTGCAATAATAACCCATCTGTAATGCTGTAATGGAATTTAGTAACGTATTGGCTAAAATAATGTCAGTTAAATTAATTAATCATAAATTTAACTCTAATTGTGAGGAGGATGATGCAGAGTTTCTACCTCAAGATTGAAAAGATTATTCGGTCGAAGATAATAATTCCGAATCAAATGTTGATGAAACTTTTGATGAAACTGATGATGATAATATGATAAATAGATTATGATGAAGCCAATACGAATAATGTTTTGATGACAAAAAATATTATTTAATGCAATGCAGAGAGATACATATGCGGTTATGTTATTTTTAAATTAATGAAAAGGATTAGTTGTGATAAATGTAAAATTTTATTTTTAAAAAAATCTGATGATTTCTTATCACTAGACTCGGAGCAATTTATTTATCAAAAAAATTATAAAAGTGATTTAGAAATGTTTCCCTTAAACGCTCCAACAGAAGAAATTACACAATTTCATATTCAAATATTTGATAATTATTTTGCACAAAATGACTATAAAAAGCATTTACTTAAAAATATTATCTCAAGTTGTTTGGATGAAACAAATAAATCCATTAAATATTCGAAATGGTTTTGTGAAAAAAACGAATGCTTGCCTCATAAATTAAAGTTTCTAGAATTTTTAATTCTGCTTTTATTAAGAAAAGAAACAAAGTGGTTGTGTGAAAAATTATTGAGTATGGAAGCTATTGATAAAAGAGAAAAAAGAAAGAAAGCCAAAAATAATAAACTAAATATTATTCAAAGTTAATTAAGAACTAACAAATATTCATACAAACAATTTGCGTTTTTAATAAGCAGGTATTTGATTTTTTTTAATTAATTTGTTTATTTTTTTCATGTGAACCAATGCCATGCTGTGAGTGAATACTGAATTGTGATATAATATGTACATGCATAGATGGTTATCATAAATATCAAATTTTATTTTCTTTAATTGTTAATGTTATTATTCGTTAAATTTTATTTTTGTTAAATTTTATGTTTTGTAATTTTTTTGAAATTTGAATTTGTAAATAAGTTATTATTTTTTTTTTATATAAAATGATATATATAAAATGAAATATGAATTATTTTTTTTTTAAAAATGGTTTTTTTACGCCGAATTGATTTGAAATTATGTTGTTTGTTTATATTCACACTTCAATTCGGCTTTTTCCCTTTACAAAAATATATCAAAATTTTAAAAATTTATTTTCCGAAATTTTATTTTCTTTAAATGGTAAATCTAATCATCATAACCAATCTTTATTTTACAGGAAGCAAGCAAAGCAAAGAAAAAAAAAACTCATAAGTATGCTATTGCTATATAAATATAACATAATAATATCACATACATACATATGTAATGCTTAATGTATGTATAAAATATAATTTGCTTATTACAAGTTATCACCCGACAGACATCCATTTCATTCTCTGTCTTGTCTGGCACTCAATTAAAATTAAAAATAAAAAATACAAAGCGAGATGATGATTTCAGAGATGAGAGAATTTAAAATTGTTTTGTGTTTTTTTTCTCATAGTATGAGGTATGAGCAAAATTATTCTTTGGGGTGTTCTCGTCATATTGAAAACGTCTAACAAAACTTGTTCGAGATGTATATATAATTTCTGTTAGTAAATTGGTGAAATGTTATGTATATCGAACTTAAAATTTTATTGTTCAAATTTATGTTACAGGTTTTATAATATTTAGTTTTAATAAAAAGAAACATATCTTAATTTATGACGAAAAAGTAAATATTAAAAAAAAAAGTTTTAAATAGAAACCTTTTTTTATTTAAATAAACAATAAAATAAACTTTTCATTTCGTTTAAATTATATTTAATTATATTTATATTAAGTTTGTTTTTAAATGTAAAAAGTTTTTAAAATATCTTACATACATACATTGTATATGGCTATTATTATAACTTTATGATAAAACTGACAATTTATTTAAAAAAAAAACTGGGAGCATAATTATATATCAATTAAAATCTACATAAAAAGCCATCTGACGGTCAATAATCAAACTAAAATTTAAAGTACATACTTTAATTGAAAAATAGTAAAATATTAAGTTTATTCAGTAACCTGGTCCAGATAGTTCTATATGAATATTAATAGTCATGCGTTGAATAATTTCTTTAATGTCATTGGTCATAGTCATTTGAAAATACATAATTTAAGTATGTTTAATGTATAGATTGAAAAAGTACGGTTCAAATCTGAACCATCTAGCAACCGATGTTCATTATTATTTTTTTAAAATGATAGATATTTAAAAAGAAACTAAGAAAAATCATATATTGTCTTAAATTTTTTTAATTTTTAATTAGAAATTTCAATTTAAAATTTCACCCCACGTAAGACATTTTAGCATACAAATATTTTTTTTATCAATCAATTTCATCAAAAGTTTTTTAATGATATCAATTTCCAGTAAGGCTAGCATATGCAATATCAATCAATAAATCATAAGGTTAAAATTTCAAAGAGTCGGAATTTATCTCCTTCGATCTACTTTCACTCATGGTCAGCTCTACACAATCCACTGCTCTAAAAATTAAAATTCTAGCAGGACCAAGACAGGGGAAAACTACTGACAATGTTGCATACAAGGAGCTTGACAATATGACAATGTTGCATACCAGGTTTAGAATACTTCATTGTATCCAATTGTTTCCTATATGATGAATTTTAAAACTCACTCATAATAATTGGGAAACGGTACCAACTCATAGGTATGATTAATGGTTTAATAAAATTATCGGAAACTAATTAATAACATTCCAACACACCTTTTCCCAATTAACGCGAACAATCAACTAATCGGTTAATAATATCAGTTCTGGTAAAGGGTTTGGTGGTTTTAGTGGGTTAGAGTTCCACATAGCTAACTACCTACGTCCGCGGTCTGCTTAGTATTTGTCGAGGCTTTCACCTTCCTTCGAGAAATAAAAAAATATTAAAAACAAATTAAATCTTACAAAAAAAGCTTATTGCTATCTGATATTTTTTTATTGTATTTTTAAATTAATATTAACTTAAAATTTTTAACATTTTTTATTTTTTTGTGGTTTTCTATTAATATTACTATTCTATATATTGTTGTCAGATACTTTCAACATGTCAAAGGCATAATTGTATTAAAAATTATTCTACTGTACCGTTTCACAGAAAAATTCCTTTCTTTTGCTCGGCCGGGTATGTACCCGGGGTTTCTTCTAGTATACTAGTATAACACTATAATGCCACGCATCGATCATTGTTTTATAAAAAATATTTAAATATAATATATAATATGCATGTATTATAATAATGCAATATAATAATTTAAAATATGTAATATAACAATATAATATATAAATTTAAAATAAGTAATTTATAATTCAAGTTTTTAATTAAAGCTTTAATTATTCACTAAAAAGAAAATTAAAATTTTAATAATCAATCACTTTTTTATTTCCAAAAATTATAAATTTTGCTAAATAGGTATGCATGCATACATATTATGTAGGTACCAATTACAATGTAGGTATTTATTTTTTTTTTATATAATATGGAGACTTAGGTAGGTACCAATATTTTGTTTTTTTAAATTGTTGCTTTATACTGTGAAAAATTGTTTGCGTTCTCATTATTTATAGGCAAGGTGACAAAAAATCTTTGTTCAAATTTAGTTTGTTCCCTCATACGATGATGAATTCTGATCTTTTATTATTTTAATATATTCTTTTTAAACATTATTATTTTCGTATATAAATATACCTATTAAAAATATTAAATTATAATTACATTACAATAATATAAAATATTATTAATATTTTTGTCAGTAATAATTTGGAGTTACAAACATTCTTATTTTTTATTAATTATACTAGTAAACCTAAATATTTATTATATTGGTATACGATTATAAAATAATACTGAGGACAACATCTATTTACAAATCACAAAGTTTAAAGAATATGATAAGGTTCTTTTCGTTAGGTCTCCCAAAAATCTTATGCATAGTTGATATAATTTAGAAAATAATATTGTTAAATATTTCAACGAAATTTTTGTTGAAAATTTTTTTTCCAAATCAAAATTATTAATCAACAAATTTTTTTTAAAATTGTAAACTTTTTTTTATTTAATTTCAGCCAACTTTTTCTGTTACTCTCTTTTGTTTACCATATTTTTTTCTTTTTCTTGCAAGTTAAATTCTTACTATCATCTATTTCTTACAATTTTAGCAAATTTGCATTTGTGTTTTTTTGCAAACAAATGAATCCATACATGAGTGCATAGGCATACTGATTACTGCATATTCTACTAATTGGGATGGTCTGATTGATATTCTTCGATGAGAACTATGAGAAGAGAACTTCAAATTTTGTTTTTTGTTTTGTTGCTTGTATTTAAATGAGAAAAAAAAATTGTTTTTTGTTTTGTTTTATTCTGATCATTTTTTTACTTATTATTATTCTCTAGTACGTGTATTGTCTGTATGTAGCATGTAGGTATCTAAAAAACAAAAGAAAAATAGCAAAAAAAAATTGTTTTTGTACCTATATTTAGAATGTATATGAATGTATGTATATATTAAAAACATTAGTGACTCACAATTTAGCGTGACGCGAGTTTATAACATTTTTCTCTACCAAAATAATAAACGTGTTATAAGTAAGTTTCAGTTACAAAAAAAATGTATTTGGTATTATTGGACCCAAGTGGCAACCCTATAATAAATTATAATATAATAGTTGTAATAATAAAAGGAAGAGTAGGTATAGACCAAAATGAATTAAAAAAAAGGTTTACATATTTATATAATACCTACTCATATTTAGTCTTGAAACAATTATGATACATACATATAAGCAATCTGCATAACCATTGACTAATGTGTAAAATTAAAATCGGAATTGATTTTTTTTATATAAGTATGCATAAGTTAGAAGAGTATAAGCTATTCTATCAATCTGGTTTTGTATGCTTATATGTATACACAAGCCACATTTAAGTGGTACAGTATATAGATATAATGTAGGTCAATTATAAGTACTGTACGCGCCACTTAAAAAAATGCAAATTTTTTTTTCTTTCCAAACATATTTTTTGTTGTTCTTTTTTTTTAATTACACAATCCAATGTAGTAAATTTTTTTATTTTCATTTATTCTTAATACCCGAATTTTTATTTTATTCATAAAAAAAATCTTATTTAGGAAGTAGGTAGGCAATCAATTTATGTACATACCTACATACCTACATATATAGTCATCATAATTACTGTTTATGCTTTTGGCTAATTATAATAATAATAATGAAAAAATAAAAAGGATAAAATAAAAATTTTGTATTTTTATTTTTAATTGATTTTTTTTCTTGATAAGCACGATGAGATTGCGGTAAAACAATAGTAATAAGAGAGCATCAGAAAACAAGCAGAGCAAACTAATTCGCAAAATCAGAAAAATTTGAAAATAGGAATATTTATATATGCATATATAAATGTGAATATCATATTAAGCTTTTATATCTTTCTCTTTTTTGCTTACGTTTTTTTTTTTTGCAACCGTATACCAGACCGAGAAAGCATCACCTTTGGTTGTATGGGTTAAAAAAAAATTTTCAGTTTTTTTGTTTATTGTTATTTTTTTTATTTACACAAGAAATAAAACGAAACCTCTTTTTATTTTAATTTTTTTTAATACACGTCTAACTAAGATTGAGACAGACTTTTTTTCTACGGGTTGGAAGAGTGCAACATAATTTTTGAACTATTCCAATTTGGTCAGTTTTACAATTTGGTTTGCTTTTGTTTTTTTTTTGTAAAATGTACATGATGAAAAAAGATATTAAAATAGAAATATCCATCCATATGAGTACATGCATGTGTAAATATAATAATTGATAATAAATGATATAGGTATAGGTACAACAAAAATGAATTAACAAAAAAAAGTTTTAACCTATCCATACCTACATCAGAACTATTAAATATTATATTGTACAATTGAAATTAAGCCAATTATATGTATATAATATAATATGATATATTATTCACATATCATCCATTGAACCAATCTTCTGGCGGGGAATGTAAAACAAAAATGAAATGCTTAGATGATTGGATGAGTTCAAATTGTTTTTGTTTTTTTTTTAAACAGATTTTGTATTGATTATATATGATTATAGCTACAAACGCATATTATTCTTTTCTAAAAATAAAAATAAAAAAGGAAGGAAAATTATTGAAAATAAAAAAAAGAAAACAAAAATTTTATGCAAATACATATTGCGAATTAATATGTTTTTTTTTAGTTTTTGTGGTACAGCTTTAATAAAAACTAAAAATCAAATAAACATAAAAAATTTAAAAATTATATTTAAATAAAATATGGCTAATTTATATAATGTTCGAAGTTACCAAGTTCAGAATAAAACTCTTACACTAATCCATAGAAAACATTTAAAGTGTTAAGTACTGAACGCATCAATCACTGAACTGTTGCGCTGTCATTTGTCAACATAAATACAACACCGTCTGAAATCTAAATAAATAGTTATTTAAGTTGAGCACTTACACAAAGAGAGCGAGTGTTACCAATGTGAAATTTTTTTGTATATAAAATTGAAGGGTAACTAAATAATTTCAAAAAAACGTAGGAATGTAGGATTAAATAAAGCAGTGAATAGTTTTTTCAAAATTCAAAATATTGTCAAAATGTCTATATGTATCAAATTTAAATATTTAGCAATGATTTATAAAAATAAATATTTTCTTTTGCTATACTTTAATATAAATAAATATTTACTACAAATCATTTTTTAAATCGTCAAAATAGAAAATATCAAAATTACAGAATAGAAAATTCAAAACGTTGATGAACTGATAAAAAAATTGGAATGATAACATTTACGCGCACATATGAAGATGCAAATACAATTGATGACATAATATAAACGCTAAGAGCTAGCTTTTGCAACAAATTTTGTTCACTGCAATTGCAATTCAATGTGAACACATGTCCAATTACCGCACGATCTATTATCTCTTTTTTCTCTATGATAAATCTATTATTCCTTTTATGAAAGAGAGTTGGTTTAGATAAGTTAAGTTAATGTTTAAAAGAAACATAAAAACAAAAATAAAAATAAATTTATATGAAGAAGTTTAACTTATTGAGTACCTTGAGAATGTTAAATAAGATATCTACCTAACTTCAAGTAATTTCGAGAAAGAGGGTATTATACATACTATTATATTTTGTAACAAAAAGTGAGATTCTTTAATCTCAGAGTAACTTTGCGTTATGTCTTAATTACGCAATATGTCTCACCCATTAGTACTTTAATTATTGACTCAAAGCACCAATAACAATGTAAAGTGAATATGTTATCATAATGCTACATCATACACCTACTTTCATAATCCAATGAAATAAAATTTGAAATTAAATAAATACATATTGAAACTCTAGGTCTCTTTCACAATTTTATTAAATATTGTTAACCGATTTCGGTTATTACACCATCATCAATTTTTATAATGTTTTACATAGGAACTACAGCTAGTTTTATAAATTAAATAAAATTTTGTTTATTTTTTCAATTTTCAATCTTTCATTTATTCATAATATAATGGCCGTCTCGCCGCGCCGTTAGAACTGTTAATACTGTCACTTTCAATAATAATTCTATTTACTAATTACTATTTATATTACTGTATATACTAAAAACTATATTTTTCTCCACTTAAAATTTTGCTTTGAGTAAAATTAATAATAAAGTAATCAACACCACCCAGTAGGGAATTTATTTGGTTTTTTTTCAAACTGTACCTAGGTATATTCTTATATTTTTGTCCATTTGGTTTTAAAAAATTTGAGAATCAAAATCAGGAGGCTCATAGCAGCCAACAAAATATTTTGAAAATATATATAGTATATAATAATATGCATAGATAAAAAAAATAAAATCAGAAAAAACAACAAAATAAGCAAAAGCAAAATATGGGATGCTTATTTTCATTATTGTTTTTGTTGTTATAATTGAGTGACTGTTAGAGAAATTGATTTTATAAAGGTTATAATAATAATCATTAACTCAAAATTCCAAGTTAATCTATTCATTTAGATTAGGGCCCGCAAACATGTAAATTTGTGAAGTGGAAATTTAGCAGCGGATTCTAGCCTTATTACTTTTAAGTGACAAACATTTTTCACTTGCTTTAATATTAAAGCATGAAAAAGAACATCTCACAAAAGTGCATTCCAAATTTAGGTTTGGTTGCTAACAATGAAAAATTAAAAGGTGACAATACTGATAATATTAATAACTATTCAGGTACAGGTTCTAAGTTTGTTGATCACCATATTATTACTGTGAAAGCATTGTTCTTGGATTAACTTCAATGACAAAACTTCAAGAAAATCCAAAAGACAAATTTTATTAAATCATTGTTTTTTTAATTAATACTACATAATATTGGTTAATATTATTATTAAAAGTTATTTATTTTATTTTATAAGGTAAAAAAAGAAAATATATTAAAACTCTTAGTTATCGCTCTTCTAACAGGTAGAAAAAAATTCAGTTTCACTTTTGCATGTTCATAAGAAAAAAAACAAATCAAGCACAAAAGCAAGGACTATATATATATATGTAAACAATACTCATGTATAGATAATTTATAGCAATTGCCAAGAGTAAAGAAAAATAATTAAAAAAAACTATACTTATAATAAGATGCTTTACTCTACCTATTAATTGAATTTTTTTTTGTTTTGAATAAAATAAAAATGCTTATAATAAAAATAAATGAATATAAAAAAATTTACTGCAAGACAAAATAGCTCATAACTTCTGAAGCACTTGCCCCAGTATAGCCGTTCGAGAAATTTTTTTGAAGGAAATTAAAGTTTCTTTAATTATGTGGAAAAAATTATGTTAGGACTTTCATTATTGAATTATAAATTTAAAAAGAATTAAAGAATAGTAGCATAAACTTTCATTTAATTTCTTACAAAACGCATTGGTTTGGTTGTTTGTTCAAAATTTAAAACGTACCTAGATTTTGTCAAACACAAAAATAACAAATCAAAAAAAACAAAAAAAAAAAAAAAACGAAAAACATACGTTTGATGAGGAATTTTAAAAAATATTTTTTTATTTGGTAAATAGGTTACTTGAAATAAAGCCGGAAGAAATAAAACCGACATCATATAATTTTTGTTTTCGTCTTTATTTTATTTTAAAAAAACCAATAAAGCCATTTCAAATATTTACATAAGTATTCAAATATTTATAAAAACAAATTATGTATGTAACTTATATACATGCATATGAATATTCTAGAAAACTGGAATACCCTGATTTTGAGTACAAGTCTTAAATCTGTCTTAATTCACACCTCTTCTACCGTATCGGTAGTAAACCATAACACCGCAGATAATTGCTTTTATTATTTTAAAAAGTTAAAGGGCACTGGCGGAACGGACATACGGCGGGAAGTTTGGCGCGTGAGTTGTTATCGCATATACAGTATAAATATCATAAATATTCTGGAAAATGGAATTCCCTGATTTTAATCTAAAATACATAATTAAAACTCAAATTTATCATTATCAGTTGTTAATAATATTTTTAATTTTAAATAACAAAGAGTTCATAATTTCGGCTTTATTTCAAACGCGGTATTGAAATTAAGCCAAAAAGTCTATAAACTTATTTTTCCCTTATTTCTTTTTTATTGTGATTTTATTTCAACACCCATATAAAATAAAGTTAGAAATGTCATTTGGCTTTATTTCCTTCGGATTTACTTCAGGTAACAGTTTCATAAACTATACAATCATTATTTGATGATATGTTTGGTATGAATTTACATGCAAACTGTCCGGTAAGTACGGTAGGTAACGTGTATGGTAACTACGGAAATATGTACGGTATCTATGTCCTCAGACCAAAAACAAAATCTATATTATAATACACAAGAGCACGATTTTAAAAGCACACTTTTCGTGGCTTTTCGTGTGCTTGGTTTTTTGTTCATTCAATAAATTTTTTTTGTCGATTCTCTTTTGAGTCAAATTCTTTTTTATTTGTTTTTTTATTTATCGCATTTGGTTTTTTGCACTTTTAGTAGGAAAAAAAATTAATTAGTAGGGTAATATTATTAATATAGGTTTTAATATCACAAATTTTTGTGAGTTCGATTCTCTATTAATTTAAATTGTTTTTTTTATTAAAAAAATATTTTTTTTATGATTTTGTATTATAATAATAATTTTTATAACATAATATAATTAATAACAAAAAACAACACTTTTTTAATAAAACAAAAGTAATTTTTAATTAATCTTCTCAATTATTTCAACAAAATACGAAAACGTTTAGTTTAATCGGAGTTTTGTATAAGCTTTCAGAGTGAGTGGATGTAAAATATAATAAATAATAATATTAAAAAGAATATGTTGATGAGTGAACAATACTTAATGAAGATATAAACAATAAACTTTAATTTTAAACAAAATAAAAAACTTTAATTTTAAATAAAATATAATTAAATCTATACATATTGTAAATATTATAAGAATAAAAAAAGAAAAGTAATTAATAATTAGGATAGTGTGTTGTTTTTTTTTCCGTATTAAGCGATTGCTTAATGCGATCTAAACAAAATGACTTAAAAGAACAAATTAATCAAAATTTGAATTATTAATAAATAAAAATAGATCAAAAAAAAGTGTCACAATGGAAAGGCAACGAATGAATCAGTTAAAAAGTGAAAATTCAAAATTAAAGATTCAATTAAAAAATTTAGAAAAAAAAATACAGGCATTTTTATCAAAAGATAAAAATGAACCAAAGGTGAAAAAAATAAAAACACATGTTGAGAAAGAAATAAATAAAAATTCCAACAATTATTATAGTGCGTTAATGGAACTTGATGATGTTTCTCAAAATAACGGAGAAGACTCTCAAAAACACGAAGAAGAATCTCAAATTCACGAAATTGTAAGCGATAAAGACGACTTCGAAAAATTTATAGAAGTGTTATCACAAAAAAATTGTAAAAATAAAGAAAAGACGAATATTAAAAACAATAACAAAAATAAAGATGAAAATCATACCATCAATAAAAACAATAATAACGTAAGCCAAGATGCAAACAATGTTAGCAGCAACAATAATAAAAACAATAATAATAACAATAATAATATTAAAGAAAAAATGCCACCAATTAGTGTCTACAACACAGAATTAGAATTATTAAAAAAAACAATAAAAATGAAAACAAATAATTTCTTAATAAAAAAAATTTCAGATATGCATATTATAATACATACATATAACATCATAGATTATAAATGCATATTAGAAATTATAAAAAAATCGGATACAAATTTTTATACGTTCACTCCGAAACAAGAAAAAAAGATCAGCCTGTGTTTAAAAGGTTTAGATACATCTTGCAAGGAGGAAGATGTTTTAGATGCTCTTAAAAATATGGAGAACCAAGATATTAAATTTGAATCGGTCAGCAGATTGAAAACCAAAAAATCTGCTGAGAATAACAAAATGTTGTCATATTTTATTGTCCAAGCAACAGCGGATAGTAAAATAAATGAAATTAAAAAAATTAATGCTATTGATAACACAATAGTCCACTGGGAACATTTAAATAAACAAAAGACCATCCAGTGTTTTAGATGTCAAAGATTTTCCCACTCCGCAGCAAATTGCAATATGATAATTCGCTGTGTTAAATGTGGAGAAAATCATACACCTAGTGAGTGCACCATAAAAAAAGAAGATGAAAGAAGTACTCTATTTTGTATTTTGTGCAGACAGCATGGTCACCCAGCCTCCTATAGGAATTGCCCGGAGCATTTAAAACGACAACAGCAAAAAGAAGAAGCTAGAAAAATAGCAAGAGAAAGAATTAGTAATAGGTATGAAATGTATAATAATTTTACAAACAAACATTTTTCTTATGCCAATGTGGTAGGTAATAATAATAATAATAATAATAATAATAATAATAGTAATAATAATAATAATACTAGTAATAACAATAATAATAATAACGTACTCGAAAATTTAAATAACAATATGATTTTAATCTTACAAAAAATTAATACAATTGAAAATAATATAAATAAAAATGCTGCTGATATTAAACATTTATATGGAATGTTTAATGTTACCAATTATTGTTAAATATGTCATACATCACAAATAACATTGATTTGAAAATAATTTCAATTAATGCTAACTCACTTATCTCTTATAATAAAAGATTTTCTCTTATGCATTTTGCGGAAGAAACAAAGGCAGATATTCTCTGTCTTTGCGAAACTAAATTACAAAAAAAGCATTACCTCCATTTAAAAGGTTACAACATTATACGACAAGATCATTGCAACCAAGGGGGGTACAGCAATTTGTATAAAAAATAGTATACAGTACAAAACAATTAATAAAAAAATATTTGATACATTTCAGTGCATAGAATTATGCGTTATAAAACTTAATTTAAAAAATCATAGAGAATTATTTTTAATTTCGTTATATGCTTCACACAGGAACCACAATAATTTTTTAGTAGAGTTTCACAAAATATTCGAGATTTTAGATTTAGCAAATATTAATCATTATTATGTTATAGCCGGAGATTTCAACGCAAAACATACGTCTTGGCACAACGATAATAATAACACCCGTGGTGTTGCACTATATAATTGGCTAGGTGCAAACAAACTACAGTATAAATGTAATTTGTTAACACCAGACTTGCCAACTTATCCTAGATGTAACTCCTACTTAGATTTAGCCTTAATAGACGTAAGAATAGAGTCTGCACATGACAGACTATTGACATTACCATACGATAGTGATCACAAAGCTATCTATGCCAATTTGTCGGTACGAAATGAAAATATTGACACCGTAAATCAAACACTATCCATGAAAAAATATTTATTTCATAAAACCAATTGGAATAAATTTAAAGAAAAACTGGATTACAATTTTGACATTGAATACAATGCTTCAAATGAACATATAACAAACACAACAAATATTAACATAAACAAAATAGACCTGCACCTTAACAATATAAATAAAATAATAACACGTACTATGGACGAAACAGTACCTTTAGCAAAAGAATCAAATTATATAAACAGATACACTTCCTCCAAACTTAAAAACTTATTAAAACACAAAAGCAAAATACTTAATGATATACACAAAATACATAAAAGAAACTTAATTTTCTCACCTCCAGAACTTACCTTACTTAAAAGCCTATTAAACAATATAAGGACACTAATCAAAGAGGAAATAAAAATACAAATAAATATATACTGGCACAACAGACTTAAAAACATCAGGCCAAAGAACAATAGAAACATGTTTCCCGAAATAAACAAACTTTTTCGAAAAAAGAGTGAGCGTAACATAAAACACTTATACATTGACCAGAGCGATTTAAATATATTGATAAACAACAACATAGACCATACAAAGCTGGGAAGAACGAATACGAACAAATACATAGTGAACAGAGAAAATGATATTTGCAAAGTATTTGGTACATGTCTTGAGAAAAGCCATAACATCACATTACCAAATAACAGCAACTTTCATAATAACATACGTCAAGAAATACAGCATTTTAGATTTTATAAAAACTTGTTTTCCAGCGTTAGAGTAAAATTTTGGTATAACAGTGAAAATAGTCGAATATTTTCCTTTTAATTTTACTGATATGCTTATCATACAGATACGCGTATTTCGTCTACTACTTGCAGACTTCTTCAGTGTTTTGTACTCGACTCGCATTTTAGACTTATACACGAAGAACAAAAACGAAATAACATTACGCTATCTACATTTGACACCACAAACACTTCCTCCAATACGTTCAATAATAACAGCTACTTCACAGACTTTAACGAACTATATTTAAAGTTTAAGAACTTAAAAAACAAAACATCATCTGGCGTAGATGGCATACCTAATGTGGTCTTAAAAAATCTATCGATTAAGGTCATAGAGAAATATGTAATATTATTTAATAATGCATTGAACTACTGCTATTTCCCTAAAATATGGAAAATAGCTAAAGTTATCATGCTAAAAAAACCGGGTAAGGACGCTACAAATCCTAACAATTACAGACCAATCAGTCTATTGCCCAATATCAGCAAGGTTTATGAAACTATAATTAATGACAAAATAATAAAGTTAGTAAACGATAGCCAGCTCTTACCTGAAAATCAATTTGGGTTCAGAAATAAGCATAGCACTATACACGCTATAAATAAACTAACCTCCGATGTATGCTGGTACATAAATAATAAGGAAGGTGTAGGCGCGTGCCTTATAGATTTAGAGAAGGCATTTAATAGTGTTTGGATTGATGGTCTAATATATAAATTATTAAATAATCAATTTCCAAACAATTTAACAAGATTAATAATGGATATGATATCCGACAATGAATTCAGAATAGCCAATAAGTCAAATATTGAAAACAAATTCGTGATTAAAAATGGTTTGCAACAAGGTACCGTTAACTCACCGATTCTCTTCTCATTATATTTAACAGAATTGTTGGAACTGCTTGGAAACTTTAAGGGCCCATATTACTCTATAGCATTTGCCGACGATCTAATTATTTATGCCGCCGGCAATAGGGTAGCACAAATAACAGCAAACGTTCAGAAACAGTTTAATCTTACTATTGATTATTGCAAGGTATGGTTACTGAAAATTAACGTAGATAAATGTGAAGCAATTCTTTTTCGAAACACTGTTGACAAAACCAACGGTAATATCAAAAAATGTTGGAAGAACTTTCAAATAAAAGCTTTGAACGACACCATAATTGACAGGAAAAAGTCAGTCAAATACTTAGGTGTTGTTTTGAATCAACATTTAAATTACATTGATAATGTTAAAAAAAATTTGGAAAAGGGGACTAAAGCATTTATGGCGTCCAAAAAACTTTTCTATAATAAAATTATCAATGAAAGAGTAAAAATTTTAGCATATCAAACTCTCATTAGACCGGTTATTTCATATGGTGGACCCATTTGGTTCAACATAAGTGCAAGTCTAATGGAGAAAATAAGAAAATTTGAACGAAAATGCATAAGAGCCTGCGTAAATCTACACAGAAAACCCGAAACGGACTACAAACATTTTTATTCAAATAAATTCGTAACAATTACAACAATTCAAAACAATTCGTAATCATTTTAATAGATCTCTTACTACAACAGAAAATGGTCTAATATCTCATATATATTACCATAATGAAGAGTACATTAAAAACACCATGAACACGGGATTTATAGCACCCGAACATTTTATTTATCTTGATGCTAAAGGGTATATTCAAAACCACGAGCATGTCCCTCTATTATATCACTATAATAGACGGGCTACATGCAAGTGCATAGAATATAACCCGCACATTTTAGAGACAAATTCACTCAAATATGACATGTATATCCCAGATAAGGATAAAAAAATAATAAACACTCATCTCTGGTGGTTAAACCAATAACATAAATAGATTATCTAACTTTAGAACAGGCTTAGGGTAAGTTAGGTTTAGCATAGGTTTAGTTAGATTATAGATGTAGCTTAAGTAATTTAGGTTAGTTCTAAGGTTTTTAATAAAATAAATTTAAACAAGTTTTGGTTTTTTTATGTTTTCCAAAATATAAACAAATATAAAATATTTCTTACGAAAAATTTGTAAAAAAAAAAGACTAACCCACAACTATAAGAATGATGTAAACTAAATAAATTTAACGTAGTTTTAAGGTTTAGTTATTGTCAAACTTAGAATAAATTTAGATTTTGTAAGACTTTTTTCTAATTGTAACACAAAAATGAAGTAAAAATAAAAATAAAAAGTTAAAACAAAAAAAAAAAAAAACGTTTAGTTTAATCATTGATTAAGAATAATATATAGATGATTTATTTAGAGTAGCACATTTTATATGAAGTATGAAACTGAATTCAAACCTTTAACAAATGATCAATGTAGTAGTGAGTCTTCAATAGTCTATTTATACCAATTGCATTTGCAATCAATTCTTTTCTCATTTATACCTTTTCTATAATAAAGAATTAAACTGAACTGTATTTGAATGGAATTACGAAAGGAATAATATAAAATTTGTTTCTTTCTTTTTCCAGTTTTGTTTTTGTTTATTTTTATTTTATTATGAATTATGATAAGATGAGCATGAGAATGATATTGTTGTTTAATTGTTATTTCTACGATGACCAACTAAGAAGGTTGTGTTGTTTGAATGCGTCGCAATTTTTTTTTTTATTTTATAATACAAAAAATAATAAATGAGGAAGCGGTAGGGAGTTTTTCATGTATTTATTATTGTTTGTTGATTGATACCAATACCACGTACCAGGGTCAGATACCATACCAAATGTGTATGCATTGCGTTGGATATATGCATATGTATTTATTTTTTAATAAATGAAAACACAACAAGCATTCAGAATTCAGACAGCATATATACTGATAATTTTTATTTAGATTTTTTTTGTTTTTATTTATTACTTTTTTCACTACTTTTTTTTCACAAAATATTACAACAAACTAGATAATTCAAGACATGAAATAATATATAACTAGGGGTCCCTGTTGGTTAATACTAATTCAATTTAAAGTCAAATTTTAAAGCAGAATATAGAAAAATAAGAAGGTACTTACAACAATATTATACAGTAAATATAAAATAAAATTTTAGGGCAAAAAAAATTATAAAATTTTCAATTTTAAAGAATATATAATTAAAAAATTAATTATTTTCAAAAATTAAACGATTTGTTAAAAAAAATAAAAGCTTGAATTAGTAACTAATTTTTTATAAACTTATAGCTAAATTTCAACAAACATATAACATTTGGCAAACTTAGAACTAATTTTTCTTAAACTAACCTAATAACCTTCTTAAACCTAAATTAGTTATTGAAAAATTTTATAATAGTAGTAACTTTTTGGCCATTTTTGTTACTCTTATTATGGTGCATTATTTTAACTTTAGTTTTTGGAGTATACAATTTTTCCATTTTTTCAATTTTTCTTTTAAAACTAAATTTTATTAGCACTAAAACAAATTGCTCCAAAACTTTTAATATGTGTTCTTCGTGTTCTTCTTTAAATTTTTCTAAAAATTTTTTAGAATTTTCTTTACACAATTTAAGAATAGTTTTTTTAGATTCATAATATGAAAATTTTTATAAAAAAAATTTTCAAATATTTTGAACCATTGAAATGATTCTGAAAAATATTCGTCTGTTGGAGCTAACAAGCTTCCAAAATCATTTGCATAGATATTAAAATTTTTCGCAATTATCAAATTTTCTGTGTACGAAGATTTAATATGATTATTTTTTAAAAATATATCTGCACATGAATAGAAATGTGATACTTTTTTTATACAAAATCCTGCAAAATATCTAATTGCCAATTCTTCAAAATTAGTTATTGATTGGTTTAATTTATTAATTTGTATTTTGTCCGAATTTGTAGCGATATTTTCTTTTTGAATCTCCCCTGGGCAATTACGTCATCTATTTGTAGTTCGCAATCTTCTAAGTTTTCATCATTGTCAAAATTTAAAGCACTAATATCAACATCCAAATAAATATCATGATCTGTCTCACAATTTGATGACATATTATTATCATTGTAAATAAATTTTACACTCACCATCTTCGCAAAGATAATTCCAATTTGTTGTGCAGATGGATTTCTGCAATAACAGCCAGCAGATCTAATATGCGAAAACATATTTTCTAATGGATCTTGATTAAATCTGCGTGTCATTAAGAAATTTGCATTTTCATTATCTATTTCATTTTTAGCTAACGATAATACGGCTGTTATCGTTTGAATCAATCCATCAATACAATAAATTTTTTTAGAACTTTTAGTTTTTAATTTTTTAAGATAAACTGTCATTTCCTCTAAGAACAAAAACGGGGTATTTTTAACTTTTAATGGTTGTTTGTATGTATTTTTGGTATTAAAGTTTGAAGAATTTAGTGAATCAATTAAATAATTAAGTCTTAAAACAAAGTCAGCAGTTGACTTACTTTATCAGTCATTAAATTATAAAAATTAGGATCAGTGCTATTTGTTGCTATTATAGCTGCATATGTACTATGGCTAAATAATTGGAAAGCCAATTTGATTGACATTTTTTGAAATGTGTTGGGGTTAACATGAGTACGTCCAATTTTTGGTAAAATTTTTGATGAACATTTTTCATCTTGGTCAACAATTTTTTTAATAATATCACAGCTAATAATTTCTTTATTACAGTTCTCAAAATCAGTTTTTATGAAAGAATTTCTTATAGATTTTATAAGATGAGGCATATCAAACATAGCATAAATTTTATTTCCATTTAAATCGTAGAAAAAAAGCTCTTCCTTACTTACACCAAGTAGCTCGTAAGTATTTCTATTTGTACTGCATTGGTCACAAACAGTTGCAAGAATTTTGAAACCAATTTGCGTTAATTCTTTAATATATTTCATTAATAACGGTTTCAAAGTTTCTCCTTTTAAATTATTTTTAGATAAATTGTAGCCAAATGCGTACTTATAATTTTCATACAAACCTCGGATCATGAAGAAGTGTGCTTCAGTTGCAAATTTTTGGTTCCTATCCCCATCTAAGTCTTCCACTCCATCTATGCAGTCTCTTCTTATATTGTAACTTGGGTCTTTTCTGATAGCCATTTCGTCGAATAACAGAATAGCAACTTTTGACTTTTCACTCATATCACGTAATTTAATGTTCAAATTATGAATAATCTCACTATTTAATCCAGCTTCAATAAATTTTAATTTAGTCCATGATTTTATGGACGATTTACTTGGTAAAGTGATTTTTAAAGTAAATAAGTAAAGTAAAAGGAATCGCAGTTTTCTTTATTGTCACAGTGGCATGATCTTCCGGAAGAAAATGAAGATCACAAACATAATACCTTAGTAAAAGAAAAACAAAAAAACAGAAGACCTCAAATAAATTTGTTTGTCATCTCAAATTAGTATAGTACCTTTTTTTAGATAAAGATGTGGTGCACACATTTAATGCTCTAAACCATGCACTTCTTCTTTCCTCATTAGATGGCAAAGAATAAAAACTTCTGTCTATGTTATTATTTGAATTTGAAACACAATTTGTCACCATACAACTTCGGTAGTTGTTATTTACCAATGCCATAATTTTTAAAAATATGTAGGAATGTAATAATGTATATATATAAACGTAATAGAATAAAATTAAAATTGATATCAATCCACAAAAACCTAAACTCAGAGAAATCACACTATAAAATAATAACTATTTTTACTTTACACGTTTCTATTATTAATAACGGTAAAAACCATGAAAGGTACTTTTATTTTTATTTCTATAAAATAATGTTCAAATGGTTAAATTATTAATATCATTCTTATACTCATCTTATCATAATTCATAATAAAATAAAAATAAACAAAAACAAAAACAAAACTGGAAAAAGAAAGAAACAAATTTTATATTATTCCTTTCGTAATTAATAATATTGTACCTACAGTGCACGAATTTTCTGATGCTTTCATATTAAAAAGTTGTTGTTTTTGTAATTTGTATACAAATTTTAAATTCAAGAATTATGGAATGGTTATATAAATATAGGAGGTGGAGGAGATATAGTAATTATGAGAAACATTCAAATACAGTTCAGTTTAATTCTTTATTGTAGAAAAGGTATAAATGAGAAAAGAAATGATTGCAAATACAATTGGTATAAATTGACTATTGAGAGACTCACTACTACATTGATCATTTGTTAAAGACTAAAATTCAGTTCATCTAAATTTTTCACGTTTCTCTATAAACCATCTATATATTATTCTTAATCAATGGTTTAATATAAATCTAAGCATACAAATTATTCACAGTTTTGACACTATGATGTATCATGTTGATGTTTGCATATTGTTACATAAAAATATAACTTTTAGTGGTAACACTGTCGAACTATGCTACTCTTATATCTACTGTCATAGGTGTACCATCGTCCGACATGTTACCAAAACATATTCTTTGATAATTGTAAACAAGTATTCTAATATGCATTAATAAATTATAGAAATGTATTCTAGCAGTTGTAAATTATAAATAATAAGACTAGGAGACTAAGCTCTCTCTCTCTATTCACGACCATAGAAGAATAAAGAACAAAACTAAAGTTGTGTTTCATTTATTCCCTCTACATATAACTGGCGCAGTCGGCATTTTTTTTCATAATTAATAAAAATTATTTAAATTTTTATTAGAAAAAATAAATAGCTTACAAGTAATTTTCCAAACTGAATTAATTGTGAATAACTTAATAATTAATTATAGTAATTTGTTAAGTTATAAAGGTCAATTATTTGAAAACTAAGTACATTAATTATGATAATACAATTAGTTTTGATAAAAAAAAAAATTACATCAAACTGTACAATTATTTATATCTATAACCGAAACTATGTTTTGAATTAAACTAAATAGTTAATTCGGTTGAAAAAAAAAACAAAAATATTAGAACCAAAATAAACTCGTGAATTAAAAAGCGAAAAAAGGGTATTATAAACTAAAACAACAATTGAAAAGCACGCGGTAAGTAAAGTACAAGAACTTCATAAAATAATTAAAATAGAACTTCATAATATTTGTTTTGTTAAGTTAAATTAAATCTATGTTATTATAAAAAAAAACATTAATCATTAAATTTGTAAAAACAAAACTTAAAACAAAAAAAGAAAAAACTTTTAAATTAATTGCCTACATAAGTGCTTACATAAAATAAAATCGAAAGACAAGAAAAAGAAGTTTATGCAAGTCAGAACCACCTGTGTAGATTCCATCACCTTATAAAATAAATGCTGTAGAGGAAACGAGCTGTAAATGAAAAAAAAAAACGTGGCAGTTGTAGCAGTAGCAGCTGTAAAACAAAGACAAAAAACCAATGCTGAAATTACATTATAGAAATAAGTAAACCCACAGCCACATATACTTTACTTAGGTAAAAATTTAGGAAAAGTAAAATAAATTTAAGTGAATGGCGTAATAGTAATTTTCTGTTTTAAACAAAATAAATTTAAATAAATGCCATAACAGTAATTTTTTGTTTAAAACAAAATTAATTTAAATAAATGCCATAACAATAATTTGTTGCTTTAAGTAAAATCAATTAAAATAAACATAGTGACAGTAGTTATCATTAAATTTCTCTCTTCCTTTTGAAAAAAAAAAAAAAATAATAAAATTTATTTATATGCCATAACAGTAAATGTTTTTTGATTGAAATAAAATTAATTTCAATAAATGCCGTAACAGTAAATTTTTTTTGTTTTGAAAAAAAAAAAAAAAAATTAATTTAAATATTTATGTCATAACAATAATCTTTTGATTTAAATAAAATCAATTTAATTAAACACCGTAACAGTAATTCTTTTTTAGAAATAAAATAAAATTAATATCATTTAAATTTGGTTATATTATATAAAAATTAATTATTAATTAACACTATTAAATAAAAAAATTAAAATGAATTATACAGCACTATTGGTTTATTACTATCGTAAAGAAATTTCGTTATTATGTACCCCATTTACAAATAAGATAAAATAACCTAAAAGAAGGAAAACGAAAGAAATTAAACAAAAATTAGGTAAAATAAAAAAATTAAGTAATAAAATTCCACATAAACTAAAACGTTCCTTGTACTTCAGTAAGTTTCATGCCACAGTTTCTTATGCTATACAGATATGGGGAAATATTAAATATATAGAGAATATTAAATTAATTCAAACTGCCCAAAACAAAGCAATAAAAAATTTATTTGGATACAATAACAGAATGGCAACTCGACAGATTCATTTGAATAATAATATACTACCAATAAATTTATTAATTAAAAGTAAGTTGGCAACGCACGTGCATTATATGTGTACTAATAACATCATTACAAAAGACAAGTTAATTGTGAACAGTCAAGTACATAATTATAGTACTAGGAATGCGGAGAAATTACGAATCACATCGTCTAAAGTTAGATTCAACAATCAGGACACAATATATAATAAAGCGTTTACAATCTATAATGAACTGTCAATAGAGCTCAAACAAATAAATGATACCATAAAATTCAAAAGTAAAATTAATGATTATTTTCTCCAGATGTTTTTACTAAGCTAGCTGTTAATTGAGTTAAATAATAATAAAAAAAAAAAAAAAAATTTGTTTATTGATAGTCAATTTTGTTTTTATGAATTAGTTGTGTATTGTTATGATAAATTAGGCTGATAGAGTTAATTTTAAAAATTACATGATTTTATTTTCTTTTGTAGAATATTAGTTAATAAGATTAAATTGTTTTTGTTGCATATGTTATTGAATTACTTGAATTATGAATTATGATATAAAATACTATGAATTACTAAACTCTGTACGAGCTTTATAAGCTAATTGAGTAGAGAAATAAATAAATAAAAAAAAAAAATAATAATTTATTTATATCGGTTGGTTCATCAATTCCTTAAATATTCTCATTTATATTCGTAATTAGTTGATAAAAAAAAATGGAGGAAGAAACAAAATTCTCATTAGATTACTAAGCAAAGAATATTAGTTATATACAACCTTTTGACGATAACAAATACAGCCTAGCAGGTTTTATAGAAAGATTGGACACTATAATACCTCTAGTTAAACCTTTACTAGAAGTGGCAAACAAAATACTTCTAGGGTTCATCATTGACAAAATAACGAGTAAAGCGAAAGAGACACTTATAAAGAATGGGGTGATAAAAAATTGGGATTCTCTAAAAGCAATATTATTAAGAAATCGCGGTGAGCGAACACCTGTACTAGATTTAATGGATGAGCTACAACTAATGCGATGTAGCACCACCATCGAAAATTTTTATCAAAATATTTGTACGCTAGTATGTAGAAAAAATAATGCAAAAATTTTAAACGGAGAAGGATCAGCTGACGAGGTAGCTGGGGTAAATAGAATAACACTCATTTTACAAAAAACTTACCAGCCTTAGCAAAAAATTTAATAGCATGTCGAGATCCAGTAACATTAGATGACGCCTACGATATGTTGTCCAAGTACGGGTACTTATCTTTTAGAAATAAATACAGTAGACAACCACCAAATAGCAGGACCGAGCACAAACAGAACAATGTACAACATCAGCTCAAAAGAAACTCTTCTTACGGGGACAGGAATAACTCCTCGAGTCACGAACGCAATATAAACATCCCTCCACAAAATAGAGACCAAGATGGAGTACAAAACAGAAATTATAGTATGCAATCTCGCAGAACAAGAAATTGGCAATCAAGCAGATACTTTAGGCAAAATCATGATAATACATTACGGATTGGCGTGCACGAACCTATGGACATCGAAATAAACGAGAACCGACATGGCCCAACGCGTGGAAGTCAAGTCAAAATTTTCGGGGAGGCACCAAAGAAAATTACCTTATATAATAATTAAAAACCCGAATCGTAACATGAGATTCGTGGTTGACAGTGGAGCAGAAAATAGTATAATAAACCCCTTTATTTGTAACCCTAAGTGGAAAATTAACTCAACTAACAACCTCATAAAAGGTCTAGGGAAAAATATTAAAATTAAAACGCATTACGGTTTTCCGATTTTCGATGAATTCAAAGAAAACGATAAGTACTATGTGCAATTCATGGAGCATCAATTCCACAAAAAATTCGACGGCATAATTGGTAACAACGTATTGGACGAACTAGACGCGATAATCGACTTTAAACAACGATTACTACGCACACGTAATGCGACAATATCAACTTTCTTAAATGAAGAAGAATAATTCTATGTAAATACAACCAACTTTCAGGTCGAAGAACCAATAAATATTCTTAACTATGAAAGCGATAACAACAATATTACAAGGAAAAACTTCTCTAAACACATAAGTGAAAATGACTTGCGTAAAATAAAAATATTATTACACTCGTATAGAGATGTATTTTTCAAAGAAGGTGATAGTCTTACTTTTACTAGCGAAATAAAACACGGAATCAAAACAAAACACGAGAACCCCATAGTAAATTATATAGGTACCCGGAAATTCACCGAAACCAGGTTGAAAAAAAGATAAGTGAAATATTTACCCAAAAAATTATTAAAAACAGCAATAGTCCATACAATTCTCTAATATGGGTAGTACCCAAAAAAATTGACAAGTTCGGTCAACAAAAATGGAGAATCGTGGTGGACTATAGAAAACTCAACGAAAACACCATAGATGACAAATTCCCTTTACCAAATATGGACGAGATATACGATAAACTAGGAAAATTCACTTACATTTCGACTATTGACCTATCCAGAGGATTCCACCACATAGAAGTAGCAGCCGAAAACCGTCATAAGACCGCATTTTCTACCGCATACGGTCATTACGAATTCATGAGAATGCCGTTCGGGCTAAAAAATGCCCCTTCGACGTTACAAAGATTGATGAACAATGTACTCAAACAACACATAAACAAAATCTGTGTCGCTTACATGGACGACATACTTACTTTTTCTACAAGCTTAGAGGAGCACCTACTATCGTTAAGAAAGATACTACTCAGATTAAGAAAAAGTTCAAATCGACAAGTGTGACTTTACAGCCGAATCTACTAAGTACTTAGGGCATATAGTAACGAGCGGAGGCATAAAACCCGACACAGACAAAGTGGAAGCCATTCAAAAAATTAAACTTCCAACTTCAGTCAAAGGCATCAAACAATTGGGAATAACCGGATACTACCGGAAATTTATAAGAGATTACTCCAAAGTCGCATATCCTTTAATAAAAAACTTGAAAAAGAACACTAAAATAAACAAAAAAGATCCGGCGTACATTAACTTTAATTTTAATAACCTAAAACTCCTACTAATGAGTGACCCAATACTAAAAAGCCCCGATTTTAGCAAGGAATTCACATTACCAACAGACGCATCTAACTACGCCATCGGTGCAGTTCTCAGCCAAAGCACTCACCCTTTATGTTATGCATCACGAACGCTGAACAAACATGAAACGCAATATTCTACAATAGAAAAGGAATTACTCTCAATACTTTGGTCAATTAAATATTTTAGAACTTATCTTTACGGATGAAGAATTCGGATTTACACCGACCATAAACCTTTGGTCTGGCTAAACAATATTAAAGAACCTAACATGAAGTTACAAAGGTGGAAACTGCAGTTGAATGAGTACGACTTCAGTGTAAGTTATGTGAGAGGGAAAGAAAATCACGTAGCCGATGGACTCAGTAGGTATATCGAAACAGAGCAGACAGAAGATAACAAAAACGGTTCATGCGATAACGACGAAGGTCAATTAAAAAACCTTTTTAACAACGAACTAAGCAATAATAACTCGAATGATGACATATGATGAATAGCAGCCACCATCCATAGTGGTATAGAAGACGCTACTTAGAAATTGCATCTGAGAAATAATCATCGCGGAATAAACGAAATATTCAACGAGTTAAAAGGAAAATATTATTACCGAAATTTAATGAAAATTTTAACAAAATACATAAACAATTGCGAAATATGCAATTTAGCGAAACACGATCGGCATCCTGTGAAAATTCCTTATAAAGTAACAGAAACACCAAGTAGATTTAAAGATGTAGTACACATAGACATTTGATTCCCTTTAAAAAATGTTATATATGTCACTACTATAGATAAATTTAGCAAGTACGCTACGACAAATAAATTAAGTGACAGAAACTGGATTCCACTTCTTAAAGTTTAAAAGAAAGGATCCTGTTTCTGGGTAAAATGAGAAAAATTAGCAAAACGGGAACAAAATGGGAAATGGAGATGTCGAACGCCTACATGGAACCTTAAACGAGCATTTAAGATAAACAAAATACAGACGAAATACACGAAAAAGTACAAAAAGCTGTCATAATTTATAATAATACTCTGCACAGTACAACCAAATTACGACCCATAGATTTTATCACAAAAAATTATGACCGCAACGATATCCAAGTCTTGGTAGAAAAATTTGAACTGGAAAAAATTAATAGGACAGAGAATTTAAACAAGAATCGTCACATTAATTACGAATGGAATGAGAATATTGTTTCTAACAGATGTATTGGTAAAAGTAAACCTAAATATAAAAAATTAAACAGTTTTGAAAATAAGAATAGTTGTATTATAGATACTAGCAATAATCGCAAAATTAAGTATAATTCAAACCAACGAAAAAGAAAATTTAAATACTAAAAATAAAAAAAAAAAATCAAAATTGAATTGAAAAGAAAAATTGATTTGACTTTGAAAAAAACAAAATTGTACAATCATCATAAGAACAAATAAGTAAATTGTAAGTAAAACTAAATATTTTTGAAAAAAAAAGAAAAAGTAATAATGATAAATTTTTTTTTTTGCAAGAAAGAAAAATACAAATTTTATTCTTAGAGCAAACATTTTTTTTTCAGTCAGTAATTTTATAAAAATTTTTGTTATATTTTTTTGAAGATCTCCTCTTCATGTTGAATTTCATAAATTCAAATTCTGTTAGTCTCGAGGACCGCAACCAATTTAAGGGGGGAGATCTTACATAAAAATATAACCTTTAGTGGTAACACTGTCGAACTATGCTACTCTTATATCTACTGTCATAGGAGTATCATCGTCCGACATGTTACCAAAACATATTCTTTGATAATTGTAAACAAGTATTCTAATATGCATTAATAAGCTATAGTAATGTTCATTATAAATAAGTATTCTAATATGTATTAATAAGTTACTAGTAATTAGTAAATATTCATAATTATAAATAAGTATTCTAAGTTATAGTAATGTATTCTAGCAGTTGTAAATTATAAATAATAAGACTAGGAGACTAAGCTCTCTCTTTCTATTCACGACCATAGAAGAATAAAGAACAAAACTAAAGTTGTGTTTCATTTATTCCCTCTACATATAACTATATAATATAATATATTATACCAATTAGCATTTATCCTACCTACCTGTAGGTACAATAAATATAATATAATTTGTACTGTATTTTGGGTAGGAAGTCTTATTAGTATATTTGTGAAATGTTATGTTTATAGAACCTGTGTTAAAATTTTATTGTTGAAATTTATTTTACAGATTTTATAATATCTAATTTTAATAAAAAAGAAACATATCTTAATTTATGACTAAAAAGTAAATAATAAAAAAAAAGTTGTAAATAGGTACCTTTTTTTTAATTGAGAGCAAAATTATATATTTATTAAAAACTACATGAAAAGCCATATGACGGCCAATAATCAAACTAAAATTTAAAGTACAAACAAGAAAAATAGTAAAATTTTAAGTTTATTCAGTAACCTATTCCAGATAGATGAATATGAATAGTCATCCGTTGAATAATTTCTTTAGTGGCATATTCATTTGAAAATACATCATTTATGTTTAATTTATAGATTGACAACGTACGGCTCAAATCTGAACCATCTAACAACCGATGTTCATTATTATTTTTTAAAATTATAGATATTTAAAAGTAGACTAAGCAAAATTTTATATTTTTTTTTAAATTTTTGTAATTTTTAATTAGAAATTTCAATTTAAAATGTAAGACATTTTAACATACAAAAATTTTATATTTTTTTAAATAAATTATTATTTACGTATACGGTTGTTTTCTAAGTAAAATCAATACAAAAATAAAATATAGTATTTACCTACTAAGGATAAATTGGAATGATGGATAAAATTCATAATGAAGCTGATTTTCCATTAAACCGTATAGCAAATCTGAGGTATTTCTATATGATTTCATTAGTTGTATTCCTTTTTCAATTTAAAATTATTTCGAAGAAATTTGAAGTACTTCGAAAATTGAATGATTGAATTTTTTTAAAACAATTATTTTGTGACAATTATTTTGTTTATAAGAACAAAAATATAATATTTATTGAAATCTACATCTGTCCATCAAATCTAATCCATCTGTCGGCAAATAGAAAAATAAAATTTAAAGTACCTCACTAAAAAAATAAAATATATTCATTTGATTTTCCAAAAGTGCTCCGATCGTTGTTGAGTAAATTGTTTAAAATAGATCTAAGTTGATCTGTTTTGTTCCGAATCTTTTTGTTCAAAAATTTTGTAGGTATATCTTTTTTAATTTGAGCACCTGAATAGTCAAGTCAAGAAAATTTTGAACATTTGGCATGTTTAAAGTATCTGAAAACAATGTATAGAATAATAATATTAATAGCAAACCACAAAAAAATAAAAATTGCTCTAAGTTTTAAGTTAATTTTTATAAAATTAACTCTTTTATTTATAAAATAAAAAAAATATCAGGTATAGAATGAAAATTATTTTATAAGAATTTATTAGACATCAATTTCAAGTAAGTCTTGCATATGCAATATCAATCAATAAAACACAAGGTCAAAAATTTCAAAGAGTGGGAATTTATCACCCTCAACCTAACTTCACTGAAGGTTACCTCCACACAATCCGCGCGTCTAATAATTAAAATTCTAGCAGAACCAAGACGGGAAAAACTACTGACAACAACACTGTAACTGACAATGTTGCATACCAGGGGATTGACAATATGAGAATGTTACATACCAGGTCTCGAATATTTCATTTTATCCAATTTTTTCCTATATGTTGAATTTTAAAACTCACTCATAATAATTGGGAAACGGTACTACCATTAAACATACCCGTAGGTACCATTAAACATACACATAGGTACCATTGGCATTAAATATACCCATAGGTATGATTAATGGTTTAATAAAATTATCGGAAACTATTTTTTAATAACATTCCAATACACGTTTTCCCAATTAACGCGAACAATCAATTAATCGGTTAATATATCAGTTATGGTAAAGGGTTTCGGTGGTTTTAGTCGGTTAGAGTTCCACATAGCTAAGTACCTACGTGCGCAGTCTGCTTAGTATTTGTCGAGGCTTTCACTTTCCCTCGAGAAATAAAAAAATAATAAAAACAAATCTTACAAAAAAAGTTTAATGCCATCTGAAATTTTTTTTATTTTATTTTAAATTAATATTAACTTAAAATTTTGTACAATTTTTATGTTTTTGTGGTTTGCTATTAATATTACTATTCTATATATTGTTGTCAGATACTTTCAACATGTCAAATGTATAATTGTATTAAAAATCATTCTACTGTACCGTTTCACAGAAAAATTCCTTTCTTTTGCTCGGCCGGGTATGTATCCGGGAGTTTCTTCTAGTTTAATTATATTTAAATTAAATTTGTTTTTTAAATGTAAAAAGTTTTGAAAAAGTTATTAAAATATCTTACATACATACATTGTGTATTATTACTTTATGATAAAACTGACTATTAATTAAAAAAAAAACTACTAGGAGCAAAATTATATATTTATTAAAGTCTACATAAAAAGCCATCAGACGGCCAATAATCAAACTAAAATTTAAAATACATGCTTCAATTGAAAAATAGTTAAATATTAGGTTTATTCAGTAAACAGTTCCAGATAGTTCTATATGAATATGAATATTCGTTATATGCGTTGAATAACTTTTATTTTTTTTTTATTTATTTATTCACCATTTAGTTCAAACGGTTTACAATATTGTAGTTTAATTAACAATTTAAATTAGTAATATTTTTTAATTTAATTTTTAATTGGTTTTTCCTTTTTTTTTATTTAGATTTTCAATTAAACTTTAATTTTTAAATTATAATTAGAATAAAAATGAAATTATTAGAATTGATAACAATTTTTATATGAACTTAGAAATAAATTAATATAAACCAATAAAAAAATTATGAACAACTAACTCAATGAAATTAAATTCGATTAAAAAAAAAGAAAAAGTGTGAGGAAAAACAATAAACAGCCAATTAAGTATAATTAGTGAATTAGTGACTACATATATAAATAGGATTAGTAGGATTAAGGAAGGATTTGGAATAGGATTTTCTTTAACCTGGCTTTACTAAAATAAAAGTCTATACTATTTTTATGTTGGTTAACTGCCATTAACATTCTATTTATGGGTTCAAACTTACCATAATTTGTTCTGTGAAAAGAAAGGTTAAAAACATTTTCTGAACGAAATCGCGTACTAGTATTATTCTGTTTATTTATTATGCCTTTTATAGTTTGGGAATCAATTTCGCCAGTCAATAGTTGAATTATAAATAAAATATCCGCAACAACTCTTCTCGAGCGCAAAGTATTTAATTGAAGTAGTTTGAGGCGATCTTGGTAAGGAGGCAGAATTATTGGGTTGGACCAGGGAAGATTACGTAAGGCAAATCTAAGAATTTTTTTTTTGAATTGACTCTATTCTGTTGATATGAGTGAAGTAGTAAGGTTACCAGACGGGACTAGCGTATTCAAGGTGAGGGCGTACGAGCGTTGTAAATAATGATTAAATTGTATATGGATCTTTAGACCATCTCTTATGAACCCTAACATAGAATTTGCCTTGTTGATTATGATATTAAAGTTTGGTTTAAATGAAAGTTTATCATCGAAAAGGATACCTAAATCTTTAAAGTGGGAAACTCTTTTAATAAGTTTAGCATCAAAAGTATAGTTGACTACTAAGGGGGAGTAACTACGGGAATAGAAAATTAGAGCACATTTGTCAATGTTTAGGAGTAGTTGTTGGAGCTACTAAAAAAAGAGTCTAGATCTTCCTAAAGCAAGGTGGAGTGATCAGATGAAGAATTTTTTTGATAGATTTTCATATCATCGGCATATATAACAACATTACTATTCTTGATGATTTTAGTTATCTCATTAATAGAAATAATGAATAGTAATGGACCTAGATGGCTGCCTTGTGGTACACCTGAAGTGGCGCAAAAAGGATCAGATATATTTGATCTAAATATCACACTATAAGTTCTCTTAGACCAAAACGATTTGATCTATTTTAAGAAGGTTTCAGGGAACCCTAGTTTTTTGAGATTTAGAAGAATAACGTTATGAGGTAATAAGTCAAAAGCCTTACTTAAGTCAGTGTAAATAACATCAGTTTGAGAACCAACTTCCATAGTATTCAAAAAGCTTGAACAGGATTCAACTAAGTTAGTTACAGTAGATCTTTTTGTCATAAATCCGTGATGGTTAACTGCTAAGGAACTAGAGCGAATGTCATATATTGAATCAAATACTATCAGTTCAAATAGTTTGGGAATACATATGAGTTTCGCAATTGGACGATAATTTGAAACATTATTTTTAGCATCTTTCTTATGAATTGGTCGGATAAATGAATTTTTCCAATATTCTGGAAAAATACCTGAAGTGAATGAACGGTTTAATAATAACGATAATGGTAAGGAAAGAGAATCAGAACAATTTTTTAAAATTAATCCTGGTACTTTGACTGGTCCAGGGAAAGAATCATTATTTAATTTGTTCAAATATTCCTTTATTTTTTTAACAGAAAAATCAATCGAAATATTTGGTAATTCAGATAAGGTTGCGACGTGATCGAATTTAGTATCATTAACTTCAAAGAGATTCGCCGAGTAAGAACTAGAGAAAAATATTTTAAAAAGATCAGCAACAGATTGCGGAGATTAGTAGAATCATTTTTGTAGGACATAGTGACGGGAAATTTATCCGATTTTCGTTTCAAATTAACAAATTTCCAAAAGGACTTAGGATTTTTCTTTAGTTCTGAATTCATATCTATGAGATATCTATTATAATTGAAATCTAATGTTAGTTTGTAAGAATGGAACAGTTTAACAAATTCCCTATAGTTATAATTTGTTTTTTCATTCATATATTTTTTCCATGCTTTATTCTTTTTATTTCTTAACTTTTTCAATTCATAATTAAACCAAGGAGGACTAGAAGTAAGATCTCTACTGCAGACCAAGGGTACATACCATTCAAACCCTTGAAATATGATTTCATAGAAATTGGAAACGGCTTTGTTAATGTCGCAACCCTTAATTAACGAATCGACGTCAACAGATAAAAAAAATGATTTAAGGCTAAAAAATTTGTTTTACAAAAATTGTAACTATGGGATAGATCAGCGGAAGGCGATGTTGGACTATGAAAGCAAAATGAGAGACAAATAGGGCGGTGGAAGTTATCAACTTTAACTAAGGGCATAATGGGATCATTAAAAGAAAAATTAGTCCAATCAGTTACAAAAATAAGATCCAGTTGCCTGCCCAAACAGTTAATGACTGAGGAAATTTGTTTAAGACCATTAGAGTTACAACCATCTATTAATGCAAATTCAGAGTCAGTACTAATCTGATCGGGATTTAAGTAAATCTCTTCCTCATGATGACCCCAAGACAACTTAGGTAAGTTAAAGTCACCACATACTAACAATTCATCACGAGAATTCATTTGGGATGAAATGAAATCAAGGGAGAGGCTGAAGTTTAAGTATGTATCAACAACTGAATTCGGTGGAATATAATAACAAACGATAAAAAGTGATTTATTAAGAAGTTCCGTTTTAACGGAAACTAATTCTAGTGTTGGAAATTGCGGATATATAAGCTCTGTAACATTATATTTATTTGTAATTGCTATTAAAACTCCGCCCCTTTAGGAATATTGCACGTATTTGAATCAAAAGAAGTAAGTTGAAACCTGTCTTATTTAAAAAACTGAGTAAGATTGATCAAAAAGTTCAAGGGATTGAATTGATTGTGTTAGCCAGGTTTCTGTTAGAGTGAATATATCAAAATTAAGAATATTTGAATTAAGAAAAACATGTGAGGTTTTTATGCGCAATCCGCGTATGTTTTGATAGAAAATAGACAGATTACTTGAGATTATTTTTTTTTATGGGAAGAGCTATCTGTTAACTGGATTAGACTTGGGTTAACGAAAAAACTTTTTATTTAGGTGATTTCTATAAGTTTCTAATTCTTTAGATACATCTTTTCTAGAAACACCAAAAGCTTCATGATATTTAAAAAATATTTTTTGGAGTTCACTAAAATATGAGGGAAGACCCTCTTGTGGAATTGGAATCTTGACATTAGTTTCAGTTTTCCCAATCAAACACACGTGATTTGCTTTATCATGTAGATACGCTTAATATACTCTTACGTTTTCATATATTTTATGATCCCTAAGACGAGATAAAACATATTTACTGCGATCCTTTTCAACTACATTTTGGGTTACACGAACGGTTGGAGGAATTAGAGCATTACAGAAACTAGTGTTCCCAACGATCCACGATTTACTTTTAGTTACAGGTTTATTGTGGGAATTTTTAGCAAAAATTGCTTCGCCTCTAGTACAATTATCATATTTGATAAATGATTTAGAATGTTCAGAATGGTCAGATTTGTTCTTAGTTTTAAATATGCTTTCATTATCAGGCTGTTTAGATTTTGAATTAACATGGGATTTAGTGTTAGAGTTCTTAGAGTAAACAATGTTATTTAGGTTATTATTGTTACTTTTTTTATTAGTATTGTTCGTTTTGTGACTATTATTATTAGTACTAATTGTTTTAATTTTAGAATAACTGTTAAAATTATTATTAGAATGAAATATGTTAGTTGGCTTAACAATGTTACGTTTACTAGAAACTAAATTTTTAATATTGTTATTACTTTTCTTTAAATATCCTACTTTGTTTTTGTTTTTTGTTAATGTTTTTCCTTCCATTGGGAGACTACTCCATTAATTGCTGCCCACTTTTGTTGGTTTTCCTTTGATAGAAGAATTTCCCCAGATTCAATTGAACTTCAATTTTGAATAGATTATATTTTAAATGTTTTATATGATTTGGTGTCACTTTTTTACAGTTGATAACTTTTACTGCGAAATTATTCGAAACATATCTAGTAAGCCAATGAATAGTATGTTGAGGGGAAATACCGCTTATGAATATAGATAAATCCTGGCTAGATGACACAGATGACTCAGGTTGTATCGTTTGTTGATCAATCAATTCATCTCTGAGAGCCATTCGTTTCCTATCAACAAAATTAGCAGACTCAAGACGTTTCAATCGCGTATTCCAATCATCGGTAATCCAAAGAGTTCCAAATTCTAGTTTAGTTCGACAAGGAGAACTGTTGATGGCTACAATTTGATTTCCAATATTTGAATCAGTGTTGATGGCTGCAAGTTCAGCTCCAATATTTAAATTAGTGGGAATTGGATGAGTATCCATTGGTTCATTACTATAATGAATACTATTGCAGGGTACAGCTGGTTGATAAACATTTAGATAAATAATGTTATCTATTTTCTCTTCCATAGAATTTAAATTAATTTTTAAGAGGCCTATCTCCGACATCACTGCCTCTATATTCGGCCACTTATTAATACCAGAGGTCATACTACTTCCACAGCCTGTTATTAAAATAGTATCTATTATCTTTTTCATTTTAGAGTCCATTTTTATTTCTAAATTATTGAGTTTGTGATCTAAGACCTCAGTTATTGGATTTGTTTCCTGGACACAACAACACTTGATCACAGATGTTCTTCTCGTTTCTTTTTTAATCTCCTCAAGTAGATTTTCCATATCAATTTTGATTTCTATTTTCCAGGTTCTTAATGCTTCATAAATAGCCGAATTTTGTTTATTGATATGGTCTGAAAATTTGTTGTTGAGGACATCGAAACTATCTCCCATATGTGCGAAGGATCCAGAATACGACTCAAAGTCTATGGCATTTCTATTTAATAAATTTGTGTTCTTGTCGTTTAATTCCTTAATACCATCGGCAAGGCTAATATGCATGTTTGACAAAAGGTTATGAAAATCTTGGCAATCAGGACACACGAAATAGTTAGACATAAAATTTAGGTTATTTTCTCTTGGAGCATTTAAACATACTCCATGAAACTTTCGTTTTCAAAATCCCTTACATAATTTAATCTTTGAAGTTTTATCATAAGTGATACATCCATTGACATCACATTTAAAAGACATTTTTAAATTATATTTTATTTAAAAAATGTGAACCAAATTGAAATTGAATTAAATTTTATTGATAGCGATTTTTATTATTTTTTTTTTTTTTATTTTACGTATTTATTAAATTTAATGATCACACTATTTAATCGTTTATGTGGATGGTATTAATTAAAGTTAATCAATTAATAATTATAACAATTTGAATTTCATTCGACCATTAAATATCAAAATTAAAGTTTAGAACACTTATTAAAATAAAGAGAAACAAAACAGACAATTACAAGTTATTATCATATAAAATATTACAAATTAAAGAATGACAAGAATAATAAAAGAAAATAAACTTAGTTATTTGTAATATCTCACTATTGGCAGGAATTTGTAATGCCGTTATAATAAATATACACGATCGAAACAAAATAAAAAGAAAAGAACAAAAACAAAAGATTACTGTTAGCAATACAAGTAGTTATTAACAATAAGGAATTAGAATAGGATTGTAATATAATTTTAATTTGTTTTAATGAAATGTTATTAATTTTAGTATTTTAAAAATTGAAATATAAAAATAAAAAAAAATAAAAAAAACAAAAAAAAAACAAGCCGATAGCCATGGTAGCTAGTGCTTATAAATTACTTTTGTATATAATTTAAATTATATCCCATAAAAAATAATAATAATAATAATTAAAGTCACTTTAAAGTTCAGAGCGACAACACTAAAATTAGCTATTTTAAAGTTTGAGAAACTCTGTTTATAGTTTTGACCTTGACATTTAATTGATTAATTAGTAATAGGAAAGATAATTTACAAGTAGATGTCCGATTGCCTAATAAAATAAAAACCAGAAATTTAAAAGCTATTTTAAAGCTATTTTTGAATAGCTTTAATATTCTCTTGAAATTTTTAATTGAGAAATGTATATTTGCATTATTTTTATGCTATGTTTTTAGTTATTTTTACATACTCTACTCCAGCGAGTGCAAACCTTTTTTTTCGTAGTGGGTCATAATTAAAATAGTTTGAAGTAAAAATGGCGGGTTATTGGATCTGAGTTATTTGAATATTTTTGTACAAATTTTAATATTTAACTGTTGAGGTAATGTTGGAATACTATCGTAATTTAACGCGGGGTGTCATAAATAAATTAAGCAAAAATAACCCAAAATCTAAGTTAAATATTGTTATCATACAGTATTTGTAGGAAATTTCTTGCTACTTATGATATAATAATTGTTTAATATCAAGATTGTAAGTTGTTGCCCTTAATGTCCAACATGCAAAAATCATATTCTCCTCGAGTCCGTTCCAAGTAGATCCAAATATTTTAATAAGGAATTTCCCAAATTTTTCATACAAATATTTTTACATAGCAAATATTTTTACATAGAAATTTCATCCATATTATTATCGGGATTATTATTATTAACCTTATTTATTTTTCTAGTAATAAAATTTTCTCATGGGTCGCATTATTACAGATTTACTATCAATGCCAACTCAATATCAATCAATACCAAAATATTTTATTAAATAAGGCATATTTTTTTTTGCATGATTACCAAATTCTAATGGTAAAATAAATATTATATGAAAAGAATCTAGTAAAAATTTTGACCCGGAAGATATAGCAGCAGTTTTTTATCTAAAAATGCTACAAGATACTTTGCCGGATTTGTAATGAAACTTTTAAAAGATCGAGTAATAAGTAACTGTAGTAACTGTGCTAAAAGTTTACTTAACATTGAATTGGCATCAATGTCAAATGAAAGTAAATGCTTAAGATATTTCAAAAGTTTTAAAACTGATTCTGATTTTGGGTTACTTCGAGCTTCTTCAAACGAATATTTTGAAGTCTGCAAACGTTTTGTCTATATTTTTAATCTAATTATGAAAAGTCGAATCATGAGGAAGGGATACTTTTAAAAATTCAGCCTGCTTGCATTAGCGATTTGGTTTGAGGAAACAAATGATTGACTTAGTCATAGAATTAAAATATTACAATATTTTCTATTAGTTTCAATCAGACGAAATTGTTTGTGGATCTTTGAAAACATTTTTTACTGGTTGCTACAAATTTTGAAGGAATAAAGTATAACTGAATTTGTAAATATATTTTTGTTTTTTCTCCTAGGCCATTTGAGTCTGTTCCCCTTAACTTTTACAGCGATGATGCGTACTTTAGCTGAATCTCTAATATAATTATTTTTTACCTCGCAGCATTCTAATTACCTTTTTCATAAATTTGTTTGCTTGGAAACATTCTTCTCCATCGATAAGTACACGCCGAACAACATTCTTGCACACGTCATTTTAACTGAAATTCTCCTATTGCAATTTTGCTGCCCGTTCTTATTCTGTTTTGAATATCTTCATAAATTTCCCCATGTTTGTCCACTCTAAATATTTAAAATTTCCTTCATTCATAAAAAGAGGGTACTCATCCATATAAATAGTGTTATTTGGTTCATAAAAATTCGCCTCAAATGGAGGATACATATATTTTCTTTTTCTTCAACTTATTCTCAATCCATATCCAATAGATAATGAATAAATTATTAGATAGTTGTTGAAGAAATAAGTAAATAAATAAATAAAGAATTACAAGATTATGCCCAGTGGAAACTAAAAAAACTAAATTTATTTATTAACAAAAAGCATAAAAAACCACAAAATTTCTACCAAATTTTTATTTTACTCTGGACTACTTTTTAGAATAATTCAACTTCATTCAACCATACCTACATTGTTCCTTTTCAAATTTTTATTTTTTTGTGTTTTTTTTTCGTTTTCTTTTCTCTTTTTCTTACTTTTTTTAGTTGACAAAAAAAATTTAGATCATTCTCAATCTCATTGAGTTGAGTAATTGAGTTACGACGATGAGGATGTGTGTTTTGTCGCTGTTATTTCTATGCATATTTTTTATTAAAAATATAATAGGGTAGACAGCCAAAGATCGTTTAATACAAATGGGCATCATATTTGAAATGGTTGATTGCAGTTGTAGATTTATGAAAAATTTTCTGTTTTGGTTTTATTTCTTTATTTGTTTTTTTTTCACTTGAGTTAAATTAAATTTAAGTATACGGCCCTTTAAATTTACTTTTGGTTTTGTTTTGGTATAGGTATAATCACTCTTTTTTCGTTTTTTTAGCTTCAAAATAGTTCAGAACGTTTTTGTATAAAAATTGTATAAGATACTATTTTTATTTATACTGCAGTAGCGATACGTAAAATAATATGTAAAAATTTTAGTCTACAATTTTATTTCAGCTATAGACTCGAAATTTACGCGATTAATAATGGGAATGGTAAAAGATGTTCTAAAAACACAAATTTTGTTCCGTTATTTTAATTTAAATGAATAAAACACGAAAATGGTTTTGAAATGTAGTACTCAAATTAAATAAAAGAGTTTATTTTCTGAGTCTATTTTATGTCAAAATATTTTGACTATTCCGAAATAGCGATGTACACGGAATGTAAACTTAACATTTAAAATTCCAACTTCGAACAGTGTACAAAAAAATTACTTAATTAAGTTAAATGCAAATGTTTTTAATTGCCATTATTTAATCATAAATAATAAATACACTTTTTGAAATTTTATTTATTTAAGTCTTATAACTTAACTATACAGTATTTTTGAAATAGTTTTGAGTTTATTACTTTTAATTGTTATTTTTAACTATGTGATGAAAAATGGATGGAATTAGTTTCAAGTAGTGACTATTTGTGGAAGAAAACTATTGATAAATATAGAAATAGTAAATTTTGAAGACAAAATTTTAGAAGAAATAGCAATAGAAATATAGGGTGCCAATGTACATACTTGTAATACATTGGTTTAAAAAACATATTGAATAAATATATTTTTAACAAAGCAGTGCAAAATCATAATCAAAATGATTCCATTATACAATTCTTATTTTTTTCTTAGTATCAATTTATTTATCGTATTCAAATACTGGCGTATATAAGACATTATTAAGCCTTTATTTACATTCAGCACATACATTATTTTGTAATTTCAGATTCCCTTCTATTTAAAACTGAACAATAAACTTTATCAAATTATTTTATTTTCAAAATTATATTAAAAACAATGTGATTTGATTGATAAACTCACCCTACTTGATACATGATTTTTTTTATTTTCATAAAAACAACAAAAAAAAAACAAATTCTTTTTCCTCTTATTTTTATTATCTATTATTTTTATTTACCAAAATTCCGCTCAGTTCATCATAAAAATGAAATAATTGCGTGTGTTAGAGGAGCTAATTCGAATACAATGCAAAAAGAAAAACAAAAACTGAAATAAACAATAGGAGTGAAGAGATACAAAGAACCAAAGTCTGCAAGGATAAAATCGTAAAATAACATGAAATTATTTTTTTTTCTTTATTATTTTACTCGCTTTTCAAAATTTTAGAAATATATATAATTGTGTGTATATATTTCTGCACCAACTTAATGGGTAAAACTTTTTAAAAACTAATTTAATTTGAAGAAGAGAAAATTTCAAAGCGCTCTCACTGCTACTTAATCAGCTGTGATTAGACACCCATCAGCTGCGATTAGACACCAATTTTTGAATGAAAACTTCCCATTGCTTCGGAAATCTACTAGTATAGTAATACAAACACGCGGTACTATATAAATAATATAATGTTTATTTAATGTGTAGATAATGATTATATAATGTGTTGAATATAAGTTAATTTTAATTATTTAAAGTGTAAATAATAATTTAAAGATCTAATTAATAAATTAATTTTAATTATAAAAAAAATATTATTAAATAAAATTAAAGAAATTTAGTGAATTGAGGTGTTTAAAAAACTTTTTTATCACTTAATGATAAGTTTTTGTATTAATTTTTGTTGTTCATATAAATTAATTTTTTGTTCTTTTTTCCTTTTCTTTTTATTTTATTTTTCTTTTTTTTTTATGTTATTGTCATTTATATCAATATATTGGATTTTAAAGGGCTTTTAACTAAATTAAATTTGTTGGTTTATTTTTTAATAATAGTGTTTTTTTTTTTTTACATTACAGCTAGTTATTACCTTGTTCTTTTTATGATTATATATAATGAAATCCGTAAATACACCACTTTAATGTCATAGTCATTTGAAAATACGTCATTTATGTTCAATTTATAGATTGAAGAAGTACGAATTTAAAATTTCCCACCACTTAAGACATTTTAACATACAAAAATTTTATATTTTTTTAAATAAATTATTATTTACGTATACGGTTGTTTTCTAAGTAAAATCAATACAAAAAGAAAATGTAGTATTTACATACCAAGGATAAATTGAAATGATGGAGTACAATTATTCATAATAAAGCTGATTTTCCATTAAATCGTATAGCAAATCTGAGAGATATCTATATGATTTCATTAGTTGTTTTCCTTTTTCAATTTAAAATTATTTATCAGTAATTTGAAGTACTTCGAAAATGGAATGATTAAATTTTTTTAAAACAATTAATTATTTTGTAACAATTATTTTTTTTATAAGAACAAAAATATAATATTTATGGATATCTACATAAAAATTCATCTGTCGCCAAATAGAAAACTAAAATTTAAAGCACTCAATAAAAAAATCAAATAGTAGTGTCCGTCAGGCAATTTCGTAAATTTACGATTCGTATTATTTTGGTTTTTTATATCGCTAGTTTGCTACACTTCATACGAAAAACCAAAAAAGTTTGCTACACTTTCATACAAAGCTTTATAAATGAACGGAAGATAAAATACGAAATCGTAAATTTACGAAAGAAAAATAAGAAGCCTCTGAGTTATTTAATTTTCATTTCGTATCTTCGTATTGTTGACAGTTAATGTTAAATATCAAAACAAATACAAATTATCAACAAAATATTAATCAAATTAATTTTTTCTTAACAAAATTAAACATTCAAAATTAAAAATAAAAATAAATTTAAATGTGTGAGTGAAATTTTTTTAAAAAAGAAAATTAAAAAATAAATTAAAATAAACATTTGTATTCACTTTTGAGATGTTTTCTAGAAGCATGGATTCTTCCGTGGAGGACCATATTTTTGTTACGCATCTTACGCGTCTTAATTTGTGTTGTTCCATACAAAAAAAATTACAAAATGAAAATAGTTTTATTTAAAGCACAATAAATTACCAATTAAAAATAATTAAATTCTAATAGCAACACAACCATAATTAAAATTGGAAATCAAATTCAAACAGACATCAGATATCAGCTGTTATTACGAATTTACGAAATTAAAAATACAAAATTTACAAATTTACTCTTCACGCAAAATAAAAAAATAGCTAAATTATTAATATTTCAATAAAATATTAGGTTCATTCAGTAAACTGTTCAAGAACGAACTAGAGCGATTTAGAGTAAAAAGTTTTTTGTGTTCTGTAGTTTCCGTTAATTTAACTTTTTTGCCAAAAGTGTTATGATCGTTGTTGAGTACATTGTTTGAAAAAGTTCTAAATTGTTCTTTTTTCCCCCGAATTTTTTTAAGAACAATATTTGACATAACAATTCTGAGCAAAAAATTTGTAGGTGAACAGTCAAAGCAAGCAAGTTTTTAACATTTGACATGTTGAAGGTATCTGAAAACAATGTGTAGAATAGTAATATTAATAGCAAACCACAAAAAAATAAAAATTGTTGGTAGTTTTAATTTAATCTTTATAAAATTAACTCTTTTATTTATAAAAAAAGAAAGTCCACGCATGGGACTGGCGGTAGTAAGTGAAACAACATTTAAATGCAGATTGAGATTGAGGCCTGAGGGTCGATTAAATTAATTTAATACAATTTTTTTTTTAATACAATCTTCATTATATTCTAAAAAAGATACAATAGGCTTATGGTAACTGAAGTAGGAAACAAAAATTTTTGAATGGAATTTATGTAAATATCGTGTAAAAACCGCATCGATGGTTGTTTTATATTTTTTTTAACTGAATTTTTTTTTATATAACACAAACACACCATACATAAAATTAAAATGTAGGTATATACCATAATTTTTTTTTATATAACACCATACACAAGCTTTAAATGACTTAGGTCAATAATATTTAGTTTGCTTTATCCTTAATTTTTTTTGTATATTTTTAATAATACTTTGTGTTTTTACAAATTTTTCTTTTAATCTAAATATTTTAACTTAAATATATAACTAAATTATAAAAATACTAGTATAATGCCACTGCTAACCAACTAGAGTAAAGTTTGAGTGCAGTGTAAAAAAGTATACATCAGTGTATTGTAGAGGTTATTATGTACATATGAATTATAATTTTGATCTTAATTCAGATATGAATGCTTAATAGAAGTAAATATAATAATACAAATAAATTTATACCAACCCTTGCTATTAAAAAAGATTAACTTATTGAGAATAAGTACCATAGTTAAAAGAGATATCTAAGAGGATAATATACTAATATATTATGTAACAAAAGTTAGATTAATCTCCTTATTACGCAATATGTCTCACAAATTACTACTTTAATTATTGACTCAAAGCACCAATAACAATGTAAAGCGAATACATCATAATAATGCTACATCATACACCTACTTTCATAATCCAATTAAATAAAATTTGAAATTAAATAAATATTAAAACTCTAGGTCTGTTTCGCAATTTTATTAAATATTCTTAATCGATTTTGGTTATTACACTATCATAAATCTTATATGTAATTCTTCGCCGGTGTCAGCATGTACCGTTATAATTTTTTGTTTGAAAGAGAAATATTGTTTCTGTTTCGTGCATACATTTTGTTTTTAACATAAATGAAGAAGTGAATTTATTCGCAATCAAATTGGAAGAAATTTTTTTCTTTCTTTCTTACACCTCATCAAGCATGCCTTTAATATAGGAGAAAAAAAATCAAACTTTACTCAAATTGATTTAATTGAAACGGAATATACTGTACACATTTTTTGTTATTTTCTTTTGTTGTTTTTCTTCTTAATACATCATAGTAGAAAAGAAAATTCTTTAATAAGAAGATATGCACTGGGGAAGTCAAGATTCCATTTACAAAAAAACTCCATTCGTTAAAGAATCAAAAAACTATTGTTTTTCTTATGTAATAAGTTGTGAGAAAGAAAAAGTGCGATATAAATGATTTAAAAAATCATTTAATTTTTGAAATTTAATTTTAAATAGCCCACGGGCCACGGGAGAAGAGATTTCTGATGTACATGGTCGTCTGAATTCAACGTATTAAATTTGTTAGGGTGTGAGAGTAAAGAAATTTTGAATGATTGATTCTTTACAGGTACCTACATAACATAATATTGGTTTCAAAAACATATCTTATTTCTTAAACATCATATTATTTTCTTTTATTGTCTTATAAGCGAAGTAAAATTTTTTTTTATTTCAAACAGATTATAATTGATGTGCTTTCAATATATGAATTTTTTCAGATATTGAAACAGGTAGTTAAAAAGAATACCAAGAACCAATCGTTTTTTTTTATGAATGACTCGATGCATTTTTATTTCCTTCAAAATTAAATTTTGCCATGTAATAATCAATGATAATTTATTAATTATTAATAATATTAGAATTTATAAATAGGAAGGAAATTTCAATATTAATAATGTGAATAAATAATGTTTCTTATTACTATGCATTTTTAAATGTAACACATCTCGATATTTGTTCGATAATTTTTTTCCCACTTTGTGTTTTGAATTTTAATCTCTCTCTCACAAATTAAATTCTTATTACTTTCTATTTCTTACAATTTTGGAAATCGACTAGAAAAATGGTAACCAATCATTAACAAATTATAAAATTTTATTCCAGTGCATTTTCTTATTAATGGACCTTTTTACTACTATCCCTTGATAGTAGATGCGTGTGCGGCTTTATATTATATAATAATTTATGTGCATAATCTCTCCCCCTTTTATTTCAATCTACTGAGAATTGTTTTTGTTTTATGGATACATTTTTTTAACCCAAACGAAAGAGAAAAGAAAAGATAATAACAAAAAAATCAAATAAATGTTGAATTAGCACGTAATTCGTTCTGTTTCCTCCCCTGCTAAAACAAAATGGATTAAAAATATTTAGAATAATAATTTCAAGGCTATTGAATACATTCTTGTTTACTTGAAAAATATATTTTAATATAATTTTTTGACTACATTGATTAGCGTAAGTTATTACGTATTTTTTTATGAAAAATAATCAAAAAAACTTTAATCAATTTATATAATCAACTACATAAGTGTTGGCATAAGTGTTAGCATTTAGAGCAACGTTTACACATAAGATTTTATTTGATAAAAGTTACTTATTTATTTATTTATGGTTTGTTTGGCTCAAATGAAAAACAATGGTTTTAAATATATAGAAATTAAAAATGATAAACAAATAAAATAAAAAATAAAAAATACAACAAAATGAAAAAAAAAAATTTACCTATTAAATTTTTAAATAAATAAAAAATACAATTAAGAAAAAGTTGAAAAAATCTTATAAATGTAGGTAGTTTAGTATCTACTAATTGTTATTGTCAATACTATTATTTATAACAATCAATATAACAACAAAAATAATTAAACACAACAAACATTAAACAAAAAGTTTAACAAAAGACAAGAGTCGATTTCGATTTAAAGGAAAAAATTAGTTTCCAGCATTTTTTGTTTCAAAAATGTTTGATGATAATAGGATAATATTCTATTTTTTCATTAAACAAAGTCGGATGTCAAAATTTGTGGAACAACGGTTACAGGACAGTCAAACTTTCAATAGTATAAACAAAATCTTGATGTCTAAACGGTACCTAATAGTGAGTACCTAATTTTTTAAATAAAAAACAATAGCTATATTAGTTTACTTTAGTTTTAATATTTTAGTGTTTTTTATTTAAAAAAAAAAATAAACAGTAGATATAGACAAATAATAAATGTACCTATGTAATATATGAATATATCCTATATCTATCTATTGATATTTTGTTGCAGTCTTTTGTATTTTAAAATAAAAAAACAGTAGTTTTTAATTTTTTGGTTTTCCTAATTTCTAAAAAAAATAAACAGTAAGAAGCATGTTTCCCGTCCGAGCTGCCTTTGCAATGACCATCAACAAAGCGCAAGGTCAAACTCTCAATAAGGTTGGTATTTTAATTGATACACCAGGTTTTTCACATGGACAACTATATGTCGGGATGTCGCGCACTGGGAATAGAAATCATTTGAAAATTGTAACCGAAGAGAATAGAACTGTTAGAAATATAGTTTTTAATGAAATATTAGTTGATTAAATATTTCAATCTATATCAATCCAATTAAATAGTCTGTCTGCTACTAATTTAACTAAAGTATTACATATTACTAAAATCTTGTTGATAGGGGAATTTTTGATTTTGATAATTTATAATGCAGTACAACCTAGAATGCTCTAATTTTGATTTTTCATTATATATAACGGTAGCAAAAAGTTACGTAGTAACGGGTATTTAACTAGTTTTTATAATGTTTCACCTAGAGCCTACAGCATATTCTATAAATTAAATTAAATTTGGTTTATTTTCTCAATTCTCAATCTTTCATTCATTCATAATATAATGGACGTCTCGCGGCGCCGTTAAAACACCGTTAGAATGGTTAATATTGTCACTCTCAATAATAATTCTATTTAGTAATTACTATTAACTTACTGTATATACTTACTAAAAACTATATTTTTCTCAACTATTTTGGTTTGAGTAAAATTAATAATAAAATTACCAACCCAGCCCAGTAGGGAATTTATTTGGTTTTTTTTTTAAATTTTTTATTCCTATAGTTTTGTCCATTTGGTTTTAAAAATTTGAGAATCAAATTAAGGAGCTTCATAGCTTAGCTAACAAAATATTTTAAAAATATAAATCTAATACTATCTATATAAATTGCTTTTAAAAAGCCTGCATGTATTGGTTTACACAACACACAATAACAATTTTAGAGTAGAATACTACCTTCTGGCATTTTCTGATTATTCTTCTTATATATTTGCACATATTTCCTTTATACGAAAAAATTTTTATTTTATGTTTCTATTTTGGTGAAATAATTTTAATAGGATGTTAGCTCAGTTGGCTAAAGTTAATATCATGAACTTCTGTTAGTTCGATTCTCATTTTTAAAAATTTTTTTTTTTTTTGTTATTATATTATAAAATTTATAATATTAGTTTTTATATAATAACAAAAAAAATTTTCCATAAAGAAAAAGTAATTTTTAATTATTGTTTCTTCCCAATTATTTCAACAAAACACGAAAGAAAACATTTAGAATAAATTCAAGCGCATGCAAATTATGTATACAGACATGTATATATATGTAGATAGCACATAATACCATATCAAATCTAATACTTCTAATACTATTTATATAAATTGCTTCCAAAAGGCCTGCATAAATTGGTTTACACACCACACAACACAATAATAATATTAGAGTAGAATACGCATTCTCTGGGTATTCATCTTATATATGTCTTACATCTTATATCTTATATATTAATACTAACTAGAAGCAACCCCCAGGTACATACCCGGCCGAGCAAAAGAAAGGAGTTTTTCTGTGAAACTGCACAATAAACTGTGTTGTTCCTTTACGTGAAATTTTTAATTGTTAACACTTTGAAGTAGACTTTAGTGTAAACAAGCAATTTACTGTAAACAATGTAAACTATGCTGTATCTTTTTTTTTAAATTTTTGTTTATATTTTAGCCAAAACTTAGGTTTTGAACCTTTAAGTACTTGCGTACCGTTGACTATTTGAAAAAAGAAAGGATAGTTAGAGGAAAGGAAAGAAAAAGGAAGAAGAAAAGTTTTGTGGGAAAGAGCGAACAATGTTGTTAATATTCGTCCTAAACCTCTGTAAGTCATAAATAAAAAATTCTTCTCTCATTGGGGATGCTTCGATTGGGACGCGGTTCCACAATCGGGATGTACTTACTATAAAAGAATTTCCATAACCGGACTTAAACCATCTCGGAATTTCCACTGTGAAAGGGTGGGCACTTCATGCCTTTCGTGTTGTGCGATGGAATTGCTTAAGAGGAGGAAGAAGTGATTTTAATTCGTCGGAATAAGTACCAAACAGATATCTATAAAATAGAGTAAGTGTTCCAACAATACGACGATGACCAAGTGTTATAAGGGATGACGTCACATTTATGTCGCCTATTAGACGAATGGCGCTATTTTATGAACTTTGTCCAAAAAATTTAAAGCAGTTTTTGTTGGTTTTTGTACATATTACATGTACTTTATTTATTAATATTGTATTAAAGACTGATAACACACATTAGAATTCACTTAATATATAAGTTTAGGAATAATTATTTAAACATGAACATGCATACAAAGGTATACATGCAGTAACGCTATAATACATTTAGATTTATGCATATGTGTATAAAGTGTTTCGATTTGTATTGTACAATTCTCCAAACATAACATATGGGTTACACTAATCATATATTTAACACTCCCCCTATCGATAAATTTTATACACATTTAACTTTTAAATTCATTTTAAATTCAATTTACTTTACTTCAATATATAAATCTTTCAATATATAAATTTCTGTTTTTTTTTTAAATGTAAAAACTAAAATTATAACAAAAATTTTTCTTGTGATACATGTCTAATAAAATTAATACAAATTATAATTTTTAGATATAATATAAATTCCATCAAAAATATCCTATCATAACTAAATTAATTTACAAAGATGATTTAATTTAAATTTAAGAGCTGTAGATCTCTGCTTTCTCGACCTCCAACAAATTGGTCCACCTGCCATCATGACTACATATCCCGAACATGATTTTCTATCTTTGACGTCTTTTGCCAAATCTGAATCACTAAATGCTTGTAGACATTTATTATGCTTTTTATATTCAATGGTATATTCTTTGGTGCCACATAAATACCTTAGTATTCTTTTTGCTGCTACCCAATGAATCAGTCTCGGTTCTTGATTAAATCTTGCTAAGAAATTTACACAAAAAACTATGTCAGGACGAGTAGTATTTGACAAATACATTAGGGCTCCAATAAGCTAACGAAATGGTTTGCTTTTCATTTCGATGCTTTCTTCTTCTGATATTGGTTCTTCAGTTTGAAATAAATTTAGATTACTTTCCATAGGAATACTAATTGGATTTGCTTCAGACATGTTAATTTTAATAACAATTGCTGTATATAATTTTGTTGATTTATTTTAATATTTCCGGTGTTTGAATTTCTGTGTACATTAAAACCAAGTATATTTTTAACTTCTCCAAGATCTTTCATTTCAAATTGTGATGATAACTTTTCTTTAGTGTTGTTCAATAAAACGTTGGAATTTGACGCTAACAAGATGTCATCAACGTAAACGAGTATAATTATAATTTCTAAGTCTACTTTACAAAAATGTAAACATTGATCAGCCGTTGCTTGTTTGAGTCCTAAAATTTCTTTTAAATAGTTATTAACTCTTTATGCCATTGACGACTGGCTTGTTTAAGCCCATATAAAGGTCTATTTAATTTACATACTTTACTAATTTCATTTTTTGGATTTAAAGGTTGTTCCATATATATTGTATCTTCAAGATCGCCTTGAACGAAGGCAGTAATAAAATCCATATGGTGTAAACGTAAATCATATTCTACACATAGTGCAAAAATTTTCTTAATGTTTCGTATCGTGCTACTGGTGAGTATATTTCGTGATAATCAATACCATTTTCTTGTTTGCAACCTCGAACTACTAGTCTGACTTTGTACCTCATACCGCTTGGTTCATTTTTAAAATTGAAAACCCATCTATTACTTAAAACTTTTTCATTTCTGGGACGATCTACTAAATGGCATGTATTGTTACTCAATTATTTTTTGTCATTTATTTTATCCCAATGCCAAAGGGTACTGGACCAGGTCGAAAAACCCATAAAGCATTTTATTTTACTTCGTCGGGAATCGAACCTGGGACCTTTCGGTTGAAAGGCAAGCGCTCCACCTACTGCGCCACCCAGCGTGTTAATGGTGATATGTCTAAAAATAAGTAATTACTTGTATTTATTTTTTCATGAAATCTTACATCTCTGCTTTTAATAATTAATCTTCCTTCATTCCAAAGCCTATATGCTTTTGGGAACAATATCCCACAAATCTATATATATCTCCTTCAGCTTCTAATTTTGACCTATTAGGTCCTTTACGGAGAACTACTAACTTGCTTCCAAATGTTCTAAAGTAACTAATATCTGCTCTTTTTCCAGCCCATATTTCGAAAGTATTCCGTCATTAATGGAGGTTGAAGGACATCTGTTACGTATATGTGCAGCTGTGCTAACTGCTTCTGCCCATAGATTTTTCGGTAAATTTCCGTCTATCAGCATACATCGTGCCATTTCTAATAATGTTCGATTAGCTCTCTCCGAAACGCCATTTTGTTGTGGTGTATACGGGACTGTAATTTGTCTTTTAATACCGCGTTTTTCTAGATGTTCTTTAAAAGATTTGGATATATATTCACCGCCGTTATCACACCGAATACATTTAATTTTTCTTCCAGTTTGTCATTCAACAGAAGCTTCATATTTTTTATATGCTTCAAATATTTCACTTTTTCTTTTTAAAAAAACTACTTCTATATATCTGGATTTTCCATCAATAAATGTTGCAAAATATCTTGCACCTCCGATTGATGTTACTGAAATTGGTCCACAAATGTCGGTATGAACAACTTCTAATAATTCTTTTTGTTTACTATTTTAATTATGATAAGGTTGACATATTTTCCTTTATCACATACAATACATTTCACATTTTTTGTTTTTATATTTTCAGGGATCTCATATGCCCGGTTTTTATTTTTCAGCTTTGATAAATCGTTAAAATTTAGATGACCAAATCTTTGATGCCATTTTGCAAGATTGTTGTTTTTATATGATGATTTTCTGTTAGTAACGCTGTCATTGCTGAATTAATTTTATATTTTCTTTTGAAACATTCTGAAGATCTATGGCCATGTTTACCACAGTTGTAACAATCACCGTTAAATTTATCTAAATAATTTTTATTGAATGAATTTCCGTATTTGTTATTATTGAAATTTCGTTGATTTTTTCTGCTTACTCCTTTTTGTGTGTATTTTCTTGAACCTTTTGTGAAAAACACGTTTTGATGAAGCTAACATGCTTTGTTGTTCTCGATATTTGGTTACTCCGCCATATCTTCATTAGGCCCCCAAATGTTCTTCTTACCTTATTTATACGGCTGTTGACATCTTCTGTAGTACCTCCTCTTGATGTTATGATGCTCCAAAGGTAGTTGAATTCTTCTACGTATTCTATCTGTTGTCCACTCACTGTTATTGGCTCGCTATCACTGTTGTTTGTCCTCATTGCCTTGGTTTTCTCGATATTTAATTCCAGTCCCGATTTCTTTGCTTCTTCCTGTAATCTGTGGATTTTGTTCTGTAGGTCCCTTTGATTCCTTGATATGAGGCATACATCATCTGCGTAATCTAAGTCTTCTAAGATGCCGAAGAGATCCCATTCTATTCCGTTTATTCCAGTGAAAACTTTTCTTAGAATGTCGTCTAGTATTGTGTTGAAGAGAAGTAGATAGTGGACATCCTTGTCTAACTCCTATATTGGTGTAGAATGGATCACTGATGTTACCTCTGTGTTGAACTGTTGTCTCTGCATCTTTATACATCGCTTTGATGATGTTGATGATTTTTTTAGGAATTCCCTTCTTTGTAAGTGTTCTCCATATTGCGCATCTCTTGACTGTGTCGAATGCTTTCTTAAAATCTATGAATAGTAGATATAGTGGGGCATTCCATTTTGCTGATTGTTCAACTATGACCCGTAAAGTATTTGCCTGGTCAACACAGCTTCGGTTTGGTCTGAAACCTGCCTGCTCTTTCCGTAGTACTGGTTCTAGTACTTCTTCTAATCTTTTCTTTATAATAATTGCTATTATCTTATGAATAGTATTTAGAATCGTGATTCCTCTCCAGTTGCTGCAATTTGCCAAGTCTCCTTTCTTAGGTATCTGAACAATCATTCCTTTCTTCCATGATGGTGGTATATTCTCCTCTATCCTGATGTGGGGTTCAATTGTTTTTGCGAATAGGTCGGGGTCCAGTTTGGCTATTTTTGCTGGAATTCCATCTTCACCTGTTGCTTTGTTGTGTTTCAGGATATTGATTGTAGCTTTGATTTCTTCTATATTTGGAGCTTGAGTAGATACTGGCAGTCCCTCAGTTGGGTAAATATTTGAATTGTCTCTGTTTCTTATATCTGCTTCATTATTTGTAATTTCTTCGTTGCTCAGTTCTTGGAAGTGTTCTCTCCATCTCTTTAATTGATCCTCTAAGTTTGTGATGAGCGCACCATTTTTATCTTTAATTGGTTTGTTTTGTTGTTCAAACCTTAACAAACCAGAAGTTCTTGACTATGCGATGCAATTCTCTCAGGTTATGTTGCTGTGCTGCTCTTTCTGCTTCTCCGGCTAAATTTTGTAGAAATTCCTTTTATATCTTCTTGCTGCTCTTTTCACGGTTTTCGCAATTTCTTCATATTCTCTTATTAATGTCATCCTGTTGTTTATCATTTTCTTCATTTCACCTCTTCTTTATATCCAGATTTTTCTTTGTGGTTGTGAAATTTCCAGATTTTGTTCGCTTGTTTGGTTGTAAATTTCCAGAATCTCTTCCCAAGTGTGTTCTCTATTATTTCTAATATTTTCTCGTAAAGCCGTAACTATGTGAAACAACGTGGCGCTACCTTATTAGCGGTTCGATCTCAATATGATTTTCATTCGATTAATCTCGAATTTTCCATTAACAAATTTAATGATGGATTTTTTTTTATTAATCGCCACCAACCAGGTTCGAACCGGGGTACCCTCGGTCATGGATCCTGTTACATAATCACTGCGCCACCGAGGTGGCAGTATTAAACACATTTAAATCAAAAATATATATATACTTAAAATATGTTAATTATAATAAAACTATAAAATGTCAGATCAAATAAGACCAAAAAACAAAAGGAATTGTGAATAAAATAAAATAGATAAAACAAAATCTACAGTAATTATGATTATTGTAAATCTTGGATAAAAATACAAAAATAATGTAAAATAATGTTAAATAAATTAAATCAAAATTTTGAACGAATATTTTATTAAAACCATTAATAAATAAAAAACTAAAAGAAAATTATAGTCAAATAAAAACAAACAAAATAAAATAAATGTTGAAAATCTTCAACACAAACTAACCAAACGTTTTGATTCGTTTGACGTTAGTTTTAAGAAGATCCTTAACGAGAAGATCTCCGATAAGGAACAACGATTGAAAAAAAAAATAGATGATACCATAACTAACTTTAAAAAGAATATCGATACTTTTGAAAATAAAATGGAAAAACTAGAAAATGAGGTTCAGAATTTGATCGTCTCTGAATCGAAATCGACTTATGAAAAAAATGTCAATGATATGCATACTCGGATGGATTCATTAAATCCTGTAATGATTCACAATGAATTGCTATCACGCATTTCTGATTTAGAAAAACTTCACATTCCAATGATCTTGTTATCAACGGTATAAAAAAGTCGAAAAATGAAAACCTTAATGAGTTATTTAGTAGAATTGCCAAAGTCATTGGCATTTCAGGCAATCTTGGTAGTCCATTTTCCGCACTAAAAATAAAACTAATACTATACTAGTCAAGTTCATAAATAATTCATCAAAGGCAGCATTCTTTAGCAACTACTTACGCTTCAGGAATTTGAATGCTTCCCACATTGGTTTTAGTGGTTTTGCTCGAATTTTCATCAATGAAAGTTTGACACCTCACACCCTGTTTCTTCTTGGTATTGCCAACAAAATGAAAAATGATGGATGGTTGATAAAAACATTTACAAAAAACGGCTATCAATTTGTGGTTAAGACCGAAGGAGGAGAGGCTGTTAAAATCACTTCAAAGGACCAGCTGCTGTCAAGTAATGATCCTAACAAATCAATATTTATTAATGAATACCTTCTCAACCAATTTAGGTTTTCGTCAACAAATTCCAAATTTAAAATTTTAAATTTAAAATAATGTTTTCTTTTGCTATTTTCTTTTGTTTATTCTTATCTTTCATTGATTCAATAATTTTTTTTGGGTTTTTATATCATAGTATCATTTTAAGTTGTACAATTATGTTTTTTATTTTTGATAATTTCTTTTTCTATATGTATTCTTTAATTCACATATTTTCTTTATCCTTCTTGCCTTCTTGTAAACATTTAATTTTAAGTAACAAGCATAATTTTAAATATGTTTCTCTGTTTTTTAATGGCATTTTTCTTGTGGTACAAACAACTTCTTGTGCTCAATTTTTAACATTTCTAAAAATCTATAAAATCTTTTTATTATTAGATTATGGTTAACGATCTAAATAACTCACGTGCTGATAACAAATCTGCATTTATTCCCAATATTGTGCTTAAAGCTGCCCTGAATAATAACCAGCTGCTTAATATAATTCCTATTAACATTATGAGCTTAGCTCCAAAAATTGATATTCCAAGATCAATTATTTCCAAAACTAATGTTCAGATTATTATGGTTTCTGAAACTTGGTTAAATTCTAATATATCTTCTAATGTGGTTAAAATTCCTGGTTTCGAGCTTTATAGATGTGATCGGAAGAAACTGGATAGCTTTCGTAACACAATTCGAGGAGGTGGAGTAGCAATTTATGTCAAATGTGGTCTTGTGGTTAAACTTTTGGCTCATTCAGTTGAAAATGATGATATTGAATTCATTTTTGCTGAGCTTAAATGTAAAAATAATACTATTCTCCTATCCTATCAACGGTGTATTTTCCTCATCCCACAGCGTTTAAAATTGAACCATTTAAAAAAGCCCTGGATAGTTACAGTTCCAATTATGAGAATATCATCATTCGTGGTGATTTCAACATTGACCTTCTCGATAAAAATCATATACTAAAAAATGTTTTCTCCCAAATGATTGAGAACTATTCCCTTAATATAGTAAATAACTCGGTACCAACTCGATTTGGGCAATCTCGTTCCAGTCTACTAGACTTATTTTTAATATCATCTGAAAATTATGAACTAGTTGGGAAGTTTGGACAGATTTCTCTTCCGGGCTCGTCTGACCATTATTTGATTTACCTGTTATACAAAATTCCTGTTGATATACTGAAAGACAAAATTACTTATCGTGATTACAAAAACTGCCATATCTCCCATCTATTCGATTCTGCAACTAGATTACCATGGCGTACCATCTATACAATTAATAATATAAACGATAAAATTGAAATTTTTAACAATCTTTTTCTTGGTCTTTTGGATCAGCATGTTCCCTTACCTTCGTTCAGCCCCCGTGCTGACTTCATCTCATATTTCTCTCCTGAAATTGTTAAAATAGTTTCGGATCGTGATGTTGCTTATGAAGCTTGGAAAAGAACTAAAAATTCTAACGACAAAAATTCTTTTAACAAATTAAGAAATATAAATCTGCCCATTAAGCAAGCCAAAAACAATATATTTCAAAAATTCTTGATCCTCGTCTCTGTTCGAAAACTTACTTATACCACCAAGCTTGGAATTGGAAAGGAAAACAAAATGGACGATTTGAGTAATTTTGATGTGAATGAAACAATAAATTTATTGCATCGTCCACCAACACTTCTTCACTGCTATCCAATGTTAGCAACATTAGTAATCGACACGCGTCTATTCCTAACTTACTAATACGTTTTCTTTCAAAAATGTGACGACTGATGAAGTGTATAATGCTATTTTACAGGTCAAATCTAATGCAATAGGACCTGATTTAATTCCATTGAAATTTATTAAACTAATTATACCTATTGTGCTTCCATATCTAACACACATTTTTAATGTCATCTTGACTACTGGTCAGTACCCTCTGATTTGAAAATGCGCAAAATTTATTCCTACTCCAAAAAAGAATAATCCTACAATTGATGACCTTAGATCAGTCACTATACTCTCTGGTATTTCTAAATCATTTGAACGCCTATTGTATGCAGAAATGGATAAGTACCTAAGTGCTAACAATTTGCTATATAAGTTCCAATCAGGATTCCGAAAACAGCATAGCACCACTTCAGCTCTCTTAGAAATAACTGATAATATTTACTGTGAAATCGATAAGAAGCATGCTGTTGTACTACTACTTCTGGATTTATCTAAAGCTTTTGATTGTGTCAATCATAGCTTGTTATGTTTTAAACTAAGATCAACTTTCAGAAGTCAATTTGTGTACTTAAATGGTATTAAATCTAATAACGCACCCGTTTTATGTGGTGCACCTCAAGGATCCATACTGGTCCTTTGCTTTTTAGTATTTTCATTAATGACTTGTCCTGTTGTTTGTCTGAAGCCCAGTGTAGATTATATGCTGATGATGCCCAAATTTACATAAGTGGTCCAATTTCTGATCTTCATCACTTGATCGCCAAAATTAATGACGACCTCGACGCCGTAGCTTTCTGGGCTCTAAATAATGGGTTACGATTAAATCCGTCCAAATCCCAGGTATTGGTTGTTTATGTTCGAAATATCGACACAACGAATCTTCCGAATGTAAAACTTAATAATTCTATAGTAAAATTCGTATATAGTGCTAAAAATTTAGATGTTGTGTTAAATAAAACTCTTACGTGGAATGATCACATTAATGCTATTTCTAAAAATGTTTTTTTTAAACTACGCAAGCTCTGGAAATTTTCTTATTATATTAGTGAATGGGTGAAAAAGAAACTCGTTCGGTCGTTAATCTTTCAACATTTCACTTATTGTGATGTAGTTTATTCTGGAATGAGTGCAGGTGAGTTTTCCAGACTAAACGTAATTTTTAATGCTTGTACACGCTTTTTCACAAACCGGCGTAAATTTAACAGTATTAGAGATGTTTCCAAAGTCATACTTGATTGTACCTTTGAAAACTATCTGGAATATAAATATACATGCTTTGTCAGAAAAATTATATCTAAAAATACGCCAGAATATCTCTATGAGAAAATAACCCATCGTAAATCACTTAGAAATCTAAACTTAATTATCCCAAGGCACACAGGAAGATTAAGAAATCAATCCTTCTTTGTAAGGGCAGTTGCATTATGGAATTCTTTGCCGAACGTTCTCAGGTGTGAGTTATGTAATTCTAAATTTTACGAGCTTTGTTGGGTGTACTTTAAAGAAAAGTTTTAGCCGTTATTAACCTTAATTTTAATTTTAATAGTGAGAATTATTATTTGAAATAATGTTTGTTATGTTTAGAAGGTGTTTTGTTAGGAGAAGAAATTTTGCATTCAAAAATCTTTATATACATTTTAAAGTTTTTTTTTTTTGTTATCATTATTATTTTTTATTTTTTTTCTATTTGTCTTTTGCTTTACTGTTAACTTCCATAGATTAAGTTAGTTTAAGTACAATGAACTTACATTCTTTCTTATCCTATACTTTTGTAGAGACTTACCGTCTCATATATATGTACATAATGAAATGAATAAATATAAATAAAAAATGTCATTATACAGGAATTTTTGCTGATTGATAATTTTTTCACATTTATTCCTAACCACTTTATAACTCTCATACATATTGACTGTTTTATTGTTCTTGTATTTTTTGTAAGCTTCTTCTTTGTATTTCAGAGCTTTGCTGCAGAGGTCATTGAACCAACCTGAGGGATTTCGTTTTATACTTCTAAGGCTATTTGGAATGAAAGTTTTCATTCATAATAGAACCCTCTTGGTAATCACCTCCGCATCAAAGTCGACATTTTTATATTGGAAACACAACGACAAGTTCTATGCATTTAAAAAGTTATACAATAAAAACAATGTAAACTATGATCTAAACAATAACTATTTTTTAAACATTTTATAAATAGGTACCTATAGACTTCATATCCAATAAAAAAAATATATATTTTTGAAAACACAACCACCATCTATTGGTTTTTTGTGGTATTGGTATTTTACTACATTTTTCACATAAAATTAATATAATCTTACATAGTTTCAAAATTCTCCAATAGAGTATTTTAAAATCTTTATTGTGTCAACTTTTCTATTTGTCAAAAAATAGAAAACACCACGTAGGTATAAAACAAACATTATAATAAAGTAAAAATTTAATATTACCCAATTATCTAAAGTTGATACCATTTCCTAATTTTGAATTTACAGTTAAATATTTTATTTGTACATTGCGAAGGAAAAATGCCAGGCAGAAGTAAAAATAAAGCCTTTGGTGAGCTTGCATTTGAGCTTATCAAAAGCAATAATAAATATTTTGTAATATTTGCAAAAAAAAATTACTTAATACTGCTGAAAGTCGACTTAGAGGGCATAGGTAAGTAATGTATGATAGCTACAATAATAAACAAATTTAATTTGAAAAAACTTAGAAATATTTGTAAAAACAATGTAGATACTGAAAAAATTACTACAGAGCAAGTGAATATGAGTGAAGATAATGGTGTTTACATAATTACGGATGAAGACGTAGCATTTAACCAACAATATCTAGAGAAAAGAGCCACAGAATCGTTATTAAATTCAACGGTAATGGTGCATTAATACTTGAATATAATTTGTTTAAAACTCAAAATCTTATTGCGATCTTTAACAGGTAATGAACACATCTGATGAAGAGAATTTTTCTAGTAAAAATTATGCTATTCCATGTTCACCTACATCTTCTTTAAGTGCTAACGTGTTTTTTTTTTCAAAAGCCATGTACAAGTAAAACTCCTGATATGTCAAAAAATTATATATTTCCAACATCTTCAACTTTAGCAACAAAGTCATCCTGTACATCGTCACCTTTATTGCTGTTACCTTTATCATCAAAAACTAATAAGAAATCATTTCGTAAAAATAATTCAAATTCAATGTCAGCATTTGTTGATAAACTAAATGACAAAGAAGAAGAGGAGTTAAACGAAGTTCTTTTGAATTTAGTTTTTAGATGTAACCTACCATTACGATTTGTAGATTCGGTTCATTTCAAGAACTTTATTAAAAAAATTCGGCCAGTATATTTAGATAAAATTCTTGGTAGGAAAGCATTGTCAATAACTTGGCTTGATAAAGCATATAAAAAATGTATTTCATCAGCTAAGGCTATTATGAGTGCAGAATCAGTTTAATTAAATTGTGGTTGGAAAAATTGTTCCATCAATGCTAAAACGGTCGTTTCAATGTTACATAATGCTACCGGATAGCAAGCTTTTTTGCAAGCTTGGGATTTTACTGGAGATTCTGAAACAGCTGAGAAATTGTCTGAAATTGTTGTGGAGTCTGTTGATATTGCAAAGGATCTGTATTCTACTACTCTTTATGCTGTTGTATCCGACAACGCCAGTGCCGTGGTTAAGATGGGAAAATTGTCTCAGTTCTTCATATGGCATAGCAACTGTAACAGCCATACCGGCAATGTATTTGCAAAAGATATCTTAAATAAAAAATTAGCAGATCAAGTGACATGCATTTTAAAAGAATTTAAGCAAGCTGATTTAGAAAAAATTATTGTTGATAAAGGCGGAATTAGGATTAAGCTCCCATGTGATACTAGATGCTGTTTATACCAAAATTCTTACAAATGTTTAATACACAATTTATCATATATGAAATGCGCGATAGTCGAATCAATACATAAGAAAATAAAACCAAATGTTACCAAATTACTTTTCGATGATGAATTCATAGAAGTTGGTAAAGAAAATATAAAGCTTTTTGATCCAGTATGTGAATTAATTAACACTTGTCAATCATTAGCATGTTCAGCTGCCGATGCTGTAAATCCTTGGCTATCTATAGAACTGCCTGAAAATTATAAAATTAAATTTAAAACAAATTTACAATCACGTATTAATATGGCGTTAAATAAATACTCTTTAATGACTTTTTACTTGCATCATATGTACGATAATAGTAAATAGAGTAATGCTCACATGGCGAAAATTTATGAATTTTTATTTAATCAACTTGATTCAAATGGAATTGAAGAATGGGATAGTTTTCAAAGAAAAACCTCCAGTTTTAAAAATTACGAAAAAGGTATAAAAAACCAATCGTTTTTTGGAACGTGGCAGCAATGCATTATCCTAATCTTTCGCAATTGGCTATTAGACTGTTAAAAATTCCAGCTTTTTCTGCACAAATAGAGAGAGTTTTTTCAAGCTGGTCTTAAGTTCATTCTTCGTGTTGAAATCGCTTGACTTTTGAAAGGTCCAAAATGTTATTACATACATTATTATTCTTTAAGAATTTTAGATGATTTCCAAGAAAATAAGGATGATTCCGATTGAATTTTTATGTTAGAAATTTTGTAATGAATGTTGAATTTTTATGTTATAAATTTTATAATGAATAATATAATTTTGTTTTGTTTTTGTAAAAAAAGTCTGTATTTTTATTGAATTTAAAGGTAGGTAATAAATTATTTTTAATTATATACATTGTCTACTCAATAAAGTAGACATAATTTTATTGTCTACAAAGCATTGTCGACGCGTAGAAAATAACGTAGTCTACATTATATAGTTTACGTCGCACAATACTGACAATAAAATGATTTTTACTACAATTATACATTTGACACGTTGAAAGTATCTGACATGAATATATAGAATAGTAATATTAATAGCAAACCACAAAAAAATAAAAAATGTTCAAAATTTTAAGTAAATATTAATTTTAAAATAAAATAAAAAAAAATATCAGATGGCATTTAACTTTTTTTGTAGCATTTGTTTTTATTATATTTTTATTTCTCGAGGGAAGGTGAAGGCCCCGACAAATACTAAGCAGACTGCAAATGTAGGTACTTAGCTATGTGGAACTCTAACCGACTAAAACCACCGAAACCCTTTACCATAACTGATATTATTAACCGATTAATTGATTGTTCGCGTTAATTGAGAAAACATTTATTGGAATGTTATTAAAAAATAGTTTCCGATAATTTTATTAAGCTATTAATCATACATATGGGTTAGTACCGTTTTTCAATTATTATGAGTGAGTTTTAAAATTCAGATTTTACTTCAAATTTATTCGAAATAATGTTAAATTGAAAAATGAATACAAGTAATGAAATCATAGATATACCCCAGATTTGCTATACGGTTTAATGCAAAATCAGCTTTTTTATGAATTTTATCCATCATTTCAATTTATCCTTAGTAGGTAAATACCATATTTTATTTTTGAATTGACTTTACTTTGAAAACAACCGTATACGTAAATGATAATTTATTTAAAAAGATATAAAATTTTTGTATGTTAAATGTCTTACATCGGGGGAAATTTTAAATTGAAATTTCTAATTAAAATTACAAAAATTTAAAAAAATATATAACTTTGCTTAGTCTACTTTTAAATATCTATAATTTAAAAAAATAATAATGAACATCGGGTGTTAGATGGTTCAGATTTGAACCGTACGTTTTCAATCTATAAATTAAACATAAATAAAATAATAATGTAAAAATAAAAATTTTTAAAATATACTTTTATCGAAACCAAACTAGCCCCCTAAAAAGTAGAAAATAAAACTAGTGGTGGAAGTTGAACATCTAGAACTACTATAAGATAAAACACAAAAGAATATAATGAATCTTGCTGGAATATTGTTAATTGACACTTTTAATATTTGACGCTTGAAAAAAATCACGCATATTAAAAGAACATCACAAAGCGTTTCCAAATTCCCATTAACAATATTCCATAAGATTCATTATATACTTTTGTGTTTTATCTTATAGTAGTTCTAGATGCTCAACATCCACCACTAGTTTTATTTTATACTTTTTAGTTTTAAGTGAAACCTATAGGTATTATAATTTCAGAAAGAGTATATAAGTGTAAACTCTTCTGTCTATAACACAATTGGTTTTTGAAATATGCTTGAGACGTGCTAGGCGTTGTTCGGCAGCAACCCGAAACAGTCCAAATTTTTGAAATCGGTAACAGTCGTATTTCTTTATTTATGAAGAAATATCTAAGTGTAAATTTTCATGCCTGTAATACAATTGGTTTGCAAATATGCCTGAGACGTGCTAGGAGTTGTTCGGCAGCAACTCGACCCAGTCCACATTTTCGAAATCGGTAACAGTCGTATTTCTTTATTTATGAAGAAGTATCTAAGTGTAAATTTTCATGCCTGTAATACAATTGGTTTTCAAATATGCCTGAGACGTGCAAGGAGTTGTTCGGCAGCAGCCCGACCCAGTCCACATTTTCAAAATCGGTAACAGTCGTATTTCTTTATTTATGAAGAAGTATCTAAGTGTAAATTTTCATGCCTGTAATACAATTAGTTTTCAAATATGCCTGAGACGTGCTAGGAGTTGTTCGGCAGCAGCCCGATCCAGTCCACATTTTCAAAATCGGTAACAGTCGTATTTCTTTATTTATGAAGAAGTATCTAAGTGTAAATTTTCATGCCTGTAATACAATTGGTTTTCAAATATGCCTGAGACGTGCTAGGAGTTGTTCGGCAGCAGCCCGACCCAGTCCACATTTTCAAAATCGGTAACAGTCGTATTTCTTTATTTATGAAGAAGTATCTAAGTGTAAATTTTCATGCCTGTAATACAATTGGTTTTCAAATATGCCTGAGCCGTGCCAGGAGTTGTTCGGCAGCAAACCGAACCAGTCCACATTTTCAAAATCGGTAACAGTCGTATTTCTTTATTTATTAAAAAGTATCTAAGTGTAAATTTTCATGCATGTAATACAATTGGTTTTCAAATATGCCTGAGCCGTGCCAGGAGTTGTTCGGCAGCAGCCCGATCCAGTCCACATTTTCAAAATCGGTAACAGTCGTATTTCTTTATTTATGAAGAAGTATCTAAGTGTAAATTTTCATGCCTGTAATACAATTGGTTTTCAAATATGCCTGAGCCGTGCCAGGAGTTGTTCGGCAGCAAACCGAACCAGTCCACATTTTCAAAATCGGTAACAGTGGTATTTCTTTATTTATGAAAAAGTATCTAAGTGTAAATTTTACATGCCTGTAATACAATTGATTTTCAAATATGCCTGAGCCGTGCAAGGAGTTGTTCGGCAGCAAACCGAACCAGTCCACATTTTCAAAATCGGTAACAGTCGTATTTCTTTATTTATGAAAAAGTATCTAAGTGTAAATTTGCATGCCTGTAATACAATTGATTTTCAAATATGCCAGAGATGTGCTAGGAGTTGTTCGGCAGCAACCCAACCCAGTCCCCAGTCCACATTTCCGAAATTTGTAACAGTCGTATTTCTTTATTTAAAAAAAATATCTAAGTATAAATTTTTATGCCTGTAATACAATTTGTTTTCGAAATATGCCAGAGATGTGCTAAGAGTTGTTCGGCAGCAACCCAAGCCTGTCATTTGATAGCTTTGTAAAGTACAGTGTCCGGTTGCTGTTTTCATCATGAGGAACTGTGCAAACTGTGCATTTCAGAACTCTATCTTTAAATTTTTTAAACAAAATTATTCTTTTTCTTTTTGCGTTTGGCTTGAATATTAACAAAAAAATTCCAACCTACCTACCAAACATATATACATATATATAAACAGACACTGGCAAGTTAATATAAAAGTATATAATTATGTATTTTCAAATGACTATGCCATCAAAAAAATTATTCAACGGATGACTATTCATATTTATTTATCAGGTACTGAATAAACTTAATATTTTACTATTTTTCTTGTATGTACTTTAGATTTGAGTTTGATTATTGGTCGTCATATGGCTTTTTATGTAGTTTTTAATTAATATATAATTTCGCTCCTAGTTTTTTTAAATAAATTGTCTGTTTTATCATAAAGTTATAATAATATACATACATATACATGGAAAGCATGGAAAGCATGGATAGAAGAGAATATACCACCATCATGGAAGAAAGGAATGATTTTTAAGTTACCTAAGAAAGGAGACTTGGAAAATTGCAGCAACTGGAGAGGAATCACGATTCTAAATACTATTCATAAGATAATAGCAATTATTATAAAAAAAAGATTAGAAGAAGTACTAGAACCAATACTACGGAAAGAGCAGGCAGGTTTCAGATCAAACCGAAGCTGTGTTGACCAGGCAAATACTTTACGGGTCATAGTTGAACAATCAGCAAAATGGAATGCCCCACTATATCTACTATTCATAGATTTTAAGAAAGCATTCGAGACAGTCAAGAGATGCGCAATATGGAGAACACTTACAAAGAAGGGAGTTCCTGAAAAAATCATCAACATCATCAAAGCGATGTATAAAGATGCAGAGACAACAGTTCAGCCCAGAGGTAACATCAGTGATCCATTCTACACCAATATAGGAGTTAAACAAGGATGTCCACTATCTCCACTTCTCTTCAGCCCAATACTAGACGACATTCTGAGAAAAGTTTGCACTGGAATAAACGGAATAGAATGGGATCTCTTAAGCAACTTAGAAGACTTAGATTACGCAGGTGATGTATGCCTCATATCAAGGAATCAAAGGGACCTACAGAACAAAGTCAACAGATTACAGGAAGAAGCAAGGAAATCGGGACTGGAATTAAATATCGAGAAAACCAAGGCAATGAAGACAAACAACAGTGACAGGGAACCAATAACAGTGAGTGGACAACAGATAGAATACGTAAAAGAATTTAACTACCTGGGAAGCATCATAACATCAAGAGGAGGTACAACAGAAGATGTCAACAGCCGTATAAATAAGGCAAGAAGAACATTTGGGAGCCTAATGAAGATATGGCGGAGCAACCAAATATCGAGAACAACAAAGCATGTTAGCTTTGTTGTTCTCATATAGTTCATCATATTCAGTACATGTGTTAATTTATTTATTTATTTATTTACTATTTAGTTCAAACAGAATATGCAGAATATTCTGGCCGGCAAGAATTAGGAACGAGGATTTATGGATGATTAGTGGAGAAGAACCTATCAACAGACAGATAAATAGGAAAAAATGGAAATGGATAGGTCATACACTAAGGAAATCAGAAAGTGATATAGCAAGAAGAGCTCTACAGTGGAATCCACAAGGACAAAGGAGACCCGGCAGACCATACAACACATGGAGACGCACAATCGATCAAGAATTAACAATCAACAATTATACCTGGGACGATATTAAGGAAGTAGTACTCAACAGAGAGGAATGGAGGTTCACTATCGAAGCCCTATGCTACCACGCGGAGTAATAGGAGAAAAAAAAAACATACATATACAATGTATGTATGTAAGATATTTTAATAACTTTTTCAAAACTTTTTACATTTAAAAAATAAATTTAAAATATAGGTTTTTCACTTCTAATTCAAGTTTTTTTTATTTCAAATTCAATTTTATTTATTTCAAATTCAAATTTTTTTTTATTTCAAATTCAAATTTATTTATTACAAATTCAATTTTTATCATTTCAAATTCAATATTTGTAAAGTTTGTTATTTTCATTTTTAAATTTTTGAAAGAAAACAAACTATAGCTATATATTATATTATATTATATTTATTGTACCTACAGGTAGGTAGGATAAATGCTAATTGGTAAAATATATATTTCTACTGGATCCCCCGTGCAATTGCACAGAAGTAGTACTTTCAAACACAATTTTATGTAAAAAGAAATATTTGTTTTGGTATAATTGTAGTTGTTTTCTGAATCGCTTGATTTAATTATAAAAATAAAAACTTTAGCAGAGCATCCTTACATGTCTTTAGGAGCGCACTCGGAGTAGGTTGGATTACATAATGGGTTTTCCAATTTTTACCTTTAATTTGTGGAGATAATTTATAGTATAATCATCTTTTAAAGGTGTATCGACAGCCTCATATTATTCTTTCTTCACTTTTTATTTTATTCAAAAGAATTTTCTTTATTTCAACCGCAGTATAATATATTGATGTTAGAATCGCACGCTCGAAAATCCAACAGTGGGCATTTTGATTAAATTTTATTCATGTTTGAATACACATTAATTCCTGTAAATTTCACGACATCCCATGTCACTGGTGAGCTCAATTTCCCCAAGAACTTCCCTCACCAATTTTTAAAAGAAGACCAGCAAAAGCTTTTTCTGATGTATCACCTTTTAAATGTAGTCTCATTTTCACCGATAAAGGTATGTTAAAATGATTCAAATTGCGGGAACATTTAACTGAAGCGCTTACTTCATCAGTTCTCGTTCCTTTCTGAACCACTGCAATAATTTACCTAAAACCGAGAGCAAAACTTTACTCCACCCATAATGCTGTTATTATTTCGTAAATCCTGTAAGGGTCTATCTGCAGCTTCAAACAATAATCTATTAGCCATTGTACACTCGTCCCAAGGCAGTTTCTTTTTTGATACTGCAAGCTGTACTTTCAGAATTTGAATTTTTTCATATACCTAGTTATCTCACCATTTTTTTTTGCATCTTTTCGCTATCCCATACATATCGTGCATTTTTTTTATCGTATTTTATTTACAGTTTAACGTAACATTTGTTTGACTAACATTCATTTCCACAATGGGAAAATAGCAGTGCAAAGAAAGGGAGAATGTAACATTGTTTCATTTTTTATGTGAATAAAAATTTCATTGCTTCTAATTCATTGTTAATAAAATACCCATAATTAAAAACTTTAAATCCGGCAATATATTATTTTAAGACTATATATATTGCTATGCTAGGCAATATAGACTTACACTGGTTATATGTTTGCATCTGTAAAAACTATAAAACAAAATACAGTAACAAATTTTTGCTTTTTTTTTGTATTAATTTTTTTATTTTTTCGTCAATTCCTTAAAGCAAGTGGAAGGAACGTAGAATAAGTAAAAAAATTGGTTCTGTTTGGAAAACAAAAAATAAAAACAATTTGAAGTCATCACTCTAAAATTGAAATTTTAATAAAAATTGTGACGAAATTGGAATTTTTTCTACATGCAAAATTTCATTTTATTTCTAAAAAAATCTATTGGTTTGTGTAAATATGTCTATAATAAATAACAATATACAAAAACAAATCTCCTTATGATATGATATGAACATTTATTTATTTATTTATTTATTTCAATCTACTGGGTAGTCTCTTAAAGATTTTGCTTATAAAATATTAAAAACTAAAATAAAATAAAACTAGAAATAGAAAACAAAACTTGTAAATATAAAAATAATTTCAAATATAAAATAAAATTAATAATAAGATGCATTAATAATTTCAAGTTAAAAATAACATTAATTCAAGAAAAGAAGTTAAAAAAAAAGAAAAATTCAGACTTAAGTGATATAAATAAATATTAATAGTTATAGCAATAGTTGTTATAAAGGTGGGCAGTACATTCAAATGATAATAGAGAATAATTTTAATAAATTTGTAGAATAAAATTGTAATTAATTAAAATTAGAAAAATTATTGTAATGTTTCAAAAAATGTGATGATTTTTCTCCTAAAAACGAATCTACTGTAGTTGAAGTCAATTACTGAAAAACTGTTATTAAATAAGCGCTGAGAGTTTGCAATAGGTTTGGAAAAACCATAGTTCGTTCTATGATTTTGAAGATATAAAAATCTTTGGCTTCTGAAATCGCGCACATGAACATAGATATTATAAAGGCGAAGAATAGATGGACATTTTATTCTGCCAGATAAGATATCATAGGACAACATCACGGATGAAGCATTTCGCCTAGCCTCAAGAGTAGAAAGCTTAATAAGTTGACATTTAGCTAAATATCCAGTAATATAAGGTTGCCAGTTGAATTTACGTAGGCAAAACCTAATCATATTCTTTTGAACAGACTCTATTCTCTTAATATGTTTATCATAATAAGGCATCCAGATCGGACAAGCATATTCGAGGTGAGGACGAACAAGTGCAGTATATAAATTTTTGAATGTATAAGGATCAGAAAATTGCTGTAAGTTACGCTTAATGAAACCTAACATGGAAAAAGCTTTAGAAATAATTCGATCTATGTGAGCATTAAAAGTTAATTTATTATCGAGAATGATACCCAAGTCTTTTGTTTCACGAACATGTGTGACTATGTGAGTAACATTGTATATATGAATATCTTATATATTAATACGCTTAAACGTCTGTTAAACTTTTCACAAAGCTTTTACAACACAAAGTTTTTTCCAACTTGATTAGACAACTTTAATAGAACTATTACGAATTACGATAGTGTGAAAAATTTTATTTAAAGACATAAACCACAAAACAATAAAACAAATTAAAATTAACCTAAAAACAATTCACCTATTGAGCAATAGCATTGATTATATCTTATTATATGAATTAATTTAAAAAAAAAAAAACAAAGTAGCAAAGACAAAAACCGAATTATCAGAATATAATTATTATATCGAATCAAAGACCGTTAATATATAAAAATAGACAAAAGTAGTTTGATCGTACAAAGATTAGAGTTGAGATGGGACATTACGATTTTACTATTTCATATTAAAACATAAACAAGCACACACCACTAAAGAAACAAGAATTTAAAAAAAAACAAACGTATATTATAATATAAACTAGTGGCCCCTGTTGAGTAATTATATTTCAAGTTGAAGTCAAATTTAAAGTTTTTAAAAAAACAATAATTTACGTACTGACATAGACTTCGCACGATATAGCAGAAACCACTCGTGTTTAATAAAAAGAACTTCCTACACTCGTGGTTAGTAAGTTTTATTTAGGACACATAAATACACGTCCCTCATATACTGCTTCGTTTCCGATATATTCCCTATAGTAAGTGGCATTTAGTGGATAAAATTACTAAAAATAAAAAATTTTGTCATTAAAGAGGTATGTATATATATACCTACATAATACATAATTTTAATAAAAACTATATTATTACTACAAATAACCAAAATTTAGAAACAGTTACTTAAAAAGATAAAAATGAAGAATTCAAGTGATTTGTTTTTTTGTTGTTTTTATATTTTTTATTTTAGATGAATTCGTCTTTTTGTTTTTTTTTGGAATATGTAAATTAGTGCATAATGCAAATTATAATAACTGATTTGTTTGCTTTTGTTTATTATTCTAATAGTTCTCACATATGCGTAATGTATTTGCTGAATAATAAAATCATATGAGTACAAAATTTTCAACTGTGTGCGCATTTTTGTTTTATATATACATCTTATATATTATATCAGAAGTTCATTACGGAGTAGGAGAATTCGAAATAAAATGAAAAGGTGTCTACTGCGCAGGACCTTAAATGCTTGTCAATTATATTTATAGATTATATGCCAAACCAATGCTCTATTACCAAAATATAGTGTACTCCATATTATGCTGTGCAAATTATAAATATGTATTGGCTGTACACACTGGTATATAGAACACATATAGTTGTTATATGTATATATAATTAATTAGAATTTTATTTTCTGTTCTTGTTTATTCTCTTATCTGTTTTTCAATTCTTGTAAAAGTTTCGTTTTTATATTTTGGTTGAATTGAATCAAAAAGTGTAAATTGTTGAATTTATGTATAGGTACATATAAAATAAATGTGCTAATTTCACAAAATATATTGTCTTGATATCTCGCCAACATTTTCAATAGAATATTAATTTTTTATAATGGTTATTATCTTATTGTTTTGATGAACCTGAAGTTTTGATATAGTTCCTCGATTCTTGGGTATATATTTAATTTACTATAAAAAATTTATTAATACACTACAGATCAAATTTTTTAATTTGTATTACATGTTTATATTATTATTTATTATAAATTACTATTTATTTCATAAAAGCAGATAGCAACTAATAAAATAATATTAATAAATAGTACCTACTACAATTTAAAACATTAGGTAGGTAGGTAGTAGTGGCTGCCGACAGTACATCGACACATTTAGACCGGTGAGGTCCATTGTGATAACACGGGAGCTTTTCTCGCGTAATACCCTACTCTTTGAACCAATTTGAGCTTTTAACGAAGCCGCGGAGGTTTTTGATACCAGTGCTTTCAACATCACCCAGCGAGTCCAGAAAGAAGGCTCCTAAATGGGTTTTCCTTTTATGGTAGAGACCAGGGCAGAAACAGAGTAGATGTTGGACAGTCTCATCCTCCTCCACCTCTCTACAAGTTCTGCAGAAGTCGTTTGAGGGGAGTCCCAGTCTTCTGGTATGTTTACCAATCAGACAATGACCCGTAATGACCCCTACCATAGTGGTAATGTCACATCTTTTCATGGTTAGTAGGTTAAGGGATCGCTTCAGATTCAACATAGGCCAGATTTGCTTGGTGATGTTGCAGTCTGGTCTAACTGACCATCTGAAGTTTGAAGCTTTTATTGCATCATTTCGAAGCAATAAATTACAGGTGGCAAGAGGTGCACCCAGATTGCTCCTTTCCGGAAGGGGTTCTAATATAGTACCCTCTCTAGCAAGTAGATCTGCCATGCAGTTACCCGGAATATCACTGTGTCCTGGCACCCATCGTAATAATACGTTGAACCTATCCGGTAGTTCGTCCAAAGAACTGCGACAGGCCAACACGGTTTTTGAGTTGATGGCTACCGACTCCAGTGCTTTAATTGCGGCCTGACTGTCTGTGAGTATACAGATATTTCTCCCCACTTGTCATTCAATTTTGAACCATCAGTGTAGAGCTGTACGTGTTACTTGTTTAGAACCGTGCTACTCTTCCAACTTTCCCTAGATGGAATATCGGTACGATATGATCTCTCAAAGAAGTACCTGTAAGAGTCAGATCTAGGTTCTCTGGAATAAATTTCTTGTATTCCATAATAGAAGAGTGGCCAATTAATTGTGGTTTCCACTGGGAATTGGCTTTTAGCCTGATTGCAGTTCTGGATGCCATTTCTTTGCCATGAATATCTAATGGTAAGAGATGAAATAGCGTATCCAGTGCTGCGGAAGGAGTTGTTCTAAGTGCTCCACTTATGCAGATGGAGGCTGATCTTTGAACTTTTACAAGGAGGTTGAGGCTTGTACCAGTGTTGAGTGCCGTCCACCACACCACGACACCATACATTAGTAGAGGCCTGACAACTGCTGTTTATAGCCAGTGGACAATGTGTGGATTCATTTCCCATTTTTTTTCCAATAGCTCGTTTACAAGAGTACAGTGCTGTTGTGGCTTTCTTTACTCTTGCAATTATATTCGGTTTCTAACTTAGCTTCTTGTCTAAGATAAGACCCAAGTACTTAGCTCTATCTTTGATAATTAGTTGGGTGTCGTTAATATAAATAGGGTCTACTGTCGAAAATTTATATTTTCTGGTGAAGAGGACTAGTACGACCTTCTTCCAGTTATCACAGGAGATTTCACCATCATCCGCATTTCTATTGATGACGGCTACTTCTAGGGGTTCTCTCAGTACCTCGTTAAAAGGTTTCGTGTGATATCTTGATATCTCGCCAACATTTTCAACAGAATATTAATTTTTTATAATGGTTATTATCTTATTGTTTTGATGAACCTGAAGTTTTGATATAGTCGATTCTTGGGTATATATTTAATTTACTATAAAAAAATTATTAATACACTACAGATCAAATTTTGTAATTTGTATTACATATTTATATTATTAATTATTATAAATTATATTTATTTCATAAAAGCAGATAGCAACTAATAAAATAATATTAATAAATAGTACCTACTACAATTTAAAACATTACTATTATTAAAATCATTCAGTCAAAATAACCTTAAATTTACTTATTCATTTATTCAATTTATGCAACTCTGATTAACGTCAACACAATTCTTTTGCATTATATGATTTCTATTTAATGATTTGGAGTTATTTATTTATTTATTTATTTAGTTTAGCTCAAACTTCATTACAATTATTATTATTATTATTTTTTTTTTTTTTTTTTTACAATACAACATAACACATTCAATTTACAAATTAAAGTTATATCTAGCTTAGAACTAGTTAAATACATTGAAATAAATTGCACACATATTTTAATTACTACAGATTACTTATATAATTTAAGTTTTTGAGTCTGTTTCGAAAGTGTGAAGTCAATATGTTTATGTGTTTATTACCAATTAGTAACATTCTATGAATTGGCTCATAATTGCCATAATTGGTTCTATGAAAACTTAATGTAAAGAAGTTTGTGTTTCGTAGGCGATTATTTGAATTAATGTTGATGTTATTCAAAATCTGAGGAGAAGCAATGTTTCCTTTAATAATTTCAGTAAGAAAAATAACATCCGCCACTTCTCGTCTTAATTTCAAAGTTTTCAAATGAATTAAGTTCAATCTATGCTCATATGGCGGTAAAATTAATGGATTTGACCATTGGAAATTACGCAAAGCAAATCTTAAAAAAATTTTTTGCACTGCTTCAATCCTGTTAATATGAACATCATAGAAAGGTGACCAAACTTGACTAGCACACTCCAAATTTGGTCTAACGAGACTAGAATACAAAGATTTGAGAACATAGGGATCGTTAAATTCCTTTGACCAACGTTTAACAAACCCTAGCATAGAATTAGCTTTATTGATAATATTACAAAAATGTGATTTAAAGTTAAGCTTTTCGTCAAAGTAAACCCCTAAGTCTTTAATTGAGCTCGTTTTGGAAAGGCTCATACCATTTAACGAATAATTAAAACAAAGCGGATTACGTCGACGTGTGTAACACATAAGTGCACATTTATTCACATTCAAAAGAAGATTATTAGCTGTACACCATTTAAAGAAGTTATCTAAATCGCATTGTAGGAGTAAAGCGTCTTCTAATGAAGTATTTTTTTTTTAAATTTTCATGTCATCCGCGTAAATTTTCAGCTCACTATTAAGAATTACTGAACAAACATCATTAACCGATATTATAAAAAAAAGCGGTCCTAAATGACTGCCTTGTGGGACTCTTGAATTAGCATAAAAAGACTTAGTATTTTTTCTAAATAAAATGCTATAAGATCTATCAGTTAGATATGATTTAACCCATTTCAGAACGAATGCTGGGAAACCAAGTATCCTTAATTTTAAAAGTATTATTGCATGTGGTTAAACATCAAAGGCTTTACTGTAATCGGTATAGATAACATCCGTTTGAAAATCTGCTTCCATATTTCTCGTAAACGTTGAAAGTGACTCAACAAGATTAGTAACTGTGGATTTTTGATCCACAAATCCATGTTGGTTGTGAACTAAAAAAGATTTACAGTGATAATAAATGGAATCATACAATATTAACTCAAAAAGTTTAGAAATGGAGGAAAGTTTGCGATTGGTCTATAATTAGTGATTTCATTTTTGGCGTTCTTCTTATGAACTGGTCTAATAAATGAATGCTTCCAAATAGAGGGAAAAACGCCGGTGGAATTGCTAAGGCACTTGAGCATTTATTAAGTATAACTTCGGAAATACCATCTGGTCCAGGAAAGTTATTAGTCTCAAGATTGTCCATATATTTTTTTATTAAAGTTTCATTAATATCAATATTAGACCAAGTAGTTTTAGGAAAATCACTTAAATGAGATAAATCACCATTATTTGGTGCGAAAATTGAGTTAGTGTACGCTGAACTAAAATATTCGCGAAAGAAATTAGATATTATTTCTGAATCATTACTAGAAATTCCATTGTATTTCATATGAGTAGGAAACTCATCACATTTTCGTTTGGAATTGACGAATCTCCAGAAATTTTTTGGATTTGATATTAATTTAGAAGACATTCCACGAACAAAATCGTTATAAAGTAATTCCGAAAATGCTTTGAATTCATCAAAAAGGCTTTTAAATATATTATAATCGTAAGGATTCTTTGATTTAACATAACAACGCCAGGCTTTATTTTTTTTATTTCTAAGCTTCCTCAAATCCGAAGTGAACCATGGTGGACTCGAAAAAGGTTTCCGGTCTTTAGATATTGGAACAAATTGCCTAAAACCATCAAACATAATTTCATAAAACCTATTCGTCATTTGGTTAGTATCCATATAATTAAATATGGAAGAAAAGTCATAGGAAATAATGAATTCGTTTAAAGCATCAAAATTTGTTTTATTAAACTTAAAACAATAAGACTTAGTAACATTCGATTCGATTGGCGAATTTATACAAAACGTAAAACTTAAGGGAGGATGGAATTGATCAATACCCACAATAGGAAAGGTATTATCACAAAAAATCAAATTGTTCCATTCCGAGGTAAACACTAAATCAAGCTGTTTATGCTGAAAGTTACAAATTTCAGAGACTTGTTGTAAATAATTAGTATTTAATTTATCAATAAATACATATTCACATTCCGCCCTAATATGTTTCGGAATCATAAAATATTCCTCGTCATGCCTTATCCATCTTAAGTTCGGAAGATTAAAATCGCCACATAAAATCAATTCGTCATTTGGTCCAAAATTGTTGCAAATTGAATCAATGGTTTCACCTACAGAAGTGTAAATATTAGTGTTGGAAGCAGGAGGAATGATCAGAATGTCTATCCTTTCTAAACACCACAGTATATGAGTTATGAAATAGCTCTAAGTCTAAAAAGGATGGATTTAGCCATGTCTCCGTTAAAGCAAATACGTCAAAATTTAAAATAGTTGAATTTAAAAATACATCCCTTATCTTCGTTCTAAGACCTCTTACGTTTTGATAATAAAAAGACATATTATAATTATTTAAATTAGAATTAATCGGCACATAAAGAAGATTATTTCGAAGTGCTGGGGAGAAAAAACTTATTAAAACTTTCACGTGAGGAATTCAAGTGTTTATAATAATTACTTTCACAATGACTTCGATAAGATCGAAGATCGTCTGCTACTTCTTGTTCATTAACACCAATAGAATTATGAAATTTGATATACAGTTTATGTAGATCATCATATTTCGTTGGGAGCCCTTCGTTATTTATTAATACCCTAAGGTTGGTTCAAGTCTTACCTTCTAAGACACGATTATACGAATCATTGTGCAGGTAGGCTAAAAATAATCTTACATTGTTATAAACCCTTTCCTCTCTAAATCTTGAGAGCGCATATGTACCTTCACCTTGTAACGATTGTTGTGTCAATCTAACGATAGGAGGGATCTAGGGTTCAATTATTGGCTTTTTAACGGTACCGCCATGTATAAAATTTGGAGAATTATTCTTAGTCAAAATTGCGGCAGAAGAAGCCGAAGGAGTTACTGAAATTGTGTTGCTAGTATCTTCATTACTATTGTCTATGTTGTTATTGGTTATGTAGTTATTGTCATCAATGTTATCAATATCATTAATGTCATTAACATTAATACTATCGTTATCAAAGCTAAAAATCGTTTATTACTAGAAAAGTTAGTAGAATTATTAAAAGAAGGTAGTAAACAATGTTTCTTAAAGTGTGGAGAGCTTCGTAAAATAAAGTTATCATTAGATAAAATAGAAGTATTCATGTCAGTGTTTCTATGTTGAGGATTGGAAAATGATGTAGTACGCGTGTTTGTTTTGTTAATTTGTTTCTTATAGTGAATATGTTTATTTTTAAATTTTTTTTTAACTTGACTTTTATTAACTGTGTGTACATTTTTATTTATTTTATTGTTTCTATTTGTGTGTACATTTTTATTTATTTTATTGTTACTATTTGAAAAGTTTGTATTCAATTTTAACTTATTATTATCAATTTTATGTATATTTGTATTTTTATTGTTTTTATTTTCAGTAGTTTTATTACTTACAATTTTTTTACTCAAATCGTAAAAATCAGTGATAATTGTACCTAGTTTCCAAACCTTAGAATACTTTATTAAACTAGTTAGTGCTGGTGGAACGCTAATTTTAAAGCTAAAGTATTTTGGCTTAAATTTAAGCCAACGTGGAGTAATCAATTTACAGCTAATGTCACTGCAATCAAATTTCTTTTTTATGAAATTGACTAAATACTGTTCCGTAGTAGTAGTATTTAGATTGGAAATTCTCAAATTGAATTTTGGATGAAGAAGAGTACCTGGGGCTTCATCAATTACCTCGCCGGGTATTGTTAAAAGCTTGTCACTGGCACCTGAAGGTTCACTTATGATATTTTGGTTGAATAACACTGTTTCATCTGAACAGTGTCAGCTATCTTCAGTTCCTCAAATAAAAACTTGTTTTTTTGCGGTTCAATAACTTCATTAGAATTAAATTTCAAGTTATCCTACATTATCTCTAATTTGTTTTTAACGATGTCTAGATCGGCTAGAACAACGTCTCTGAAACTCATTGATAAATCATTGACTGTTGCGTTTTCTTTAAGTGATGAATACTGTTTTCTCAGACTATCTGTCACCATTTTTAATTCATCAAAACTAACACTATTGGTAGCTTTCAGTGGCCCAATAATTGCCCTCATTGATAAAATTTCTTTTTTCAAACACATCATTTGTTCATTAATTACGTTTTTCATTTCAGCTGGAAAATATCCCAATGAATGATTGAGGGACTCGAAATTTTTTTCCATTTCCTGGAAATTGGCAGCATTGTTCTTAATTACGGTAGTCAATTTTGCTACCGTGCCTTGGTGATCGTTTTTAACTTCATTGATTGCACTGAAGATCTTACTATGGAACTGTTCAAAAACATTATTTTGTTCTAAACAGTTCTCACAAATAAAGTGTTTAGCAAGAAATGCGCTGTACCAATTTCTGGGAGCATCGATACAGGCACCATGAAATCTTAAGTGACAGAACCCTTTACAGGAAACAGTTTCTGTCTTAGCGTCATTAATTACACAAATTTTGGCATTACATTTAAATTCCATGTTTAATATTTTTAAAGTTAATTAGGTCAGTTTTACGAACTTTTAACACGATCAGCAATACTTATTGTTATTTTTTATTGGTTAATTATAAAAATTAATTTTTTTTGATTTATTTTATTTATTTTTTATTTTTATTTTTTTTTATTTTTTTTATTATGCTTATTATTCAACTTTTATTAATAATATAAATAAGAAACACAAATAATGCAATCGTTAGCACTATAAAATAAGGTCACTAAAATTATTAGGTAATTTTAAAAATGTTATTTTGAATATGCGATTTTTAAGAATTAAAATTAAATGTCTAGCGATTGAAAAAAAGAAAACGCGTGTTTATACACTGAAGAATGAAGAAAAAAAAAAAAAAGGATAGTGAAGGAGTATTATCTGGTAACAACTTAAAATAAAATGGAGCTATTCTATTTAAGAAGGCTTAGTTCCTGACCATTGTAGTAGATTTCCACATTTAATGAGTTGATAAGCCAGTAATTTGATAAAAAAAATACTCGAAATATTGTAGATATTGTAGTGTAAAATTGCAGTACCGTACTTAGTTAAGCACGAAAAGGTAATTCTACCTAAGTTACTGTCAAAAACATAAAAAAAAAAAATGTACATTTTTGTTTTATATTTTGTTTTTACATTTGTTGTATAATTAAATTATTTGTTTTTTTTTTTTCTCTTTGTAGGTGAAAATCTTCAAAAAGACCCTGTCATCATGCTGGGTCTTTTTTACTCACTTTATACACCTACAGCTTAATAACTAGGTTACGAACAACCTACCTCTTCTCTCAAAACCTTAATTCTATCTAGGTACCTAATTCTATCCTGACCTTGTATGTAACACTAATAATTTGACAACTTCTATATTAGATAAACATATGTAATACATACTAATTTTTATTGCTCTAAAATTTTTAAACGAGGATGAACGGAAGGTTTGTTTTTTGGTAAAGACAAATTTTTTGTAACCCAGAAGCAATTTTTTCTTAAACTAAGAATAATTTTGCGATGATTATAACATTCGCCATCCCCCTCTTGAAACCAACGCGGATATAACTCGTTAGTCTTATCAATGCATTTCTTAACAATAGTTTGTTTGAAATTTGTGTAATGGGTATATTTGTCAAAGAAATGTTTAAATATATTAAAATGTAGGTTACAAATTTTAAAAAACTCATCAGTGGGTGCTTTGAGAAATATTTGTCCAGACGGACTATAAAATTTTTTAAGTTTTATCAATTGTTCTGATGAGAAATTCAGAAAAGAATCATTTTTAGTCATTGTTTCCAAGCACTTGGAGCAATTTATTTTGTGGGATATTATTTTGAAAATTCCATACCCAACAAAATATCTTTTGCTCGGCTCGGCTTGTTTTGTATTCAGGCCACTTAAACTTTCTTGATCATTGACAATTTCATCCAAGAATGCATTTATTCAATATCTGATCTTATTTGCATCTTATCAGAATCGACAATGTTAGGACTAGAATCCTCATTCAAAGCATATTCCCAATCCAACATTATGTCACCATCACTTTCACAATTTTTGTTGTTGTGCATAAATGTGACTATACGGATTGACATAATTCGCGCGAGCCTCCAATTAAATTCGGTCACGGAGGGGTTTCTACTATTACCGCCTCTTGAGCGTAGTTGAGCAAACGAATTTTCAATAGGGTACTGATTTGATGTTAATAAGAATTTTATATCGAGATCTGTACAGGAGAAAAGATTCTCACTTAAAAGAAGTATACCATTAATTGTAAGAATTAATCCTGATATAGAGACATTCTTTTTTTTGGAGGGAGCCTCAATGATTTTAAATAAGTCAATGCATTTCTCAAGTATTCAATTTGGGGTCCTTCTTTTTGCAAAGATTTTCTATAAAGATTTTTTTCATTCAAATTTCTTGAATTCAAACAATCGAAAATGGTGTTCATTGTATGAACAAATTCACTGGTAGCTTTAGCCTTTGCCTTGGTTTTCGCGGAAAAGAACCCGTTAGCTATACAAGTATCAATTGCAACAGCTACACTTCGACTTAGTACTTGTACTGCCAAAGGAACCCTCATTCTATCAAATGGTGATAGGTCCATATGCCTTTTTATCAATTTGGGACACATTTTAACATTCGCACTATTTTCATCCAAATTATAAAGCTCCAAGAGTACCTCCCAACTAATATTACCACTATTCGATATAATATCACAATTTAATAAAGTGTTTCTCATAGATTTCATTAAGTGAGGTGTATCAAAAAAAAAAATTATTTTCTTACTCTTAAATAACATATATGGCTTATCTGCACTAATACCCAGTAGTTTATAAAATCTGCGATTGGTAGGTCTTTGATCACATACTATACATCTAACTTTTAAACCTATTTCAAAACATTTTTCTAAGTTTTCCTCTACAATACCCTTTATGTCTTCAGCAGGAAGACCCTCTCATGTAACAAAATAGCTTAAAGCATATTTCCAATTGGTAAAAAGTCCGCGAAGCATCACTATACAAATTTGCTTTCCGATTGAATTTGATCGTTTAGATAAGCCTAGATCGGTAATCAAGGAGGTCTTTCGATAAGTTGTATGTTAAATCTCTACGAATATGGATTTCATCTATTAAAAGCACAACTTCCTTTGATTTATCGTCCATATTAGTACAGAGATTACGAAAATTATCGAGGAGACACTGGTTAAACCCAGGTTGAAGATTTTTTATTGGACACCAACTATAAATGGATGATTGGTTTGCCAAATGTAATTTTAAATCATCTCTCAAAAATGAATAAAATGAAGAAGATTTGAAGTTAATATTTTGGGATAAAATTTTTTGCTCTTTATTGTAACAATTTTTATTTGTTAATAGCATTTTACAAAACTGTTTTGTATTGCTATTAACATTATCTAGTAACTCTATATTTTCTTCTATATTGTTGTTCTTTTCAAATTGACTTCACTTTCTTTTTAAGTTCAAGTTTTCTTCCTGTAATTTTACACATTTATTTGCAAACAATTTACTTTGATTTTTGAAATATGATAAATTTTCGTCTTTCACTTTACATTGTGCACAGAACAACGTTTCTGAAGATTCTGGTAACCTTCGCTTTTTTCGAGGAGAAGGTAATTTGAAAATATCTTCCAAAGTGAGAGGTTTGTAACAAACGTTTAGTTGTGTTACAGCAGGACTTTCATAAACACGATGCGGTATTTGAACTGAACCAACGGAAGATTCTAGCTCAAAGTTATATATTTCAGTTTGTGTTTCCTGGTTTTCGATATCTTCTGGTTTCTGTTTTGAAATATTGTTAACTTTAACAGAACTACTTTGTAAAATCAAATTTCTTGTAGGTAAACTATTTTTCAGAAGCTTTCTTAGTCCAATATGTTGTGGTTCAAAATGTTTTTGACAGTCATATAGAAATTTTGAAGATATATTCTTCAAGTTGAAAAGATCAATCTATTTTTGTCTAATCGTCTTGTCAGTAGGAAAATTAAATGTATGCACATTATCCCCATTTATTTTACAATTGGGAATACTACATTTAGGTACTGAAGTTGGTGCAAATAATTCAAACTTCTCGTTATGCCCTAACATATTTGTTGGAATGGCATTCCTCAAAAGCTTCTTTTTACCAATAAATTTTCTATTAAAATGCCGTGAACAAATTCTTAATTTTTTTACCTTACCTGGACTTAAATTTATGTTTAAATTGTGGCACCACTTATAAAGAATATTTTCATTGCTAGGAAAACGAAATAAATGTATATCTGTCGCACTGTCGCGTTTTCCTAGTATCCCGTTACATTTTTTTATAATGCAATTTCTATTATTATTATTATTATTGTTATCTTATATATTAATACGCTTAAACGTCTGTTAAACTTTTCACAAAACTTTTACAACACAAAGCTTTCTACAACTAGATTAGACAACTTTATTAGAACTATTACGAATTACGATAGTGTGCAAAATTGAATTTAAAGCCATAAACCACAAAACAATAAATATAATATAAATATAATTTCTAATTCTTTGATTTTGTTCTTGGATTGAATTGGAGTTTTGTTTTAATTTCAAATAAAATGTAAAATTCTATTTAAATTACTTTTTTATGCGTTGAAAAATAACATTTCATAGGCACCACTTAGGTTTTGATAAAACAAAATGTACCTATGTTTTAGAATTTGTGGCTCTAAAATTAAAATTCTTTAAATAAAAATTTTACAAATGTACAAATAATATGTACCTACCTATGTTGTAAAATATATTTTAAACAAAGAGAAAAAGCCGAATTGAAGTGTAATAAAATAATAAACACTTTGAATGTAATAAAAATAAATAACTTCAATATAAAAATGAAAATGAAAAATTAAATAAACAAAAATAAATTCTTAAATTTATTATAAAATTGTAATGTAATTATAATTTAATATTTTTAATAGGTATATACGAAAATAATAATGTTTAAAACGAAAATATTAAAATAATAAAAGATCAGAATTAATCCTCGTATAAGGGAACAAACTAAATTAGAACTAACATTTTTGTCCACACTGCCTCATATAAATAATGGGAGGAAACGTAAACAAATCCAAAGGAGAATAATGAGAACGCAAAATTATTTTACAGTATAAAGCAAAAGGCAAACATCTGTTTTGTACCTTTTCTCTATCATAATAAATTTGATATACGATAAGTAAATGTAAATTTTACCTCTTTTAACTAATGATATTTTGCTCGGTTTGATATTTCTTATAAATTAGGTTGTCGTAAAATGGGAGTGCGTATTCTTTTTAATATAGATTTAGATATTCTTTGCATTCAACTAAGGTGAAATTTACATATGTGTGTGTACTAATAATGGAATATGGATATTTGATAAAGTTAAAATTTGGTTTCTCTTTAAATTCACTATATTTATTGACATTTCTATGGTGTAAAGAAGCAAAAAAAAAACAAAAAAGGAATAAAAAATAAATGTGTGCAATACAAATCATTATATTTCAATCATTTTCTATTATTATTCAATTTCAATTATTTTCAATCATCATTTTCATTATATTTTTTTTGTGTTTTTAATTTGGTTTCTTTTATTAATCTCTTTCTTTTATTATTTCTCTTACTCTCACTAAGTATATGTAAATGTACGTACATGTGTCATATAGGGCTTGCATTTGTTACATACATAATCATATGGCTTAGTTTAATTGAAAATAAAATGCAAACATTATTAATGGAAGAAAACAAAATTTGAACCTATCAGTTATCTATCACTCAGTTAGAAATTACTCTTCTCGCATGTAAAAAAAAGTTAAATTTCGATTTATGCATGTATATATTATACTTTTATATGGCAATTTATGCTTAGGCAGCGTTTACACGTCGGACAAAATAAAATTTTTATCGTAGATAAAGTCGGATGAGTGTTTACATTTCAGACTTTTTCTCAGGTTTAATCTACGATTTTACGTCAAATATTTTTTGTATTTAACAGGGTTTCTTTTTATAAAGTGCGTAATTTTTTTTTGGTGAAAATTTTTTAATACGTAAATTAAAAAATTCAAAGGTATCTAATCAAAAATCTCCAAAAATTTTTTAAAAATACACATATTTTTATAAAATTTGTTACAGTAATATAAAATATAATTACACATTTGAAGTATGAGCAATAATAACCAAATTGCGTTAGAGTGAATTTTAGTGCCATTTGATTATATGTGTTGTTCTTTGAAAATATATTATTTTTCATTAAAAAAATATTTTCACTAAAAAGTCGAAAATAAAATAAGGAAAAAAAAAATTTTTTTTTTTTAGAAGTATTTGCCTTCAATTTAAGGGTACTAAAACTACAAAAATAAACTTTAGAATCGCAGCTTGATATAATGTTTTCATAGCAAGTTATGATTGTAATTACGTAAAAAGCAAATTAGCCGAACTTTTTACAAAAATCTCTTAATCTCATCTCAAGACTTCCTAGAATTTCGGCTAATTTGCTTTTTCCGTAATTACAATCATAACTTGCTATAAAAACATTATATCAAGTTGTGATTCTAAAGTTTATTTTTGTAGTTTTAGTACCCTTAAATTGAAGGCAAATACTTCTAAAAAAAAAAATTTTTTTTTTCCTTATTTTATTAATTTATGTTTTCAATTACTTCAATGTGCTTATCTTTTTTGTGCCACACTGCAGTAAGTAAGTAATTTTGCACACTATCGTAATTCATATATATATGTATTCCTTGATTTCTTACTCTGCATAGTGCATAGTAGAGGTAGAGTGTAGGTTATTATCATTATCTTATCATAATATATTAACAATGAACGTGAACATTATTTTTGAATGAACATCATTTTTGGTTATTCTATTTCTATATTAAAATATTTTAATTCTCTTTTTCCTTATGAATTTCCAATTTAAAATAAAGTAAGTTGTTTTTTGTTTGTATTAAAAATAATAAAAATGTATGCATTTTGGTTATATGATAAAGTTATATAAAACAAAATTTCATAAGTAAAAAATTTCATATTTAAAAAAATTAAATGTTTAAATTTTTATCAACTAATATAAAATGTGGAAGAATTGTCAAAATCTTTAGTTGATTAGTAGTTTCTTTCAAAATATGATTTTGTTTTGTATTTTTAAGAAATAAAAAAATTAGGTGGTTATGCTAAAGTCCGTCGGAATGTCAATTTAAAAAATCGCTTCAAACAATATATTTTATATATTGTTAGAATAATATATTTTATCGTTTTTAATGTAACAAAATGTAATGTGTAACAAAAAATTACTATTAAATTTTAATTTGTATATACATATGTAATTAAAAGTTTATAACTTTTACTTTTAATTTATGTATATACGTTATGTAATTATTAAAAAATTTATAACTTTTTACCAAATAAATAAAACAAACTCAAACTGCCATCGCCGCCTTTTTTATTTGAAATAAAAAAAAATTCCGAAACATTTGATTTTGATTTGTGCACAGACTTGGCAGTCGAATGGACTTCAGAATACCGATTTTTTCATATTCGGATCGGAAATTTTTTTCGGGGATATTCCGCTTCGGACTTCAGCATAACCACTTAGCATTCTTACTATTTTTTAAGAAAAAAAAGTACCTTCATTATAAAACCAAATAATTTCAAATTTTTTATAAAAACTTAAATTGGGATTTAATGTTTTTAAATATGTAATTGTGCCTTTGAAATTTTGTCCCGACACCATGCATTTTATATTATTGGTATACTCTACCTCTACCCAACAAGTGTGTATTTGATACGACATACCCAACCTTACCTCATTGCCACTACTACACTATTTTGTATGTATGTTATATAAAAGAAAAAACAAAAAAAAAACAAGAATTAAAATCATTTTAAAGATTCTCTCTCTCAAAGCTAGAATCTATACAGTTGAACCTGCATAAAAGAAAAAATTTTAGCTCAATATTTTGTATGAGTTTCTGTTAACGAAGGCATTAAAATGACGAATAACAAAATTTTAAAGTGAGTTTATCTAGGTCCTACTGTGTATGGGGTATTTTAAAAATTTTTTTAAGCAAAAAAAAATCGTCATAAAATTTATTCCACGTAGTTTCTGTAGATTATACTTCCTTTATGTTATTATATTGATAAAATAGCTTTGTTAAAATATTACGATATTACAGCAAAAAAACTTACCAGTAAAACAAATAGTAAATTTAGAAAATATATTTTTGACCTTATGTTCAGAAATTCCAATAATTGAAATTTATTTATTTTATTAACAAATAATTCAAAAGTATAAATTCAAATGCGCAGTAGCATTGAGTAAATATTATATTGTACATGGAGAATCATAAACCGAAATTTACGATCTGCTAAGAACAAGAAAAACAAAATATGTTATGACATTATTATCAAGTTCCAATTCAACACACGGCAAATTTAGTATACATAAAAATTAAAAGAACTTTAAAAAGAAAAATTACAGACTACTCTTACCTACATCAGATACCCTATCGGGATAACAATATAACAATAAAAACTGAAGAATAAGAGAAAAAGCATAATTACTTATTGGCTTTACCCCTAACTATAATAGTCATAAGGCGTTAATAAAAACTGAACAATAAGAGAAAAATCATAATTATTGGCTTTACTCCTAACTATAATAGTCATAAGGAGTCATATGATGTCATATGATACTTCGTTAAATGGCCTATATGAGTCGATATGATTTAACAAAGTCGTAACGAATTATAACTTTTACTATAATGGTCATACCTAATCATACCAAAACGTCAAAACCAAAATTTAAAAGAAGTGAAATAAAAATATAAATTCTATAAATAAATGTGTTGTTTTTTTATTTTTTTTCCTTTTTAATTATTTTTATATTTTGTTTCATGAAGGTTTTGTTTTACTTATTTTTATTACATTTACAAATTTTATTGCAATTACATAAAATTTTATTTCAAAAGTTTTAATTACATATCTCAAATATAAACAAATATAGTTGCAAAGTATACTGTATTTCTTCACGCAAAATCCACTTTCTAAACTTGCAAAATACAAAGATACGAATATGCGTGACGAGTACTAATAATAAATATTTATAAACAAATATAAATATTCAATGTAATTTCAGAACATTTATGAAATATAAATATTTAAATAGTAAATCAATTATTCTAAGTATTATTTGTATTGATGAATAATAATAATATTTAATACACATTTTTTGTATTTTTTAATGTATATCTTTCAATATATTGGCATAACACAATTACGAAATTATAAATACCTTTTCTTGCAAAATCACTTTTTCAACTTACGAAATACGAAAATGCCTGTCGAGCACTATTATTTAAAAAAAAAAAAATATGATATTCTATAACAAAGTCGGATATCAAACTTTAATGAATAATCATTTATACGTTATAAACACAATTCAAAAACGTATTAACGCTTCCTTATATAAAAGTTTTTCTTCAAAACTATTAGCGGTCAAAATTTTCAGTTTGATTCTATGAAAAACAAATAAAATTATTATTTATTATATTATACATATTAAGTATATTGTAAATATTGTAAATTATAATTTTATTCATTTTTTTATTCATTTTATTATTATTATTTAAATAACAATAATAATTACAACTAGCTATTCCTGGCGTAACATTCGCCGGTCTAGCATTAGCATTATAAATGAAACAATTTATTTTATTTATTTATTTTCTTTATTTTCTTAAATAAAAAATCAATGTTTTACATATTTTTTTATTACATAATAAATAAGTTAAATTGAAAAACTTAAAACTATAATTGTAAAACATTGATTTTTTTTAAGAAAATAAGGAAAATAAACAAATAAAATAAATTCTTTCGTTTATAATGCTAATGCTAGACCGGCGAATGTTACGCCCAATAGCTAGTATATGTTAATATACAAATTTTATCATAGATACATTGTATATATCATGAATAAATACAAAAGAGAGACACAAAAAAAAAAAAATAAAAAAAAAATCATAAAAAAATGTTTTTAATTATGTTCATATACAACCCAACACGCAGTGACGTCATGAAAAAAATAGAAAATCTAACATAACTCCGTCCCCTGATAACTTTTTGGAACTTTTCAATTTTTCCCTATATCACGGCCATAAATCCTACCTTTCTGGAAAATTTCAAGTCGCCAGGTCAACTGGAAGTGGGAACTACTTTTTGAACATAAACATACATTCAATTTTATATATAGTATATAGATAAAGTTTAAAAATGTTATACGAAAGATATTTTATTGAATTTGATTTTGTTTATAAAGATGCAATTTTTTTTTTGATTACGCCTATAGTCACAAAACGGTTATAGTAAGAAATATTACTGAAATTTAGCGAATGACTATAACCATAAAGGAAGTATAAATAGAGGAACTACAAAGAACAAATATTTTGACGATTTTATTTAGCTTAAAAAATTTTTAAAAATACTCCATACACAGTAGGACTTACATAAAATCACATAAAATTTTGTAATACGTTATTTTAACGTGTTCGTTAACAGAAACTAATACAAAATATTAAACTAATTTTTTTTTCTTTTATGCAGGTTCAACTGTATAGATTCTAGCTTTGAGAGAGAGAATCTTTAAAATGATTTTAATTCTTGTTGTTTTTTTTTTGTTTTTATTTTTATATAATATTCACATAGTGTAGTAGTCGCAATAAAGTAAGGTTGTGTAATGTGTATCTCGTATCAAATACAGACTTGTTGGGTAGAGGTAAACTATACCAATAATACAATATGTATGATGTCGGGACAAAATTTCATAAGACAAAATTACATATTTTAAAAAATTACATAGCGTGACGAGTATAATTATTGACACCCCTGATTTTACAACCAATTACTGACACTGCTATTTTCATAAGGAATTCCTCAGCATGCCTTGCAATTTTTTTCATTTTAAATTATTTGTTATTAAATATTTACCATTTTATTTTGATTGTACTCTTAGTGCGGATTAATTTAAAGTTTAGTTCTGCTTGAATTTGCAAAAAGTAAAAAACAGTTTTCAGTGATAGAATATTTGGTGGAAAATTTGCAGAATTTGATAAGGAACCAGTGAAGTAAGTATTAGCTTTTTTTAATTTATCTTGAAAAGTTGGGATGTATTGTGTATTATTTTAAAAGCAAATAGTGTTTTCAATTATTTTTATAAAAAAAATTAAGTTTTTTTAATGAAATACCTGTAATAAGGATAGTGTCAATAGCTGGTTTATTTTTAAGTTTGTCTTATTATTGACATAGGGTGTCAATAAATGTATTATATGGAAGTACAATTATTGTACCCATGACAATAATTGTACATTTTGCATAAATGTATTTTCCTTTCCAGATAATACGTAATGCCAAGAAAAACTGGAAAATATGATGAAAAATGTGTCCAGAAAGCTAAAGATGACATTCGGAATAAAAGGATATCAAAGAAACAAGTGTCGAAAATATATGGAATACCGCGATCGACCTTGATTTTTCGGTTGAGTTCCAAATTTGTTAAATCTCGGACTGGACGATCAACAATATTGTTAGATGAAGAAGAAACCGTGATTGAAAAATGAATTCTGGAATCACAAAAAAAGGGTTTTCCTAAAAGGAAAGAGGATCTCATAGATGCAGTGAAAATGTTTTTAGAAGAAAATCCTAGAGATCACCCATTTGGAGAAAGTAATACTCCAGGTGATGGGTGGTTTATAGGTTTTTTACGTAGACACACAAATTTGTTTGAGAACTCCTGATCCAGTAACAGCCGCCAGTGCCACAGTTTCATTCCAAAATATTACTTCATGGTTTGACAATATTGAACAATACTTACAAAACAATAATTGGAGAGATATATTGGAAGATCCAACCAGACTATTTAATGGTTACGAAACAAATTTTTTTCTCTGTCCAAAAACCAAAACGGTATTAGCAAAAAAAGGATGCAAAAATATTTATGAAGTTGATAGAGGCACTGCTAAATCAAATTTAACAGTGATGTTTTCATTTTCTGCTTCTGGAGATGTTGTGCCACCCATGGTCATTTATCCTTACAAACGTTTGCCGGAAGAAATAGGGAAATTAATAGGAAAATTGGGGTCTTGGTTTAAGTGACAATGGATGGATGACCAAGGAAGTTTTTTATGAATACATATCAAAGGTTTTCTATCTGTTTTTAATTAGCATGGGAGTGAAGTTTCCCATCATTTATTTAGTAGATGGACACACAACGCATCTTACGTTGCAGGTCAGCAGATTGTGCGTAAGCTTAGGAATTATTTTAATAGCACTTTACCCAAATGCAATGCGTATTCTTCAGCCCGCTGATGTAGCTGAATTTAAACCATTAAAAAAAAATGGAACACGAAAGTAAATGAATGGAGACGTAACCACCCAAGCGAATATTTAACTAAAGAAAAGTTCGCTCCCTTGCTGCATGAGACAATAACATCTTCAATAAATGCTAACATATTTAAAAATGGTTTCAGAGCATGTGGAATATTTCCCTGGGATAAAAATGCAATTAAACAATCAAAATGTATTGGCAAAGACAATATAAAAAAACATAGCACGGAGAGTTTTCCTGATTTGCCTTATAAAAAATTTTTTGAAATTGTTGGTGCTACCAACCTCGACACTTTGAAACAAATTTTGGATAAGAAGACTAATATAGAAGATTTTTCAGAAGATTTTAAAAAATTGTCTAAGCTATATGCTACGTTCGTGGACGAAACACCATATAACACATTATCTGTTTCTAATGCTGAAAATCTTAATATGGAAGTGGATTCAAATTTAAGCTTGCATGACATAGTAAGGACAGAGGTAAGTACCATTACTTTTACATGTGTAAAAATAAAATGCAAACCTAAAAATTGAAAACTAATTTAATTTAAATTTATATTATGAACTAACGATATAAACAAAACATTTACCAGAAAATTGACTGTTTACAACTTTTCAAAGGTAAGAGACATCGAACCTCAGGAAATGGAAGTATTTGAGAAAACTAAGCAATTAGAAGTTTTGGAAGATTGTTCAATTATAAATATTTCAGCTTCTGATGCACTTGATATAAATTCAATAAATGATTTTGTTTACGTAGAGTCTGAAGCAATATTTCAAGAAAGTATTGGAATTCCTGAAAAGTCTTTAGCTGAAGTGCATAATAAAACATTCACTATACAAAATTATTTAGACTGGCCAATAACTCCTGCAAAGAAAGGCACCAAACAAACACACAAAAAAGCCTTTTGTTATAACTTCACCTTTGTGGATTCAGGCTGAGACTATGAAGAAAGAAGAAAAACTTTTAAAAATAAAAGAGAAAGAAAAGCGGAAAATTAAGCGCATTGACAATAAAACTAAAAAAGAATTAATGAAAAGTACGAAAACATCAAAAAGAAAGTCAATAACAAAAAAATCCTCAACCATCACTTCTACTGCAACAAGTGAAAAAATATCCGCTTTATTTTTTGAAAAACCCGGCTCTTGTTTACAAGCGGTGCAAAATTTACGCAACTCTCTTGCCTCATCTAAGCCTATGGGAAATCAGAGTAAAACAACGGGTAATATTCAAGAATTTATCTCAACACCGGAAAATTTGACAAAAACAGCAACGAAAGAAAAAAATTTCGTTAGAAATTTTTTCTCTGAAAATGAAGCTTATGATATTGGGAATAATTTATCCATCATTTCTGATTTATCAACACCTATTGGAAAAGGCATAACATATCAAGGCGAAAATTCTGAAAGTAATCAAAACTATATCTCACCACCAGAACAAGAACATTTGACAAAGAACTCAACAAAAGAAGAAGATTATGTCAGAAAGTTTTTCTCGGAAGGTGAAGCTTATGATCTTAAAAATAATTTTATAGCAAAAGGTTCCATGTGCTACAAATGCACTTATATGTTTAATTTGCATAATCCTGGCATTCAGTGTCAGAAATGCCGGAGGGAATATCATCTTAAATGCCTCATGAAAATGAACGTGCCATACATTCCCAAATACATTTGTTTTCATTGTATTTCTAATTCATACAATAGTTTTTAGATTTATTATTTCATTATTTTTCTAATAATAATTGATGACTGAATTGTTATTTTAGTTTATATTAATTTTTTTTTTTACTTTTTTAAAGACATTTAATGAATTTTTATGTTTTTTCTTTTTCATGTTTTTTCTTTTCTTGTTTTATTTTTTTAATTAAAATTATGTTTAATAGTTAAATCGTGTATTTATTTTGATAATCCTCATCATAATTACTTGCAAGTAATTTTTTTCAGTACAATATTTGGGTGTCAATAATTGGTTTGGGATGTCAATAACTGTCTATTTTAAAGTATTTTTAAAAAACCTTTTTTTAATGAAATTTAATAAATTTTTTCATATTTTTTTTAAAATAGCTATTTAAAAAAAGACCAAAAATTAATTTACCTAATTTTTTTTATTAATATCAGTTCAAATAACCGAAAGATATTCACTTAAAGTAAATTTTTCCTTATGAGTGTTAATAATTGTATCGTTTACGCTATTTATCGTTTTATTTTGAATTTACACTTAATGCCGATTAATTTAAAGTTCAATTGTGTTTGAATTTGCAAAAAGTAAAAAACAGTTGTTAGTGATACAATTTTTGGTGGAAAATTTGCAGAATTTGATAAGGAACCAGTGAAGTAAATAATTGTTTTTTGTAATTTATTTTGAAAAGTTTGTATATGTTGTGCATCAATTTAAAAGATAATAGTGTTTTTAATTATTTTTATAAAAAAAAATTAAGTTTTTTTTAATTAATTACCTATAATGGGGATAGTGTCAATAGCTGGTTTCTTTGTTAGGTATGTCTTATTATTGACATAGGGTGTCAATAAATGTATTATATGGAAGTACAATTATTGTACCCATGACAATAATTGTACATTTTGTAGGTGTCAATAAATGTATTATAATTTCTAGATAATACTTAACGCCAAGAAAAACTAGAAAATATGATGAAAAATGTATTTAGAAAGTTAAAGATGCGTTGCAATATATGAAATACCGCGATCGACCTTGATTTTTCGGTTCAGTTCCAAATTTGTTAAATTTCGGCCTCCCAACGATATTGTTAAATAAGAAAGAAACGGAAACGGAACAGCCAGCGCAATAGTTTCATTCCAAAATATTACATATTGGTTTGACAATATTGAACAATATTTATAAAAAAATAATGGGGGATATATATTAGAAGATCCAAACAAACTATTTAATGGGGCCAAAACATTTGATTTTTCTGTCTAAAAACAAAAACGGTATTAGCAAAGAAAGGATACAAAAATACTTATGAAGTTGATAGAGGCACTGCTAAATCTAATTTAACAGTAATGTTTTCATTTTCTGCTTCTGGAGATGTTGTGCTTATGGTTATTTATCCTTACAAAGATTTGCCCGAAGAAATTAACGCCGAAAAAAAGTTGCCTTAGTTTAAGTGACAATGGATGGATGACCATGGAAGTTTTTCATGAATAAAAATCCTAGGTTTTCTATTCATTTTTAGTCAGCATAGTAGTGAAGTTTCCTATAATTTATTTAATTTTACACAAAAGTTGTATAAGCTATGCTACGTTCCTGACCGAAATGGTATATAATACATTATCTGCTTCTAATGGTGAAAATCTTAATATGGAAGAGGATTCAAATTTAAGCTTGTACGACATAGTAACCTTAGAGGTAATTAATATTACTTTTACTTAATTTGTGTAAAAATAAAGTGTAAAGCTCAAAAATGAAAACTAGTTTAATTTAAATAATAAACTAACAAAATAAAAAAATTTACCAGAAAATGAAGTGCTTAGAATTTTTTGAGCTAATTTTCCAAGGTAAGAGACAACGAACCTCAAGAAATGGAGCTATTTGTTAACTCTTAGCAATCAGAAGTTTTGGAAGATTATTCGTGTAATAAATACGATATAAATATAAATATTAATTAATATAAATATTTCAGTTTCTGATGCACTTCATATAAATTAAAAAAATATTGGAATTCTTGAAAAATCTTCAGCAGAAGTACACATAAATAAAATATTCACTATTCAAAATTATTTAGACTGGCCAATAACTCTTGCAAAGAAAGTCACCGCACAAATACAAAGCCTTTTGTTATAACTTCACCCTTGTTGATTCAGGTTGCGACTATGAAAAAAGAATAAATGTTTCTAAATATAAAAAAGAACAAAATTCTGAAAGTAATTAAAACTACATTTCAACCCCAGAACAAGAAAAAATGACTAAGAGCTCAACGAAAGAAGAAGATTACGTCAGAAAGCTTTTCTCTGAAGGTGAAACTTATATGATCTTGGGAATAATTTTATAGCGAAAGGTTCTATGTGCTACAAATGCACTTATATGTTTAATTTGCATAATCCTGGAATTGAGTGTCAGAAATTCCGGAGGGATTATCATCTTAAATGCCTCATGAAAATGAGTGCCATACATTCCCAAATACACTTGTTCTCATTGTATTTGTAATTCATACAATAGTTTTTAGATTTATTTTAAAGTAGTTATTTTTTTTTTAGTTCTTTTTAAAAACTGAAATGAATTTTTATGTTTTTTCCTTTATATAATTTTGTTTTATTGTTTTGTTTTTTCAATTAAAATAATATTTAATCTTTAGATTATGTATTTATTTTGATAATCCTCATCATAATTACCTGCATGTAATTTTTTTCACTCTATGTTAATGAGAATATTTGGGTGTCAATAATTGTAGTTTTTGGCGGTGTCAATAACTGTCTATTTGGAAGTATTTTTAAAAAACCCTTTTTAATTTTATTTATTAATTTTTTTTATTAATATCAGATCAAATAACCGAAAGAAATTCACTTAAAGTGAATTTTTCCTTATGAGTGCCAGTAATTGTATCGTTTACGCTACCTATTTAAGTTTTTATAAAAAATTTAAAATTATTTGGTTTTGTAATGAAGGTACCTTTTTCCTTAAAAATAAGTAAGAATACTAAGGTGGTTATGCTGAAGTCCGAAGCGGAATATCCCCGAAAAAAATTTCCGGCCGGAATACGAAAAATATCAGTATTCTGAAATTCAACAGCAAAGTCTGTGCAGAAATCAAAATTAAATGTTTTGGAAGATTTTTTTTTTATTTCATACATTTTTATTTCAAATAAAAAAGATGTTGACACTTTAAGTTTTTTTTTATTTATTTTGTAAAAAGTTATAAATTTTTTAATAATTACATAACATATGTATATCTTCTTCTATACTTATAAAAGGGAAAGTTTGTTTGTTTGTTTGTTCGCTATACACGCCCACAGTTTTAAGGATAGAGTTCTGAAATTTTGCACAGTTATTCATGGTCAAATATGGTACCTGACGCGGTTACAAAGCCGTACAACTCCTAGCAAGACTCAGGAATATTTTAAAAACCATGTGTGTAACTGGTATGAAAATTTACATTTAGATTCTCTTTCACAAATAAAGAAAAACGACTGTTACCGATGTCGAAAATTTGGACTGGTTCTGGTTGCTGCCGTACAAGTCCTAACACGTACGTCTCAGGACTATTTCAAAAACCAATTGTGTTCCAGGCATGAAAACTTACACTTAGATACTCTTTCACAAATAAAAAAATTCGACTGTTACCGATTTCGAAATTTTGGACTGGTTCGGGTTGCTGCCGTTTAACTGCTAGCACGTACGTCTCAGGAATATTTCAAAAACCAATAGTGTTACAGACATGAAAATTTACACTTAGATACTCTTTCACAAATAAAGAATTACGACTGCCACTGATTTTGAAAATTTGGACTGGTTCGGGTTGCTGCCGTATAACTCCTAGCACGTACGTCTCATATTTAAAAAACCAATAGTGTTACAGGCATGAAAATTTACACTTAGATACTATTTCACAAATAAAGAGATCTCACTGTTACCGATTTTGAAAATTTGGGCTGGTTCGGGTTGTTGCCGTACACTCCCAGCACGTACGTCTCAGGAATATTTAAAAAACTAATAGTCTTACAGGCATGAAAATTTACACTTAGATACTATTTCACAAATAAAGAAATCTGATCGTTACCGATTTCGAAAATTTGGACTGGTTCGGGTTGCTGCCGTACAACTCCTAACATTTACGTCTCAGGAATACTTCAAAAACCAATTGTGCTACAGGCATGAAAATTTATGCTGAGATACTCTTTCACAAATAAAGAATCCCGACTGTGACCGAGATCGAAAATTTGGGTTGGTTCGGGTTGCTGACGTACAACTGCTAGCACGTTTCAAGAGTATTCAAAAAAAGATTGTGTTACAGATTTTAAAATTTATTCATGGGCACTCTATGAAAAATAGAAAACATGTATTGTCCTGAAAAATATTTTCGAATTTAGGAATACAGTAATAAAATTAAGAGGCGAACATATCTTTATTTCAAGAATACCTCAACAGCAAGGAACGTATTTGCTTATACTTCATCAGAAAAGACCACCGAAATATTGTTTACAAAGAAATAATTTTAATTTAAGTATAGTTTAAGTTGTAGTATTGTTGATATTTGTTGTTATCGTAGTGAAAAAACATATTAGAATATTTTTGATAAATCAATTTTTTTCAATTCGATTCATAAATCAAACTTCATTGAAATAAATTCGATATATTTTGTGGTCGACCCGGACAACGTCGGGTAACTTTGTTAGTACCTACATATTTTTTTGTTTATTTTCCAAAACCTATCTAAGTTACCTATGATACCTATGACATGTCCTTCTTCAAGGCAATAGTACAAAAATAATTTTTCATTTTATTTTAAAATTGAAATTAATAAATACAAATTCAGTTCAACAACAAAATCACAAAATTAAAAATTACAAAAACAATTTATACACGCTATTGTTGCAGGTATATTATTTTATTTTGGACTTAAGGCTGGGCTAAAGAGATTTTTTTTAGCAAACTGAAGTACGGGGGCATCCACATTTTTTGCCCAATTTGGATGAAACAACCTTGGAAGTTCCTTATTGCAATACCGAGGTAACTACGTTGCTTGATTTTTCAATTTTGGAATTTAAAGGGCTTAAAACATCCATTGAATCCTTAATTTTTGTGTTTTTGCAAACTGAAGCACATTTTTTACCCGATTTGGATGAAATTTTGTGGGTAACTTCTTAAAATATATAACAACGTAACTACGTGGCCTGATTTTTGAAAATTGTCCTAGATTTTGAGAATTTTTTAGTCAAATGTTGTTTTATAAAATGGGTTGTAACTCAAATTTCTCTTAACATTTCAACTTTTTTTTTGTTTTATTAAAAGGTTCTATATTTTCATTATTATATTTAGTAAAAATATTTTTATAATTTATTTTTAAAATAATAATTATAAAATATTTTTTAAAACAATTAAATTTATAAAAATTAATAAAATATACGGTTTACGCACACTTAAAAAATTTAGTTGTAACAAATTTCGCCACAGAGCTTTGGCAGTTACGTAGCTAGAATCTTCTATTTACAATGAATTCTACCAACAACACAAATTTTTACTGATAAACACAAATGAATGTATATTTCGTTGTACACACCATACTAATTCAAATATTATTATCGTTGTATTTATTATTTTACCAAAGAAATATTCAAAGATATTTTATGATATTTCACTGATTAGATATTTTATGTTCAAAATACAATTTATTAGGGTTTGAAAATAAAGAAATATATACATGCATGTGTTCACTTATTTGAGGTGATATACAAACTTTAACCAAAGACCTTACTAGTTATAAAGATGTGTCACGTAGAAGAAGTAAATAAACATAAAATTTGAAAGTTTTTGTTTTCATAAAAAAAAAAACAAAATTAAAAAGACAAAAAATAATAAAAGAGAGAAGAGCTTCAGCTTGGCGAAGATGTATACGGAGATGTACGATACGAACTACGAACGAAGATTATGTTCTTGTTTCTTGTTTGTAAAAATAAAAATTGTGTACATATAATATTTGTATCTTCACATAGCTCAGATGATAAGTAAGTATCAGATGAAGTAGTTCTAATAGAGTAGTAAGTAATAGAGTTGATAAAATTATTTATGAAGTTACTTTATTACATTATGAATGAAAATTAAATATCTACAGGGTTCAATTTTGTTTTAATAATTTTTTGAGATAATCTTTCAAATAGGTATGTTACATTTTGCTACAATGCACTTTTTTCTAATTTATTTATTTAAATTTCTTATTTTCGGGCTAGTTTTATGTAATAAGTGCAAAATATATTTTTTTTTTTTTACAAATTTATTTATAAATGTTTGAAACAGGTAAATAAGAAACTTCATATAATGAGATCAAAAAAATTTGGAAAAAAATGGCTTAGATTTTTTTGTTTGGAACATGTTTCGCTTCTTACTCGGTTTTTTTGTAAATATGTATGTGAATAATGTTCATGAAAATATAAGAATATTTTTATAACTATGAAATATTCGTACATAAAATAAAATTTTTATAAATGTTCAATGTTTCAACATTTATAAAAATTTTATACTTATTATATTGAAATAAAAATAATATCAATAAAAAGAGAGCAAGAAAAAAAATAATTAATGAAAATAAATAAATAAAATGCTAATTATTATTGATAAATAAACAATAAAATATATAAATTTTCTTTATATATAAAAAAAAATAATAATATAGGCTTTAAAAATGAAAATATTTAATTTTAAAGTTAAAAAAGTTTTTTTTAACATTTACTAAAATAATAGAAATGATATGAGTATACCCAAATAGATATGTGCAAACGCACACAATCACAATCAGCCGTTTTTGGTATGCATGTATTATGTATATATACTAAGATGAATACTCAGAGAATGCGTATCTACTCGAATATTATTATTGCATTTTGTTTAAGCCCATGAAGGCTTTTTGAAAGCAATTTATATAAATAATATAAATTATGTATAAATTAGATTAACAAAAAATACAAATTCAGCCCAACAATAAAATCAAAGAATTAAAAATTACAAAAACAATACAAGATATTGTTGCAAGAGTTTTTTTTTTTTTTTAAACATAAAAGAATAAAAATTAAATCATTATACATACATCATTATACATACAATCATTATACATACATGTATGTGTCATCTATTATATCTTAATGACTGGTACTATATCGATTAGCTTGTATTGATGTAATGTTGCTGGTAGCATGGCAAGTATTTGATCATTTATTTGATTTGATCAATGCCAGTGCTGATTAATGTTTAAAAAGCGTAGAGTGTTAATTTGCGCACCTTCCTTTTAGTCTTAGCAAGTGCATTTATTCATTTCTTTTCTGAAAAATTTTTAACTACCCTTCTTTCTTGCTGCTTGAGGTCAGATGTTATAACCATATAAAGTTTTCTAAGGGAACTTGAATTTAGCTTATTTTCACCTTTTTAGTGCTGTTAATAGTACTACGAAAAATTTGTGATTGAATTTTTTTTTTTTTTATTTTGGTAATATGTACATATAAATATTTTTACAAAATGTTAATTTACAATGTAATTGTATGTAGTTAATAAAGTTACTTTTTTATCACAGTTTTTTTAAAGCTTACTGTGGTATATGTCACAACATTTAGAATATATTCAGTTTAAACCCGCTTCCTGTTGAGTTGGGACTGAAATTTTGAACAAACCTTGGATTCCGATTTGAGCACTATCTGAGAAATTTGTTGGACCTGCTTCCTGCCGTAGGTATTATTTGAAGAAAATTCATACCTAAGAAACTGCTGGGCAATTCTAGTTCAGAAATAAAGCGCATGTTGGGTCCCGATGAATAATCTTTTTCTTTTTTGAATTTTTTTGGATGACACTCCGTTGGTGCTCTTTTTTGTACCAAATTCTTTATCTTAGAAATAATTAAGTAGGCCATCTGGTTAAAATTTCTGCACATGTTGATTTCTGATGACAAAACCCTTTGCCAAAGCCCTAATTTGTTAACCGTTATCTCATAAGCTACCTGACCAATTTGGTTTAAATTGAATACCACCAACTTGGGATGCGATAAAAAAATTGTTTGGACGTCAGAAAATTTGAGGGACAACATGCCGCCTCAATCTCTTATTTTCCCTTTCATTTTCTAATATTTTCAAGCGACGAAACGGAATTAACCGAATTGAACAAGAATTAATAGTACCATGTAATAGTACTGTAATAGTACCATGTAATGTTTAAATAAAGGTGGCTTTATAAGTCGCGAACTTCGTGATTTAGGAAATGATAAATTCGAAAATGCATCAGCCGCACGCATCAAAAAATTCTATGATGCATCTAATAATTTCGCAGATTGCTGGTCGTTTAAATTTCATAAATCCTAGTTTAAAGCGTTGTAGGGATCAAACGTGTTATTATTTTTTAGTAAGCATATATTCGGAATATATTATCAGAAGAGTCAAGCGCATATTTTGAGTTTTAGTTAAAAACTTCAAATATATTCACAATAACAAAAAAAAAATCGGAAAAGAAGCATAGATTACGATGATAATGTGCAAAGTGCACAAGATTATCAAATAATGGGTAAAACTAAAAGAAATTCTTATAATAATAATATAAAAGATGTCCAAAAAATGACGAAAACATTAAAAATTTCTATCATGCGTTACAAACACCCACATGATAGCGAAGTTATGGATAACTTGAATACAACCACAGAAACTGTTGAACACGCCATAAAAACGTTGAAAATCCATCAATTACGTTGGTTAAAGGGAAATCACTATTTGTGCACGATTTGATGAAAGAAAATCAAATTACAGACTACTATGTGAAAACTATGTTCATCGGTATCAAAATATATTGTAATTCTGATGCCGCACATCAAAAAACGTGTCACATCCTAAATAATAATAAATGCGAGCTTCATACTAACAAAAGAAAGGACCAGAAACATTATAAAGCCATTTTGTCCTGCCCGGAAAGTATCCAAATTGATGAAGTAAAATCACTATTAGTAGACGCCGGTCTAACATACATGGGTGTTAAGACAATAAAAAAAAACCAAATTTAACTATGAACTATTACTGTACGTTATATATTTTGAAAACCAACCAATTAAAATGGCCGATTTGAAAAATAAATTTTCATATTTAAATCACACCCAAGTTCGTTGGGAACACCAAACAAAAACAAATCATAAGATCACACAATGCCACAATTGCCAGATGTTTGGTCATGGAGCTCGGAATTGTAAGGTAAGCACGTATTGCTCCAACTGTGCAGGTACACATCTAACATCCGAATGACCGGATACAGCAACAAAAAAATGTGCTAACTGTGGCGGGCAACACGGATCAACAGATTCAAATTGTCCAACAAGAAATGTATATATCAATTTTATAAATAAACATGCTGCTAAAAAAGTAACAACTACAAGACCAAGTGCATCAGCGAAACCTTACAACCTAAGAGAAAACTACAATAATTATCCACCAAAACGACATCAATACACCGATTGATAACATGCAGAGTCAAAATATTTGGAGAAACTTCAGGTCAAATTCAAGTAACTTCACTTAGACTAATCCAATTCTAACACCAAATGCTAATAATTATAGTAACGATAATAATTGTATTCAAGCAAATACTAATAAAAATCACAAAAACTCATCTACTGTAAGCAATTTATTCTCATTAGGAGAAATTAACACACTACAAAATTAACGGCATGTATAAATTAGCAACAGCAATTCAGTGTAATTACTGAACTAGCTTTTAAATATGTGTACAACCAACATGTATAACACAAATGAATATTTAAATATAATTACCTGGAATGCACGTGCTTTTCAAAATAAAGCTTTGGAAACTTTTAGTTTTTTGTAAAGGAATAATATTTATGTTGCACTAATATGTGAAACATGGCTTAAGCCGAATTTAAAAATTAATCATCCCCAGTTTACTATTCATAAAAACGATAGGTTAAACAAACCTGGAGATGGAGTAGCAATTATAGTTTATAAATCTTTAACTCATTGGATAATTTAAAAACCCATGTTAAGGAAAACATAGTAATTGAATTAGTTTCAAAAAATAATGAAAAATTAAGACAACCAGGTAGCAAAGAATGCTGTATAACAAACCCATGTATTGGTTATAAAGACAAAAATCACATTAAGTCTATGTATAAAAACGACCTAATTAAGTTTTCAAATATTAGCGGAAAATATTTGATAGGAGGGGATTTTAACGCAAGACACCTAAACTGGGGTCGCTGGTGCCCTATAAATGGGTAAATGTGGTACAAGATTTAATAATAACTGGTACCTTCTCTAATTTTTATTCGATTGATCCAACCCATATACCTTAAAAAAGAAGAAATAAACCATCTACTATTGATTTTTACTTAACAAATTCTAAAGACATATGCTCTGACAGTTAGTATAAATGATCTGTCTTCCGATCATACACCTGTATTTATGAAGTTAAATAAAGAACCGGTACAAACAAACAATAGCTTTTTGGATTTTAAAAGTGCAAACTAGAAATAATTTCAAACTTTCTTAAATTCTAAAATTAGTTATAATAAATCTATCTTAGATTCTGTTACCTACTCTTATGAAGCAGATAATTTGATATCGACGCTATTAACAAAAATTTCAGATACCATGGAACACGCAGTTCCAAGGGAAACTCCGAAAAATAACACCATAAAGCTGCCTAAAAATATATTATATCTAATTGGTGTTAGAAACAGTGCAAGAAGGAAATGGATAAGGACACGTTCGTTAATTTTCAAAGAACAGATGACTCATTTTAACCACTTAATAGCTCAAGAAATAAAAACCTTCAGAAATGAAAGTTGAAACCAAAAACTACAAACTCTTGAAAAAGGATCTAAGACATTCTAAAATTGAAAATAGAAATTGTCTAAAATCATTAAAAAAAAAAAGCAAACGATACCACCCTTAATTATAAATAATACAAATTTTATTAGAAGTTACGATAAAGCAAATGCATTAGGAAATACCTTTCTAGACAAGCATAAACTTACAGCGTCTCTTAGTGATCCCCATACTGTATTCCTAGTCAAAAAATCTAATGAAGACTTAGACGAATAATAACAAATTTAAACTGCAATAAATCTTTAGGGTTAGACAAACTATCAAACAATTGTATTCAAAAATTACCATGATCCGCCATATTGCAGCTGACGTTAATTTTAAATGCTTGTTTGAAAATTGGCCTCTTTCCTACAACATGGAAAGAAGCTAAGGTAATTCCAATATTGAAGGACCAAAAGCCACCCACTTCCATTCAAAGCTATAGACCCATCAGTCTGCTCAGTAACCAAGAAAAATATTGGAAAAGGTTATCAAAAAGCGTTTAGTAGTTTTCCTAAATCAAAACAATATACTACCAAATGAATAATTTGTATTTAGAACAGTTCATAACACAATTCATCCTGAAGATTTGTTCTTGCTATATTAAATCAAGAATAAAGCTAGAGGATGAACTATATTAAATCAAATTTAAGCTGTAAAAGATCAGTTGGAATGGTTATTCTTGACATAAATTCCGCCTCTGATACAGTATGGCACCAAGGGCTGATACATAAACTAATAGAACTTCAAATCCCGACCTAACTCGGAAAAATAATTAAAAGCTTCTTAAATGATAGAACTTTTAGGGTTTACATTGGGAAAATATTCTCGAACCTAAACCATGTTCCAGCCGGTGTCCCACAAGGCTCTGTACTGGATCTAATACTTTATAACATTTATGTATCAGATATTCCAAATATTCCAAACAACAATGTTTAAATTTTTGTAGACGCCACATGTATTTATACTTCAAACCTGTATTCTGAAACCATTGAATGAAACCCACAACATGTCTTAAATGAAGTCTCAAAATATTTTACTAAGTGGAAAATCTTGATAAATAGCGAAAAAACAAAAGCAATGTCACTAGGAAAAGGAAAATATGCTATGTTCCTCAAAATAAGCTAATTTTAAACTCAAGTAGTTTAGATTGGGGAAACGAAGTTAAATATTTAGGTTTACACTTCGATCAAAGACTCACATAACGTACATCATAGATAAAATAAACAAAGCCATTAAAATATTATACCCTTTTATAAATAGAAAATCTAAACACTCTACTGAAAACAAATTAATAATAATGAAAGTAATTTTCCAACCCATAATGTTATATGCCTCACCTGTTTGGTATGACTGTGCTAGAACACATATTAAAAAATTTCAAATATGCCAAAACAAAATATTAAAAATAATTTTAAATAAGCCGCCATTTTTCAACTAGAAAACTACATCATATAGCAAACATCAAAATTATACAAGATAAAATAGAGGACATTACAGATAAATTTAGAGACAAGCTCTTGCATTTCGAAAAACCGTTAATTAAAAATATATCTCTGTAACAATGGTTGCTAACAAATAGATTAAGTATAGGTTAAATAGATTAAGTTATCATTAGGTTATTAGTAGTACTTAGGTTAAGATATATAAAAAAAAAAAAAAAAAAAATCATCATCGGTGAGGTTTTATTTTCCAGTTCCTCAAGATAAATATAATATATTATTACATGTAAAAAACAAACACACAATCAAAGAAATGTTGTAATTCAGAAGAAAAGTTTAAGGCATTAAACTAAACTATGAAAAATTATATTATAGACCTTTAGAAGAAAATTGTAAGTATTATAGAGAATCTAAATAAACGAATAAATAAAAATAAAAAATTAATAAAATTGGTTAGTTAGTTCTATTAAAGTGATAAAATGCTAAAATTATTTTAAGTAAATAGTCGCTCTGAAAATATTTTGTTTATCTTCCGAGAATCGGTACATCGATTTTAATATTTGAAAAATTTAACCGAAAAATTAATGTTTTTTATTAAATTTAGGAACTACCTCCAAAATGTGGGTAGACCTAAAATTCAGTAGACCTAAAATCTATATTTAAAGATAATTTTTCTCAAAATCATTTTGTCGTATATGCAAAATCATTTTGTCGTATATGTCCTGCTTAGCCGGCTAAAGGTTTGCGTAGTTGGCATATAAATTCCAGCACGGCAGTAATATTTCAAAAATGAAAGGTCTTACAGCCCTGATTATCGGTAATCAGGTACTCTCTCAAAAATAAACAAACAAGTCTTTCACCGTTTTCCGTGATTCTGACTGGGTCATCAGAAGAATTTGTAGTGAGAGTAATTCTTATGTATATTTGCCCGGAACTTACTTTAGCTTAGTGATTTAAAAAAAGGTTACTGGGAACATGTTTCAGGACCCTTACAATAACGTCAAGAGCTTGAAGCAAATCTCTTAAGGGAAAAAAATTATTTATATGCCCGTCAACAATTAAGAGCAACCAAAATCAAACTGTCAAATACGTACTAGCATAAGTTGAGATAGAAATAAGGATTTAATTTTTGAATGTTATAAAATACCAATTGATTAATTAAATTAATCAATTATCCTGCGACGTCAAATTCTTATCCCGGAAATTACTTCTACCATAGGAAAATGATTATCACCTCTCTCTAACATAATATATTTCTTGCTCGAATTAGAAGAGAACATAAAATTTGTTTTGTTGTTGTTTTTTTTTGTGTAAATAAAAACAAGTTTTTTTATTTTTTATATTATGTATAGATATGTATTAAACCAAAAAAATTTGTTTTTGTTTTTAAATATATTTGTATGTATCTATTTAATATCTCTTGGACATGTACCAGTATTTCTTACTAGTATTTGTTACGTCCCGTCATTTTAAAAAATTAAATTTTGTTTTCATTTTTGCTGCTCTCCAATTATTTTGAAAAAATAAGTTGGCGTTGCTATTTAACTCATATGAGAGACAAAAAATTCAATTCAATACAGTTGCATACTAAATTGAGTGTAATAAAAGTGTTATACTGGATTTTTCAGGGTTCGTAAAATTTAATTATTTACAATAAAAGTTAAATTTTTATATGAACAACCATTGGTTGATATATTTACAAAAAAAATTGACGATTATATGATATCAATATTTGTAAATTACATATACGCAAATTCACATAATCGAACTGTTGGCATTCAGCCAAATGAAATCCGTTGTTTTTTGGAATATTGCTGCTGAGTGGTTTCCAGACAAGAAATGTTTTGGGAAATTTAACAGATACAAACAACTTACTAATTTGTTGTTATGTTTGAAATTGTATAACCGTGGAACTGCATCAGCTGGGTCCATTTTTGCCCCTTTTTGATTTTATAGTCATACATCACCAAAATCACTGCCTATCTTTGCAACCTTGCTCCCAGTACCGCAGGAGTTCCCTTCGCTGGGTTAAAAATCTCATTCAACGCCCTATGATCGCTAATAGTTACAAATGGCTTACCATAAATATATTTATGAAATCTTTGAATGGCACAGATTATCGCTAATGCTTCTCTTACTAGTTGAGAATACCCCTGTTGAGTTGTTGTTCAGCTACTACTTGAAGCAACGTCTAGAATTCGGTTTAGATTCATAATTCAAAACTTGCATTGCAACGATAATCAAAATTGGGATAAGACTGATAAATTGTCAAAGATTCATCCTCTTTTTGATATTACAAACAGAAAAATTAAAGTCTAGCACCGATTAGGGAACAATTACATTTAAGGTGGTTTATTTAACACCGGTATGGCTACAGATCTTTATATGGACCAAAATTCTGCGTCAGGAACTGCCAGACCGATCTGATTTAAATTTGCTAAACAAATTTTATTGTTACAATAGAAGCTTGCTTAAAAATATTTATCTTAATATAGCCAATATTTGTTTCGTAAAGTCTGTCAACTTAAAAATAAAAAGGACTTAAGGCAATATTTTGAAAATCTATGTTTAGTTCCCCCTCATACTTTTCATAATATTTACAAAAAATAATTTACTTTCAAAATTTGTAAAACGTATGTTTTTCTATTCAGATCTAATTTCTTCCTTTACCTATTTGAATATTTTCAAATGTGTTGGTTTGTTTTAAGGGGTGTGGATATTAAATTATATTTTATAAATTTGAGCGCTGATTATCTATACTGATTTCAGTTTTGGTTTATTTTTTTATATACCCTAACCAATACAACTTGAACTTGTTTCACCATAACTTTTCGATAAATAAAAATGTTTTAACAGTTGTTATCATAATTTTTATTTTTCGTATTTAAATTTGTTTCTATTTATTACGTATTAATAAAGCATTGTCATTTGCACTTCTTTCAGATCACTTTTGAAAATACATTGTAGAAAATGTGTGTGTATTCCATTTAATATTTCGTCGCATGAGAATTATTTTATCCCATACGCCATTTAGTATATTTTAAGTAGATCGATTTTGAATGTTCAGGTTGAAAATACTAAAAAACCAGCCGATAAATATTTAAATTTTTTACATTGTTAATTTAAATTGAACAATTTTGCACTTAAATTTAAATTAAAAAAGTTATAGCTATTTTAATTATTGAAAGTAAATTATTAACTTTATACCACCTCATACATAGATTTTCTTATTTATTCTTGATGTGTGACATAGTATAAAGTTTTTTGGATATGTGACAATATAAAAAGTAAGAAGTAATTTTTTTAAAATAATGGTTAAGAAGTGATATGGAATAAAATAATTGTATATGGATTTTTGATACAACCTTTTTTGATAACGCTTAATGAATAAGTCAAAATAAGTCGGATAAAATTTATTAAATAAAATGATCAATTAAAATGGTAGTTCTATAATAAAAAATATAAATTGCAGAAGTTTTTCTTAGAAGTAAAATATAAGTTCTTCAAAAAGACCCAACTCCAGTATCTAAAATCAAAATAATTTCAAAATTAATCATTAATGTTCATATAATTTTTATTTAAAAATTTTTTTGTCATTTATAAAAAATATTTTAATTATAATTGTTCAGTCTGTTTTTAGTGTAAAAGTATTAATATTGCTTAAATATTACATAAAGCTTTTAAATACTGCTTGTCATTTTCTGGCAGATATGACAAGAGATCTCTTAAATCCGATGCCTTTTTTTTTAAATCGTTTTCCGATTTTTTAATATAGGTATATTTTTATGAAATAGTATTTTTGGAGTATAGGCAAACATTTATTAGTTCTTTTTTTAATTAGGTTTATGATTTTATAATCAGTTATTTGGAAAGATGTTTTATATTTTATTCTAAACGTTTCATCTTTTTCATATTAAACTATTTTTATTTTACTTTTTGAAAGTTTAATTGAGCTGCTACAGATGAAAAAGATTTAAAGTCACCTATGGTCACCTGCATAATTTTAGGTTTCAGCTTTTTGCATTCAATTTTTTTTAGCAATTGCATTAGATGTAATGGACTATAGATTTTCTATTACGGAATGAACACAATCAACATTTTTTATAAGTAAGTGCCCCGGTTCTGAATATATATGAGCAATTTGTTTTATATTTGGGTTATTTTTGAGGAATAATTTTAATGCAACAGTATTTATTTGGTTTTTGTTCTGAAGAACACAGAAGTCACTCAAAGCGTGATAATTTTAGTGTCTGGAAAATCTTTAACTAATTGACTGAAAATGGTAAGAGCATTTGATATCTCATTACCTGATCTACCGCTGGTATAGCCTCACTCCATAAAACACAATATGTTATTTTTATTGTATCACAAATTACAGCAGTTGCCGTAAGATTAAATGTATTTAGTTTTCGTTTGTAATAAAATATTGATGATGCTGCTTTCGGTAGGCTAAAAACACTTTGCAAATCGTATGATATGATACAGTGATTTTTGTCTATATTTGAACAATCTGCATCCCGTTTCTCTTTTGCCATATTTTTTTCTTTTTTATGCAATGCAAATTTTAGCAATTGAGTTCTAGTTAGATCTTTATTCATTTTATATAGATAACATTTGTTACATTGATCTTTTTTTTGGTTTAAAAAAAGAAAAGTTGAATACACTTTCCTATACCTTTAAGTTGTTCAGCAATCTTTTCTTTATATAAGTTATACATTTTGGGTAAACTTAATTCACTTTCGAGATATTTTCTTTGCGAATTTGCACGACAATAATGTGTATATAATGTGTATAATAATGTGTATAATCTATAACAGGAAATGATTGAATACGTTCCCAAATTTCATTCAATTTCACTGGTGAAGTTACTCTCTTAGCATGTTTCCATTTTTTTGTTTGTGTAGGTATACCACAGTCTTTATCCAAACAATGTGTAAAGCAATAGTAAATTCGGGTGTGAGTTATCGATTGAGAATTTAGAAAAAATGTTCTACAAACTCTATGAGTTCGCTGTTCCACTTATAAATAAACCATAAAAGAATTTTATTTTACATCAGAGTCAGTTCGGCGTCATTTTGAATTTATTTGCCTAACAAATTTGAAATAAAATTTTACTTTTTCTTCATCTTGTAAATTCCCAAACTGATTAAATATTTTCAAATCAACTTTATTTTGTTCCATATCCGTATAATTAAAGTTTCTTGTTTGTATGGGACAAAATAATATTAAAATTTTTTTGGTTATTATTTCATTCGAAATCCATGGGCAATGGAGGTAGGTGAAAATAGTAATAACAAAATAAATTTGCTTTTTACATGGCATATAGGATAAATATTACATTTTATGGCGTATGGGATAAAAGTTCGTTACATACATGTAAAATAGGTGGATATGGGACAATATCAATACTCATTATCTCAGAAACTAAATAAGATATATTAAAACGGACCAGAAATTCTGAAAGATTAGACTTCGATACCTATAGATTAATCGTTAGGTCAATTTACCCAAAATTGGCGTATGGGATAAAATAATGCTCATGCGACGATTTCAGTTCAGGTGTGTCTGTTGATGAGTGAATAATACTTAGTGAAGATATAAACAATAAACTTTAATTTTAAATAAAATAGAAAACTTTAATTTTAAATAAAATAGAATTAAATCTATACATATTGTAAATATTATAAGAATAAAAAAAGAAAAGTAATTAATAATTAGGATAGTGTGTTGTTTTTTTTTCGTATTAAGCGATTGCTGAATGCGATCTAAACAAAATAACTTAAAAGAACAAATTAATTAAAAATTTGACTTATTAATAAAGAAAAATAGATAAAAAAAAGTGTCACCATGGAAAGGCAACGAATGAATTAGTTAAAAAGTGAAAATTCAAAATTAAAGAATCAATTAAAAAATTTAGAAAAAAAAACACAGGCATTTTTATCAAAAGAACCAAAGGTGAAAAAAATAAAAACAGAGAAAGAAATAAATAAAAATTCAAACAATTATTATAGTGCGTTAATGGAACTTGATGAGGTTTCTCAAAATAACGGAGAAGATTCTCAAAAACACGAAGAAGAATCTCAAATTCACGAAATTGTAAGCGATAACAAAAATGTTAGCAGCAACAATAATAAAAACAATAATAATGACAATAATAATATTAAAGAAAAAATTCCACCAATTAGTGTCTACAACACAGAATTAGAATTATTAAAAAAAAAACAAAAATTAAAACCAATAATTTCTTAATAAAAAAAATTTCAGATATGCATATTATAATACATACATATAACATCATAGATTATAAATGCATATTAGAAATTCTTAAAAAATCGGATACAAATTTTTACACATTCACTCCGAAACAAGAAAAAAAGATCAACCTGCTATTAAAAGGATACATCTTGCAAGGAGGAATCATCTTGCTCTTAAAAATATGGAGAACCAAGATATTAAATTTGAATCGGTCAGCAGATTGAAAACCAAAAAACCTGCTGAGCATAACAAAATATTGTCAAATTTTATTGTCCAAGCAACAGCGGACAGTAAAATAAATGAAATTAAAAAAATTAATGGTATTGATAACACAATAGTCCACTGGGAACATTTAAACAAACAAAAGACCATCCAGTGTTTTAGATGTCAAAGATTTGCCCACTCCGCAGCGAATTTCAATATGACAATTCGCTGTGTTAAATGTGGAGAAAATCACACACCTAGTGAGTGCACCATAAAAAAAAAGATGAAAGAAGTACTCTATTTTGTATTTTGTGCAGACAGCATGGTCACCCAGCCTCCTATAGGAATTGCCCGGGGCATATAAAACGACAACAGCAAAAAGAAGAAACTAGAAAAATAGCAAGAGAAAGAATTAGTAAAATTAGTAATAGGTATGAAATGTATAATAATTTTACAAACAAACATTTTTCTTATGCCAATGTGGTAGGTAATAATAATAATAACAATAATAATAATAATAATAATAGTAACAACAATAATAATAATAACGTACTCGAAAATTTAAATAACAATATGATTTTAATCTTGCAAAAAATTAATACAATTGAAAATAATATAAATAAAAATGCTGCTGATATTAAACATTTATATGGAATCTTTAATGTTACCAATTATTGTTAAATATGTCATATATCACAAATAACATTGATTTGAAAATAATTTCAATTAATGCTAACTCACTTATCTCTTATAATAAAAGATTTTCTCTCATGCATTTTGCGGGAGAAACAAAGGCAGATATTCTCTGTCTTTGCGAAACTAAATTACAAAAAAAGCATTACCACCATTTAAAAGGTTACAACATTATACGATAACATCATTGCAACCAAGGAATGGAGGGGACAGCAATTTGTATAAAAAATAGTATACAGTACAAAACAATTAATAAAAAAATATTTGATACATTTCAGTGCATAGAATTATGCGTTATAAAACTTAATTTAAAAAATCATAGAGAATTATTTTTAATTTCGTTATATCCTTCACACAGGAACCACAATGATTTTTTAGAAGAGTTTCACAAAATATTCGAGATTTTAGATGTGGCAAATATTAATCATTATTATGTTATAGCCAGAGATTTCAACGCAAAACATATCTCTTGGCACAACGATAATAATAACACCCGTGGTGTTGCACTATATAATTGGCTAGGTGCGAACAAACTACAGTATAAATGTAATTTGTTAACACCAGACTTGCCAACTTATTCTAGATATAACTCCTACTTAGATTTAGCCTTAATAGACGTAAGAATAGAGTCTGCACATGACAAAGTCTGCAAAATACTTAATGATATACACAAAATACATAAAAGAAACTTAATTTCTCACCTCCAGAACTTACCTTACTTAAAAGCCTATTAAACAATATAAGCACACTAATCAAAGAGGAAACAAAAATACAAATAAATATATACTGGCACAACAGACTTAAAAACATCAGGCCAAAGAACAATAGAAACATGTTTCCCGAAATAAACAAACTTATTCGAAAAAAGGGTAAGCGTAACATAAAACACTTAAACATTGACCAGAGCGATTTAAATATATTGATAAACAACAACATAGACCATACAAAGCTGGGAAGAACGAATACGAACAAATACATAATGAACAGAGAGAATGATATTTGCAAAGTATTTGGTACATGTCTTGAGAAAAGCCATAACATCAAATTACCAAATAACAGAAACTTTCATAATAACATACGTCTAAAATACAGCATTTTAGACTTACACACGAAGAACAAAAACGAAATAACATTACGCTATCTACATTTGACACCACAAACACTTCCTCCAATACGTTTAATAATAACAAATACTTAACAGACTTTAACCAAAGATTATATAATTACTATAAGATGTTTCATTTCATATAAAAAAATGTCACAATGAAATCAATTTTAGCAAAAAATTAATGTTGCTGAACTATTAGTTTCTAAACAATTGTTGAACAATTAAGTTTTATAAATATTTGTTGTCAACATTCTTCAGTGTTCATCGCAAAGGGAATGTATGATGTATGTGTAGTAATATGAACTGGTGTGATGGGATATGTATTAGGTATACGCTATTTTTGTTATTATTTTTGTACATAATAATATGAATTTGGGTATACTTACTCATATCCTTTCTATTATTTTAGGAAACATTGAAAAAATGTTCAATTTTGAAATGAAATATTTCCATTTTTAAAGCGATGACCTATATTTTTTTTTTCATATATATGAAGAAAATTTAATTTTCTACAAAAAAGTCTGCTTTAAGGGTATCCGCTGAAAAACCGTTTAGGAATTGTTAGTTGACTTACAAGTCAACTTCCATAACTCTAAAAAAATGTTGCCAAGATTTTGTTTTACGTAAAGAGAGATAGAGATATTTTGTCTTTCCTCTTCATCAACAATTCGTTTTTTATTATTGGGAGAAAAAAATTCAAAACATCATTGTTTCCATTTACATTACACATATACATTTATAGATTTAAAATAAATCTAGATATATAATAATCATATATCCCGGGTGCCCCAGAGCATGCGTATCAGCTTTTTAAGCGGGGAAGGAGCCGTTATTTTAAGATTTAGAAAAAAGTTTGTTAACTAAATCGAGGGTGGTCTATCGATTGGTGGTATTTTAAATTTTCGGAAAGGACCGCTAATCGGTTTTTTAAGATCAAAACTCACCGAAATTGTCCGAAATCGAGATTTTCAAATGGGAAGGGTTACTTTTTTATGCAAATTCTCTACATCAACAAATAAGCTGAAGAAATAGTACTAATTTGTTGGCGAAAGTATCAAAATGATAAATTGAAAACTAGATTAGAGTTTGAATTGACAAAATTCTCTCAACATTATGGGATGAGTGTGGTAAGGACCACAAGTAGTCCTTGTGTGATTCGATAAATGTTACTGAAAATACATTCATTCAATTCACTTTTAACTCCAGTGATTTGATTTTTCGCTCCAAAATTCAGAAATAGTATTATTCCTTTAAATATTTTTAATTCTTCATACTCGGAATTAATAATTTTAGCATTTTGCTAAAATATTTAAATTTGGAAACAAGAGTGTTAGTAAATTCAAAATGCTATTTGTTTCTTCAGTTAACACATGTTCTGTAAAAAATTTAAGAAAAAAATTCAAATTTTGAATTTTCAAAATCAATTTTAGTTTTCAATTCCTCACCAAATATTTTATAAAGCTCACGAATGCAAAAATAAAATTCTGTTTTGATATCCGTAGTAGAAATATTTCGCATCAAAATTTCTACTTTTGAACCGCAATGTAAATCGTCATCATTAAGATTATTTTCATTTAAATTTATTAATTTAACAGGCTTGCCGTCAAAAAAATTTTTGCTTATAAAATTTCCACATATTTTATAAAAATGAAATTTAACTCGTGGAATAAATACGTGCTAGACAGCTCCAGCTGCATTTCCAAATTGATATTATTAATTATTTTTAATATACATGATAAAAAAGCAAATATAATTTCATTCTTTCGGATTTACGGATGCTATATTTTCATTACCATAGCGTGCTTCGAAATTCTCAAATTCAAATTAATATAATAATGTACTCCATTGTTCGACTATTTTATCAATCGCAGCCTTCAATTCAAATAAATAAGTAAGGTAAATAACAATTCCATATTTCCAAATGTTTTTTAATTTATAACTTCTCTATAATAAAATACAAATTTAAAATTTTCTAAGAGTGCTAAATATCAATTGAAAGTATCACAGTACTTTTATCAAGCTGAAAAAATCAAAAACAGTACAATAGTATCAAAAATATCAACCCTGATACGCGATACCGTTACCGTGAGTAAAAATTTGAAAATATGCAATAAAACAAAACACACACACGAACTTTTTTTTTTAAAACAAATTCATTGGTGTTTCTGTTAGGTTATTCTTAAAACTTCATAATAACTTATCTTATAAAACTAACAATTAATTCTGAATATCATTTTAATTCAAAATTATAGGTACCATCCTTACTCATAGCTATAGGCAGTTATAGGTACCAATTGAAAGCAATTAAGTAAAAAAGCATTGTCATTCGAACTTCTTTCGCATTATTTTTAAAAATATGTAATAGAAAATGTATGTGAATTCCATTAAATATTTCGTAATTTTTCATAAAATACTTTTATAATAGAAAATTGTTTTTCATAGTAATATTATTAATTTTTCATAAACATAAATATCTACAGATGTGATTTTTTGAATTGAATCAATGGCTGTGAAATTTGATCTTCAAGGGACAAAAACAAAGTTCGAATGAAAGCTATATGTCGAAGAGTCCTCTAAAAGATATTTACTATTTTATAAATATACCTACTTCATTTTCATTTTGAAAAACTTGAATAGCTTCAACTTGAATTACAATTAATCAACAGTGGTCCCTAGTATAAATAATATTTGATAAATCAAATTTCAATATTTAACAGTCGAACGAAACAAAAAATTCATATTCTTATACATCGGTTTGGCAAAAATTTGAATATAAAATAAAATAATATAACAGTAAATAATTATTATGTACATATATATATAATTTTTGATTTTGCTTTAAAATTGAATTCATAAATACCTAAAAATATTTTTAACAATTTTATACAAAATTTTTAATCATTGGTTTGGTAGGTATAGGTACCTTTTATTTTCATTCAACAAAAATAATACAGTGGTGTTGTGTTGTATATGAAATAGAATGAGAATTGTTGATGAAATACAGTTGTTTATGAAGTAGAATGATAATTGTTGATGAAATACAAAGCCTCTCTGCATGTAATTTCATAAATCATATGGAATGAAAATGTTTAGATACAATGTTGCTGAAACATAAATATTCAGACACATGTTCCTCCACCTACCAAGGGGTAAAGAGCCAAAAAAACAGTGTGACATTTTTTTATATGAAGTGAAACATCTTTTAGTAATTATATAATCTTTGCTTTAACGAACTATTTAAAGTTTAAGAACTTAAAAAACAAAACATCATCTGGCGTAGATGGCATACCTAATGTGGTCTTAAAAAATCTATCGGTTAAGGTCATAGAGAAATATGTAATATTATTTAATAATGCATTGAACTACTGCTATTTCCCTAAAATATGGAAAATAGGGAAAGCTGTCATGCTAAAAAAACAGAGTAAGGACGCTACAAATCCGAACAATTACAGACCAATCAGTCTATTGCCCATATCAGCAAGGTGTATGAAACTATAATTAATGACAAAATAATAAAGTTAGTAAACGATAGCCAGCTTTTACCTGAAAATAAATTTGGGTTCAGAAATAAGCATAGCACCATTCACGCTATAAATAAACTAACCTCCGATGTATGCTGGTACATAAATAATAAGGGAGGTGTAGGCGCGTGCCTTATAGATTTAGAGAAGGTATTTAATAGTGTTTGGATTGATGGTCTGATATATAAATTATTAAATTATCAATTTCCAAACAATTTAACAAGATTAATAATGGATATGATATCCGACAATGAATTCAGAATAGCCAATAAGTCAAATATTGAAAACAAATTCGTGATTAAAAATGGTTTGCAACAGGGTACTGTTAACTTACTGATTCTCTTCTCACTGTATTTAACAGAATTGTTGGAACTGCTTGGAAACTTTAAGGGCCCATATTACTCTATAGCATTTGCCGACGATCTAATTACTTATTGTCGGCATTCATTGATAATGGTAAGAAAAATTTGGAAAAGGGGACTAAAGCATTTATGGCGTCCAAAAAACTTTTCTATAATAAAATTATCAATGAAAGAGTAAAAATTTTAGCAGATCAAACTCTCATTAGACCGGTTCATATGGTGGACTCATTTGGCTCAACATAAGTACAAGTCTAATGGAGAAAATAAAAAAATTTTAACGAAAATGCATAAGAGCCTGCGTAAATCTACACAGAAAACCCGAAACGGACTACAATCATTTTTATTCAAATAAGTGTTTGTACCAAAAAACTAGTATCGTAAGATTCGATAATTTTTTGATAAAAACAATTCGTAATCATTTTAGTAGATCTCTTAACACAACAGAAAATGGTCTAATATCTCGACTCATATATTTTAGTTAGTTAGTTAGTTTTAAAATTCTTTATTCTCAAATTTACAATTAAAGTGCTTACAAATAAAGATCGATTTTTATATAAATTTTCTTTACAAATAAGAGAATAGTTAGTGACACTTTTTATTAAGAAAATAGTGTTAAGCGCCACTTCAATAAAAATTTACAATTTGAAATTTACAAAATTTTTTATTGTGGGGTAACAATAAAGTATTAAAAATTCAATATACCCAAATAAATAAAAAAAACAAAAAATTAAAAATAATACATATATTACCATAATGAAGAGTACATTAAAAACAGCATGAAAACGGGATTTATAGCACCCGAACATTTATCTTGATGCTAAAGGGTATATTCAAAACCACGAGCATGTCCCTCTATTATATCACTATAATAGACAGGCTACATGCAAGTGCATAGAATATAACCCGCACATTTTAGAGACAAATTCACTCAAATATGACATGTATATCCCAGATAAGGATAAAAAAATAATAAATACTAATCTCTGGTGGTTAAGCCAATAACATAAATAGATTATCTAACTTTAGAACAGGCTTAGGGTAAGTTAGGTTAGCATAGGTTTAGTTTGATTATAGATGTAGCTTAAGTAATTTAGGTTAGTTCTAAGGTTTTTAATAAAATAAATTTAAACAAGTTTTGGTTTTTTTATGTTTTCCAAAATATAAACAAATATAAAATATTTCTTACGAAAAATTTGAAAAAAAATACTAACCCACAATTATAAGAATGATGTAAACTAAATAAATTTAACGTAGTTTTAAGGTTTAGTTATTGTCAAACTAGAATAAATATTAGATTTTGTAAGACTTTTTTTCTAATTGTAACACAAAAATGAAGTAAAAATAAAAATAAAAAGTTAAAACAAAAAAAAAAAAAAAATCCATTTAATATTTTGTAATTTTTCATAACATAATTTTGCAATAAAGAATATTTTTTTAAAGCAATTATAGGAATTAAGAATATAATACGATATAAAGAAAAATAAAAAATCTTGACATAATAATGTTAATTTTTTATAAATATAAAGATTCGTCGATGTCGTTTTTTGAAATAAATAAATATGAAATTTTCTAAAATTTTCTAAAAAATAAAACTCCGAAAGAAAGCTATTTGTCGAACAGTCCTTTAAAAGTTATTTACTTTTCTATCAATACCCTTCATTTATATTTGTAAAAACTTTAGATTTAAGTTTAACTTAAATTTTAATTAATCAACATGGCTCCCTAGTATAGTATAAATAACATCAGATAAAAATCAAATCACATTATTTAACGGTCCTACAAAAAAAAAATTTATATTCATAATAATATTCGAAGTGTTGATTTAAAATTTATTAATTTATCTAATACATAATAAGTTTATAAATATTTGTAAATATTTTTATTAAAAATCTGTAAACATTCATCATCATGTGCTCCAAAACAAAAATTTTTAGCAACAATTTGTGGGACCCAGTAGTATGTACATTTCAAAAAGTTATCTTATATTTTTTTTTGTTCTAAATGCGACACCTTATAGTTTATATTATTTTTAGAAGGTATATTTTATTTAAATAATATGATGTGTAAAATATTTTGGTCAAACTGTATTAAGTACGTATTTTCAGTTAAACTGTATATAATGTTAGCATGTACTTATAATTACACTGGCTAAATCGCATTAAAAATATTTTGAATATATAATAATAGAAAATCGAACTTACCTTAGATATTGTTTAATAATCTAATACACCTGCCCTATATACAATAAATTTAAATAAACATATTTTTTTTGTAAAACCGATTTTGTCAAGAAATATATTTTAACAAATTCGTGAATTCTTTAAATTTAATATTTTATTAAAAATATTGTTTTTTGTTTCATAATTTTATTTAAAAAAAAAAAATAAAATTGTGAAAAATACTATTTTATAATATATATTTACATATATGTAAACATATATATATATTTATAAATAATTTTTTAACCACTGGTTTATGTTTAAACTTTATGGTGGGTCTGTGATATTTTATTAAAATGGAACACCGAACGAAAAAAGATCGAAAAATCTGACAGAAAACCAAAACTGTCGAATTTTAGTTTTAGAAAAAATCGTGACTTCTACAAATAACCATCCAGATACTTTTAGAGATTTTTTCTAATAGTTAAGGTAGAATTTTCTTGAAAATTCGAGTATATGCAATATGCACAAAAAGATTTGAAATATTTTGTAAATTTGTATAATATTTTTTTCGTATAAATTCGGCTTATATCCGATCCGTTTTGTTATGCAATATGCAAATATTCTACATTTAACTATTGGACAAAATCCCGAAAGCATGTTCTTTTTCCTTCAAGATTTTGTAACATTCTGAATTTTTTTCGCTCGGAGCTCTGTCAAATTATTTATATTTATATTTTAATTTTTATAACAATTAAAATTTTTCACTAATTTAATTTTTTAAGCTCTTGCAATTTTTGGCAATCGGATTAAATATAATTTTAAAAATATTTAATATTTCCTTATTTTTCGCTTTTTACTTGACTAAATCGGATGTTTATTAGTAATGACTTACGTTTCCAAAAGGTCGAATGATGGACAATATTTTTAATTATAAATACTTCTATACAGATATAATTTCATTATATATGTATATATATTAAAATTTTCAAAATAATGTAAATAGTTTTTAGAATTTTAAATTAAAAATAAAAATTGAATTTAAAAATGAATATTTTCAAAATCTAATTAACCTGATGAAAACGTAAGCTGTTATTAAATGGACAAATAAAACACACATTCATTTCCATGTATTAATTTTATTAAATTTTATTTGTTTTAGTTTTTTTTTGTTACTCATTTTATTTTTTGATTAATACTTGTTATTTTATAATAATAATATTTTTAAAATATAGCTAAAAACAACAACAGTAAACAATAAGCTACAATTTAAAAAAAAATAAATAAAGAAAGAGTAAAAAAAACGAAAGTACACAAAATCTATATTTGATAGATTCTTTGGACATAGTGAGTAGTGACTGACATTTTCATAAACAAGCAGTATTGCTTGTAAATACTGCTTGTGCAATTTTTGTTTATAAACTAAAGTTGAAAATTAAGTGTGTTGATTCAAACGTAGCTCTGCTAACTTTTTATAAAAACTTCAAGTTTGTAGTTGAGAACACGAAGTAGAATCAGTAAACTACTCTACTGCAAAAAAAGTTGACCCAGATATTGTTTGTATTTTAAATCCGTTTCAATGCTGGCATTATGCCATTTTCCCATTTGTTTTTTTGTTTCATTTTGCTAATAAGTTTCAGTAGATGAGAGATAATCAGAATTTTTATACAAAGTAATTGTATATACCATAGTTTTTACTGTAATAATTTTAAAGGTGGACTATTCATCGTACAATAGAACCATATAGCACTACATACAATAAATGTATATAATTCAATAAAACTGGTACAGTATTGTGCAATGTATACGTACCTACTCGTAATTACCATTTCTGCATATGTACTTTGCTTTTACTGAGTTTATGAAAACTTTAAATATTGTTTTCTAAATAAAATGCTCTAAAGTTCTTGAAAAAAAAAACATTAAATTAAAATATAGCAGTTAAGTCGAATTTCAATTACCATTGACAAATTAATAAAAATAAATTATATATATATTTGCGGTTGTTTATTGATTTCTCATTTTCAACGACAATGGTGAAGTCAGTGCAATGTTTTAAAATAGAAATTTGATAGAGATTTTGAGCTCAGCTTTCAAAATTATCTGTAGATCCACTGTTGTATGTACATAAATAAATATTTTTCATTATAATTGAATTTGGTAATACGCCCATGACTCGATATTTAAATTGCTTTAAATGCCTAATATAGAAATTTAATACATACTTCTATAATTTAAATTGTGAGTTAATTTTTATTTTACAAAAATCAATATTTCAGAAACAACTCACTTCTTTAAACAGAGAGTGTTTACGTGTTTACGGAGGAACTTTTCGACTTTTTATTGCCAAATTTAGTACAATCACTAAAAACAAACTTATAATTATCAAAAATAAAACACTTCATCAAAACTAAATCACCACCAGACCCCCTTCCATAATGATTGCTAAGTTCTTGCTATTTCCAGTTATTTTCGTGTTTCTCACTCTTATTACACTATTCATTTAGTTACGGTATTCTTCTCATTCATTATCTTCTCACTCATCTCATTATTTTTTTTTATTCTTCTTTTATAACCCATAGATTTCTTTACGAGCCCAAGCGCAAAACAATTAGCCAATTACTTATTTATTAACGAAATGAAATTTAAATTAATCGTCAGGCTTAATATGTAACATATAAAAAAATATATATTGTAATTTAAAAACTCAACAAATTTTAAAATCGTCATATTAAAAACAAAAAGTTTCACATTTATGCATCAGTAAAAAAGAACTCCTTCACATCCTTAATCATATTCATACTACCAAAACAAAATTCACCATAGTATAGTCAAGCTGCTATCAAAGCTTTGTGTCGTATACTATCTGCTCTAAGCTGCTGGAACAATTCCGAAACTAATTTGAAAAGCGTAGTTGGCCGCTTTTCAAATTCTCAAGTCAAGAGGAGAATGAGATGTGCCGATGGTGGCCAGTACATCCAAACTTAACAGGCCTCTTCAAAAGAACGTTTACTTTCCAATGAGAGTCGTCAAGGAGCGCATTCATCCGTACTTTCTGGCCAAATCGAATGAAATGTGGTATTGATTGAAGACCTGTGCGATTCTCTAGGAAAGTTATTTCAACAGACAACGTATTATTGCATCAAAATTAAGGTGGATGAAATATTTTTAATATATTTGAATATATCGTTCTGAAAACGATGATGTGGTCTGGTGGAGAAGAAATAATGCCGAGCTCTATGAGCTGTATAAGGAGGTGGACGTTGTCTTGAAAATTAAAGTTAAGGGTAATAGTTTTTGGATTGGGTATGGTTCTTTTCTGTTCAAAAATATTATCTGTATATTTTTTTTTTGTGACAGCGAAAGCGAAGTAAAAACAAAACTTCAAACTTGAGTATGATTGAGTATAATGCGAACAGTTCGTTATTTAAACACAATGCAACCATGCTATTAGATATTTGATATTAAGTCTGTGATGATTAATTTTAATTTAAATTTGGTAAAAAATAATGTATGAACGAATTATTTTAAGTTGGGGCTCGTAAGTTATAATAATATACATTACCTCGTGGATTTTTTCCATTATACCTAATATTTGATAATTTTGTTATGTTTATTTAACTAAATATAAGTACAGTAAAAGAAATAAAATTATTAATTTATATTTGATATTTAAATTTAAATTCAAAATCAATTTTGTTGAGCAGAATGATAATAAAGTATAGTATCAGATAATGATAGATCTTGCATTGTATATATGCATTTATTTCTGAATTAAGCTGAAATCAGAATTCACCTCCTGTGTGTCTTGATAAATCCTGTATGTTTTGTTTTATTTTTTTTTCTGTTTTTACTTTACAATTAGTATTTTATTTAGTTACAATTAATTAGTAATTTATACGTTTTCAAAATTTTTTTTAACAATATACATACATATATTAAAATAAAAATAACAACAAAGAAAAACAAATATATATAATTTATTTAACTGATATTAACAAATAAAATAAAATAGCAATAATATTTTTATTTAGAATATTTCCGAAATTACAGTACTCCTACGCAAACACGACTAAAAACAGAATATTCAGTAAACATTTGATATGAAAATATTAATTCTTTCACTGCTATTATGCACTGTAAAAACAATACAGTAGTTTTCATGGATTGATCAAAAGTCGACTGCGAATCTAAAAATATCAAAAACTTACAGTCGTCCCCCTAAATATATTAATGTCTTTTAGAGCAGAGTTATTCGCAATTACCGACGTCGCCCTTTAAACACTTATCAGATTATATTAAGACAACCGCAACAAAAGTCCCCATCTTAACAGTTAATTAAGCCTTTGTACCTTTGTATCGTACCGTATCTATGCCATGCTAAAGTGACAAAACCGAAATAAATTTGTAGGCGTATAGCTGTTTCAATCTAAATCTACGAACTGGTCCAGCAAAGTTGAAAATTACTACGAGTTTAGCAAAACTCTCCACCTATTAACGACTGACAATTATTACAGGTTTCGGCTCAATAATGAAGAAGATATAGTCTTGAAAATTGGGAAATTTATTTATGCTGACATTCAGACAGACCCACAAGTGCAAGGGAGCAACGCAAATAAAATAACGAGCTAGTTCTAAACTATGGAGTCCGATTCGAAAGTTTTCTTTTGTTTCAGTTGATGGAATAATACCTGAATAACTTCATATTAAGGATGTTGTTCCACAGGGATATTTCCACCTAAAGATCTGCTTAATATCTATAAAACCTACATTCTACCCAAGGTGGAGTATAATTCAAATCTAGGCGGGCTCTTCAAAAACTGCTCTAAACTTTCTTGACAAAATACAAAAACGTACCATTCGCCTCATAGATGATATAAATGTCTCATTAACATAGTATAATGAGCGAACCAAAACAAATTACGATAGTGATTAGTGAATTCAAAATAATATTCACAAAGAAGAACCAAATGATGAACATACAATTGTAAAATTTATTTTACACACAAAGGGACAGATAGGGCAGAGGATATGGGATGAAAATGAATGATCAAAAGATGCCGAAAATAATATAAGACGGAGTACTGTAAAATAATACAGGTAAACCAAGATCAAGATTGCTAGAGGAAATTAAAGACAATAATTATTGTCGAAAGATTGGAGGAAACGAAATTGTAAGTTATCTGAATTACAAAAGATAGAACTGAATGGAGGAAAGTTATTAATGAATTTAAGATTCACCTCAAGCTATAGATCATGATGATGATGAGAAATAGCATGCTTGTTGATGCCAAAATTTTATGTGAAAAAATTTCGAAACTATTTGCATTTAATTTTGCAATATAATATCATGTTTTTTACTAATTTTATTATTATTATTTAAATATATATTAAAAATACTTTAAAAAATCTAAATAAATTTTTGGGTTAGAGAAAACAATTTTGAAAATATTCTTGAATAAAAAAGCAAACATAAAAGAAAAAAAATAAATAAATTATAATAAAAAAATAAAATTAAAAAAATCAACTCTACTCACTTTACAAACATTGATATATCATCAAGTAACAATTCACAACCAGGCCATTTACACATTCCATGGGAATATAACGGATGATAATATTTTGTTGATGCATCATTTATTGCAGGTGTATTTAACATTGGATAATCAAAATCAAATTGATTATGTAAATTACCACCAGCTGTTGCAATATTACTATTGCTATTACCAATATTTCCAGTACCACAAACACCACTACCACCACTAATAATACTATTATTAATATTACCATGTAAACTTATCGAATCATTTGGATAATTTTGTATTGAATTAGCTGCAGCTGCGGCAGCAGCAGCAGCTGCAGCAGCTGTTGCAATTGCCGCCGCAATTGCAGCTGATGATGATGATGTTGACGATGTAGATATTAATGATTGATTATTATTATTACTATTATTATTACTATTATTGTTACTATTATTATTATTGTTATTATTTAAATTTAAATCTAAGCCAACTGTATTTAAATAATTTCTATTAATATGATGAAAATTATTTGTTATTGATGGTGGTCTTGTTTTTTCTGTTGTTGTTGTTGTTGTTGCTATTGTTGTTGCATTTGTTGTTGTCGGTGTTGTTGTTGTTTTTGCTGCTGCTGTTGTTGTTATCGTTGTTGATAATGATTCAATATTACTTTGATGATTATTTTCTGATTTATTATTATCATTATTATTATTATTATTGTTATTAATACTGTTATTATTATTATTATTACTAATATTATTATTATTATCATTACCATGTGGTGATGATAATTTGTGATGATGTGATGATAAGTATATTGATGCTGCTGTTGTTGATGATGATGATGATGATGACGAAGATGATGATGACAGTGATGAGGATGTATTATTTATATTATTATTACTTGTTTCGTTATAACTTATTGTTAAATCTAATTTATGTTTCATATTATCTGTTGCTGTATTACTACTGCTAATATTATCATTATTATTATTATTATTATTGTTATTACTATTTTTATTATTATTGTTATTATTATTATTATTACTGTTATTATTATTATTATTATTATTATTATTATAATAATTATTATTATTATTATTGTTATTATTATTATTATTATTATTATTTTTATTATTATTATTATTATTATTATTATTATTATTATTACTTTGATCTACATCTTGACTATTATGATTATTAATATTAATATTATTATTATTATTATTACTATTATTATTATTATTATTATTATTTTTATTACTTTGATCTACATCTTGACTATTATGATTATTATTATTATTAATTTTATTATCAATTATATTGTTATAAGAATTTTTTAAACCATTATTACTATCATCTTCATTATAATAATTATTATCATTTATAATTGATAAATTCATATTAGTTTGTTCTCTTTCTTCAAATTGTTCTATCATTTCAATATTATCATTATTATTATTTTTATACACAATATTATCATTTATTTTACTATAAATATTATTATCATTTGAATTATTATTATTTATTTTATTTTCATTTTCATTAGTATCTATTATATTATCATTATCATTTAAATTTCTACTATTATCTTTATTTATATTGCTAATATCATCATCGTTGTTACAACTGTTTTTAATTTTTACTTTATTTTTGTTTAATTTAGATTTATTATTATTATTATCATTATTTACATTAGTTTTATTTAATACAATATCGTTATCATTTATATTACCTTTATTAGTATCATTTAATTTATGTTTATTATTAATTTTATTATTATATTTAGTAATTTTCCTATTATTATTCTTTTCTTTATATATTTTATCATCATTTTCATTATCATCGTCATCATTATCGTTATCATCATCATCAGCCTCATCCTCATCCTTATCACCACCATCATCATCTTCCTTTTTATTATCATTTTCATTATTGTTGTCATTAATATCATCAGTATCTTCACAGTTTGACATATCATCATTTGAACATTCTTTTGAAATATTTCTTGTAGTCTTCCTCGTTTTTATTGAATTATAATTACTATCAATATTATCATCATTCTTACTGTTATTATCATTATTACAATTATTATGATACTTTTTTTGATTTTTTTTTATATTATTATCTATTGGTTCTTGAAATTCCAATGATGATGTTGATAAAGTTTCATTATGATGATCATGTTGTTGATTATAATGGTAATAATTATTGTTATGATTGTCATTGTTTCTACTGTTACCATTATGATTACTATTATTATTATTACTGTTATATAAATTTTCTTGATATTGTATATTATGATTATGTTCTGTATAATGTTGATGAACTTGTTGTTGATGTTGCTGCTGCTGCTGCTGCTGTTGATTCAGCTGTTGTTGTTGTGCAGACATATGATGAAATGGTGATATAACTCCTTGCATTTGAGATTGAAAATCTGATTGTAAAAAACCTAAGGCAAACAAAATTTAAAAAAAATAATTTTAAATATTAAAATAAAATTTAAGTAGTTCTAAATGTTATATAATTTTTTTTCATTATTTATTTATTCATTCGCAGATCATCTTGAAGAAATTTTTTGTCCAGACGAGACAGATTCGGATGATCTCACTGAAGAAAATAATAATTGGCAAGAAAATGTTATATCACCATTTTCAGAGAGTGAAATAGTGGAACAAATTAAAAAACTCAGAGATAAAAAAGCTCCAGGTTTTGATCTAATTACATCGGAAGTCCTGAAAGAACTTCCGAAAAAAGCTATAACAATGCTAACACGCATTATAAACGCTGCTATAAGAATAAGGTATGTGCCGAATATGTGGAAAATAGCAGAGATAATTATGATACCAAAGCCAGGTAAGCCCATAAATGAGGTCAAATCCTACAGACCAATATCATTACTACCAATAGTATCAAAATTATTTGAAAAACTATTATTGATTCGAATGAGACCGATCATAGAAAATAGTAATCTGATTCCAAATTATCAATTTGGCTTTAGATCTAAGCACTCGACAATCGATCAAATTCATAGAATAACAGACATAATAGAAAAAGCTTTAGAGGAAAAGAAAGTATGCTCTACCATATTTCTAGATGTAGCCCAAGCTTTTGATAAAGTATGGCATCGAGGCTTAATAAATAAACTAAACAATATGTTACCTAAACAATACGTAGATATACTCTCATCATATCTAGAAAACAGACTATTCAGAATAAAACAAGACGAAGAGTATTCTACTATTAGAGATATTAAAACGGGTGTGCCTCAAGGTAGTATTCTGGGTCCCATACTGTATTTGCTCTACACCAATGATTTACCAGAAATGGAAAATATAACTGTAGCTACATTCGCTGACGATACTGCGTTGATGGCAGTAGGATCAAATATTGACGAGGCTACAATTAAATTGCAAAGAGCAAGCGACAAGCTATACCTCTGGACAAAGAAATGGAAAATTAAACTCAATGAGTTAAAATCAGTACATGTAAATTTTACAAATAAAAAATTAGAAAATCAACCACCATTGGTAAATCTGAATGGGGTCAATATACCCCAAGAAAACAATGCTAAATACCTAGGAATGACATTAGATGTCAAACTTAGATGGAAAGAGCACGTTAAAAAGAAAAAATTTGAGCTTGAAAATAAGTATAGAGAAATGTACTGGCTCTTAGGTCGTAATTCTAAATTACCTATACATAACAAGATTTTGTTATATAATCAGATACTCAAACCAATATGGTTGTACGGCATACAAATATGGGGATGTGCCAAACAAACACATGTACTTTGTATACAAAAATTCCAAAATAAAGTCTTGCGCAACATGGTAAATACCTCCTGGTATGTTCGCAACAGTGGTTTGCACAGAGATCTAAAAATTCCTTGCATAGAAAATGAAATAAAAAGATATGCAACAAAGCATATAGCTCGTCTGGAGGGACATGTTAACGTTGAGGCCACTCAATTGCTAGATAATCAAAATGATGTCAGAAGGCTTAAAAGAACTAAGCCACTAGATTTAATACGATAGAATTTCGTAAAATTTTTCTTTAAGAAAATCAAAATAGCAATAAATTAATGGTTAGTCCGTTGGACTAGTATTAATGGGAGGGGTGTGGTTTAGTCAGTAAAAATCTGGCACACAATGGAAGCTACGGGGCTCATTGTGTCTATGAAGATTCCCACCAATCCACGCAAAAAAAAAAAAAAAAAAAAAAATTATTTATTTATGTATACAGGATGAGCCGAGCTGGGCATTGAAGCTTACTAGTACATTCAGCAACACTATTGAGAGCATTTGTGAAAAAAACAACAATTACCTATTTCAGCAAATTCTTTTCATTATACCGTTATAATATTTATTTCAATTGATTACAAATTCTTACATAGAACAAAATTAGATATAGTTTGAACATCAATAGAACCTAATACCTAAAATATGACCCACATTCTTGATTTAGAAGAATTTATTTTTATTTTTTTTCTTTTTAAATATCTTATATAGTTAAAAGGTCCATTTTAGGGGTAAAATACTTTACGAAGTGTTCCTTGGAGTATTTGAAAAAAATATACTCTAGTCTATATTTAAAAAAAATATATTTAAAGTTAATCTGTGCTACACGGGATTAAAGAAAATCAGATTGAAAAAATAATGTTTAAATGTTTATTATGAAATTTATTTACTACATCAAGTTGGAGTAATGTATTTTTTTTTTAGAATTGATGTAGGTACTTAACTAACAGCTTTTATTTGGTGGTAACTTTTTAAACTTAAAAAAATTCAGAAGATTGTTATTTCGTAATAGGCACATTTCTAGTTTTATATAGAAAAAGGTAAGAAAAAAACATTTTTTTTTAATAAATGCATATATTTTCAAAAATATTCGACATAGACATAAAGTATTATTTATGAGTTATAGAAAAAAAAGATACCTTTCCTACAATATATAAGTATTGGGGTAGTTTTATGGTAACATCTTGAAGTACCTATTTGGTTTTTCAAGAAAGAAAATAAAGATTGTTTTTTGTTCCAAAATTTTCAACTTTGAATTACAATATCTCCATAACGGCAGCACCAATCAGCATCAATTAAAGGTTAAAATAAACTCCAGACCGTTATCTTTCTAGAATTTTTTTTTTTAATATTCATTTCTTTTATTAACAAAATTGTATACAAATTAAAAAATATTTAAAAAATTCACACATTCAATTTTTATATTTTACTACTCTCAATAAATTTAATTTTCTTTAACCGTGATATAGACAAAACATTAGTTTTGGTATAAAACCTCACAGAAAAATCCATTTTTAAAAATAAAAGTAAGATACTTACAATCCGAAGATATGTTATCTTATATATATATGTATATACATATATAAATACAATTATTATGTATCATAACATAAACCAAAAAAAATATATATATATATATTATGTGATAATTCACTCTTTAATTAATCTGTCCATTTTTGCAGGATTATTTTTTAATAAGTACCTACTTTAATTTTTTTACGAAAAGATCTAAATTAAAACTATCCTTTATTTCCAGTGGTAATTTATTATATATCCTTATCGCTGATGAAAGGCAACTGTTGCGGGATAACTCTGTTCTTGGTTTTGCATAGTTGATATTATTTAACTTTCGTGTATTGCAATTGTGTACATTACTCCTTTTTGTAATATGAATATTTTTTTTGTAGATTCCTTTTTCCAGTTTGTAAATTAGTTTAGCTTTTTCCAAAACAATAACTCCTGATAGCTTCAGGTAACCCGTTCTCTTAAAAATTGCATTTGTAGGAGTAAGCCAATTAAATTTATGCAAGCCTTTTATAGCCTAGTTTATTATGATACCAATTTTATCTTTTAGCCAAGAGGAACAACTAGACCAATTACATATATTATATCTAATATATGAAATAATATGAGAATAATATAGACTATCAGCGTTTTGTCTACTGAGTATGATTCCACTTCTTTTGATAGCACCTAATAAGGGCACAATTTTTTTCCAGTTTATTGATATGATCATCCCATTTCAACTTTTCATCAATTACAACACCAAGATATTTATATGTAGCAACTCTTTCAGTTTCGGTATTATTTACTAACAGTTTTGGATTTATATCGACTTTATTTCTTATTTTGTACACTATATGTATTTGGTTTTTTCACCTCTTTTTTTTTTTTTTTTTTTTTACACTCTACAGTAACTTAGGTAGAATCACCTTTTCGTGCTTAATTAAGTACGGTACTGCAATTTTACACTACAATCTACAATATTTCGAGTATTTATTTAACAAATTACTGGCTTATCAACTCATTAAATGTGGAAAAAACTACTGCTATTGTCAGGAACTAAGCCTTCTTAAATATAATAGTTTCATTTATTTAATTTGTTACCAGATTATACCAGATTTATAGTTAATTTATTACCTTTGAGCCAATTGTTGTATTTTCTCAAATCTGCATTTATTACTCTCTCTAATTCCTCGCAATTTTTGGAACTGTATATAAGTAGAGTATCATCAGCAAATATCTTATATTCAGCTACTAAATTTGCAAATTGTATATTATGAATATATAGCAAATATAATGTAGAACCTAACACAGACCCTTGAGGAACCCCAATATTTATTGAAACTTGATTGCTTAGTACTCCATTTATTCTTGTTATAGTTTTCCTATTTTTAAGATAAGAGTTAAGTAAATCCTGAGCCGGTCCCCGAATACCAATTTCATATAATCTATCAAGTAATACGCTGTGATCCACCGTATCGAAAGCCTTTTTTAGATCAACAAATACAGAACATACATAGTTTCCTTCATCCAATTTACTTATAATTGAGTTAGTAGATTCCACAACTGCTGAATCAGTTCCAATTCTTTTTTGGAATCCAAATTGATTCACATCAAAACCTACTACCTCTTGTACAAAATCTTGAATTCTGGCATTTACAATTTTTTCAAACACTTTTCCTACGCAGCTTGTATGTGTAATTGGTCTGTAATTCGATACGTCCAGCGTTGACCCAGATTTAAATATAGGTACCACAATACTTGAATTTAAACACTCATATATACCAGTAGAAAAACATCTATTTACCAAGCAGGCAATTGCAGGTGATATTACTGTTGCAACATGCTTTAGATTTCAGCTGTTATATTATCAATCCCTGGTGTGTTATTTTTTAACCGCATGATGATTTCATATACTTCTTTTCCATCCGCTGGTTGAAGAAAAATAGTCCGACTACTCAATCCATTTTTTACTGTATACTTGTCAGCGCCCTTAATTTTGTCTGCTAATTTGTTTCCAATTTCACTAAAGTGCATATTAAAGCAGTTTGCAATTTCAAGAATATCACATATTCTAATGCCATTACTATTTATTTACTTTATGGCCTTGTTAGACTCATTTGTCTTTTTTAGGATACAACTGTTAAGTACTTTCCAAATTTTCCTTTGGTCAGACCCAGCCAATTGTATTCTATTATTGAAATAATTTTGTTTTGCTTTGGATACTTCATAAGTTACCTTATTTTTTGGACTTTTGTATCTTGCTATAATTATAAGGCTATGAGGATTTTTTTTAGCTTTTTGAACAATCTATTCCTTTTTTCTATAATGTTTAACAAATCATTGGTCATCCACATGTTGTCTTTTCGAACTCTCATTTGCTTTCTTATTGTAGAGTTTACCTTAGCTTTTTGCAATATATCAATAAGATATCAGAATCACTGTTAATTGTCACAAGTAGGCTTCTAACATTATCTTTGAATTTTTAATAATTTATGATAGAAATTTCCTTATTGAAGATAGGTTCCATCTTTTTAACAACTTTATTTATTTTGGTGAAAACATCTTTATAATCTAAGTTTACAATATCGTGTAATTTTATATCAAATTCATATTTTTCAAGGTCTGACAGAATGTGATCAATAACCGTAGAGGAATTTTCAGTTACTCTTGTCGCATATTCCATACTTAATTTGTTCATAATATTGATTCCATTAGATTCTAGCATTGATTTATATGATCTTGTGATCTCTGCATCAACTAATAAGTCAATATTGTAGTTCCCCATCATAATAACATTTTAATTATTCGCTATTGCTTTCACCTGGCTTTTTATAGCATACACCGACTTTCAAAGTTCGAGTAGTGTCACTTAGTGATACAATTATTGTATTAAATTTCTCTACAGCTTCCATGACTTTGTACTCCAAATTCTGTTTTACGGAAATTGCAGTTCCACCTCCTCTAGATAAATCGTTGGAATTAAAGTAAGCTGAGTATCCTGGAATATTAAAAAATTTCTCCTCCTCTGAATATAACCAAGTTTCACCAATCATAATGACATCAATACACTTCCTAGTTTTTAAAAAAAACTCAATTTCAAGAATGTTTTTTCTTAAACTTCTTGCATTAAAATGCACTATGTTTAACTTATGGCGTTTGTTATTTCCTGCCATTATATGTTGGATTAAAAAATTGGTGATCCACTTCTCTTGTTCTTTGTAAATATTGCCGATATTTATTTTTGAGATGAGTACGATAGGTTTCTAGATCTTTGGTTACCTCTTTCTGGGAAACTCCAATTTGCTCATGGTATCTGAAGTATATATTTTTTAATTTTTTAGGACACATTAGTAAACCTTCTTGATTTATTAAAACTTTGATATTAATTCTAATGTACCTTCAATACATAAATAGTATTCTTGGTCATGTAAGTATGCTAAAAATATTCTAAATATATGCTAAATATATTCTAGTATCCCTCAGGCGTGAGAGTACATATATGCTGTCCTGTTCTAAAATTGCTTTCGTTGTAATCTTACTACTGGGGTTACATGTAATTTATTAATGTTTGCAGCTTCAATATTATTCTGAGGATTTAGAGTTTCGCCGTGAACCCAATTAGAATAAATAGTATTTGATGTTTTGTACATTTTGGTCACCCAATTTAATTTCAGTTGAATTTCTGTTACGAGTTTTTGATTTTGTGTTATTAGCTAGTGATATGTTTGCATTATTTTTTGACCATAGTTTAGGTAGATATTTAAATAACCTTTTGGTTCTTTTTTCAAATACTAATCTTTCTGTTTTATTATTATTATCTTTATTACCAGTGTTATGACTATTATTAGAATTGTTATTATCATTATTTTTGACATTATTATTATTATTGTTATTATTATTTTTATTATTATTATTATTATTTTTATTATTATCATTACTGGTATTTTTATTATTTTCGTTGTTATTGTTGTTATCATAATTATCATTTTTCATAACATTTAGAATTTTTTCATCCTTTTTCGTGTACTGTAATTGCTAATAACCAATTGCTTTTTTCTTTAGACCAAGCTTATTTTGGTATACAGGGCACTGTACACTCAGGGTCTTATGATTAACATCTAAACCTAATTTCAATTTCTCATTCGCTTTCACACAATTTATGCATTTGTTTATGTCTTCTTTTTCACATGTTGTTGTTTTATGTTGCTCATGACATTTTAAGCACGTTTCAGTATTTCTGCAATTTGCAGCTTTATGGTAAAACCCTTTACACTTGCAACATCTAGGAACACTAATTGCATCAAGGACTTTGTATCTTTCCTTACCAACCTTACAAAGTTTTTCTGCACCCAAAATTTTAGGGAAAGATATCTTATCTACCTCAATTATAGCATTGTACAATTCTTTGCTATATTTTTCCACCAAGCTGATTTTTAACACTTCACTGAACTCCATGAAGTCGTTTTGTTTTTTAAAACTCTCAATGATATCAGTTTCCGTCATTTTGTTGCTCATATGGACAATTTGAAATTTCGGCTTCATTTCAGCTGGTATTTTAATATCTTTAATTTTAACTTACAAAATGTTTTTTATTTTTTCACGCTCTTCTTTATTTTCAGATGAAATAAGTATTATTCCATTGCTTTTACTTTGCACATTTTTAAACTTTAAATTTTTTGGATGCACCTTCGTATTTAAGTCACTTTTTGATTGCTCAATTTTTTGTTTATTTTTTGGCTTTATAACTAATGGAACATTTGATTACTGGTACATTTTTTTCTATATTATTATTTTTTTTTATTATATCAGCATATGATATATTTTGTCCCACATTTGTGTTTTTTTTCAATTATTGCTTTTTCCATTTTTTTGCATATCTCATTACTTTTTTGCATTGCACAGGTAAACTGTTCATTAACCTTTTCATTTTGGTTTTTTACAACCTGGGTAAATTTCACCATATTTTCTAATTCTTTGTTTTGACCAATTTTTATGTCGTCTAATTTTTTTAGGTAGCTACTTTCAATAGCTCTTAAAAGTCCCGTAATCTCATTTTCATTTCTTTTTAGCGCTGCTTCAAATTCTTCCTTATATTCATTTAGGTTGTCACTATTTCTTGATACAGCTCTTTCCATGTTCTGCAATATTTCATCCATATTATTTATGTACTGTATACAATCATCACATATACATTTGAGCATATTGTTGGAGTATATAATATTTACGGTTGACTGATCTAGCGCAGAGCATTTTATTTGCTCATGATAAATTTTCTTACACATTCCGGCACATTTAATACCTGTTTCACATTTTATTTTATTTTTGCACTTATGGCACGAAGCCATTCACTGGAAAGTATCATGCGATGAGCGGTAGTAAATTCGTTCATCAACTATATTTTTCAAAAACTTTCAACTATACTACCAGAGCATGCTGACATCAATATTGACATCGAAGATTGAAAGCGAAATAAAGGGGTCTCAATATAAATGAGACAAAAAAAACCAAATTGGTATTATTATTTTGTTACTATTGTGTTACTTTTTTTTATATTATAATAATATTATTACATAGGCGACTGGCTAGATATATAGATCAACATCAAAATGACGCAACTTTAAATCCAAATGAATAACAAATTGAAGTTTACTCTATGAATTAATTATACTATATTAATAATAAGTAATAAAAATAAAAATCGAATACCTTTAAAGTCCCCGTATTAATACGCTAAATTAAACATTCTCACCCCTTTATGGAGCAGCTATCATATCAATCAAAAGAGTTCTTATACCCTGTTCCCCTTTTTCACATACCTTCTTTTTCCGCTTATGACAACCTCTCTCGTTATTTGTAAATTTTAGAGTACAGTTTTGATTTATAATTTAGCTATACATAATTCCCTGTACTATCTAAGATCCTAGAAAAAATTGTAGCCAAAAGGCTCTACTGGCGCACAGAAAATAAATTGACGTCAGAAGTTCAATGTTTTAGAAAACTACATAGCCCGACTACCCTTCTACACAAATTAGAATTTGTGGACAGAAAACAGTATTGTGATCTTCTCCCTTGCGACCTGGAGAAAGCCTTCGACAGAGTACCAAGAGAGACGGTCATCAGCAGCAACTCGTTATATCAACAATTTCCTAAGAAACAGAAAATTCCTAGTACAAGTCAGCCTCTTCTATTAGGTATCCCTCAAGGTTCCCCATTATCCGTTCAGATATTCAATATCTATATAAATGGCCTAATGGCTCAATATGGTAAAATCGACTACGGACTCACATTGTACGGCTACACAACCAAAGGTAACATTCAAAAGTTCCAGGTTGCTGTCAATCAGGCGGCTCGGATTGCCCTGAGCGCTCTCCCAAACGCAGCTATAGAAGCTCTGAGAGTGGAGGCAAAATTCCCGTCCATAAAGGAGCGAAGTATTGTCTTGTCGTCAAGGCTAATAGCCAGGGCAAACTTTGATCCACAACATCCTCTACATAAAATATATACTAATTTCCTAAAATACAATTCCCTTCCATACAAAACACCTTCAATAAATAAAATGACCCCGCTGGCTGTTTTGAGCAAGGTTCGTTAATTAAAGTTTTTTATAATTATACAAATTAATATTTGTTTTTAGTCTTTTTTAGATTTACAATAAACATGGAATTCTTTTAATTTACATTTACAGCTCAAATGAAATGTATTTAGTTTATTTTGTTTTTTTGTTGGTTCTTATTAAAATAGAGTTAGTAATGTAATGTTAATTAGTACCTACCTACGTAAATTAGATACTAAGTACAAAATGAAATTTAAACTTGATTTTTCTTATATTTTTAGTTTATTCTTTTATTTAATTCTCCTGTAATAGGTACATAAGTTAGATATAAGATCCTAATGAATTGTAAAAATTTTTATTTTTTGTTAAAAAGGTCGACACCCGAAAGGGAAAAGGAAAAGATTTATCTGCAGGTCCCACTGTTTAATAAATAAATAAATAAATAATTTTAAATACCTATTTAATATATTTTTCAACGCCGTTACAACACAATGTAGGTACCTAGGTACTTGAAATGTTTTTTTATTGATATATTCGATTCAATTTGATGTTAAACTAGGAAAGTTCTATATAAACATAATATGTCAAAAAATTTTTATATGTAGTTATTAAATTAAAAAAAAAATTAACAACAACTAGAATTTTCCAAGCTTATGTATAACAAAAAATAAAGAAAAATAAAAACCACTAAATAAATAAAAAAAAAATCAATTTTAAAGTTATTTCTGTTTTTCTTTAAATTTTGATCCTCCTCCAAAATCATAAAAACAAAAATAAAAAACAAGAAAATTAAACAAATAAGATATATATTATAGATATAGATATATACAATAGTTGCATACACACCACGCCCATTAACAAAAAAATACTGTAATGGACCCAGAAAAGTGAAATATAAAAACAAAAATTAAAAAGAAAATAAAGAAATAGTTAGTTTTTCCTATATTTAAACATACATCCATACTTATTATTATTTTCTGATTTATAACTACCCATGCATACATGAATGGATGTACATGTATTGTATGGGGGCATATGGACTCATGGGTTTAATATGGATAAGAATGCATATGAAAACATCTGTATATACATATACGTATATATCATATATATGAACTGAATGTGTAGTTGCATTTAGTTTGTGTTGTGTACTTTAGAATAATAAAAAAAAACAACAGAAACAAACAAAACAAAACTAAAAAGTTATTTATATTTATTTAATTTTTTATTCTTTATTGTCATAACCCTTCTATATCGAATATTTTATTATATAATTTTTATATAAAATATATTATATAGTATTCTTGTATAATAAATACCTACCTTGCGCATTAAAAGCTTGCTGTTGTTGTTGGAATGCAATACCTTGATGCATTAAATATTGTCGTTGCACTAATTGTAATTGTTGTATTAATTCCTGTTGTTGTATACTTAATTGATGTTGTAGTTGCATTGCTGGTGTTATATAATTATTAATATCTTGATATTGTGGATGTTGATGTTGATGGTGACTATGGTGGTGATGGTGATGACTATAATTATTTGAATATTGATAATTTTGTTGTAATAATTGTTGATGTTGTTGTTGCTGCGTTATTTTTTTATTAGTTACATTTAATTCTTGTTTAATTTCAATATATTTATCATTACCAATTTCTTCCTTATCATTTTTATTATTATTATCATTAGTTATTAATAATGAAGTTGATGCAAATGATGATTTTAATTTTTTTATTTTTTTTATTGTATCTTTTTGTATCCTTGTTTCTCTTGTGATTGGTATTACAACATTATCACCATCTTCTATTTCTTCTTCTTCTTCTTGTTCTTCGTGTTCTTGTTCTTCTTGTTCTTGTTCTTCTTGTTCTTGTTCTTGTTGTAATCGTTGATGTTGTTCTTCAATTAATTGATCACTCATATCATGATCACAATCTAATTGTTCAATTTTTATTTTAAAATGTTCATTAAATTTACCGTTGTTATTGTCTTTATTATTATTTGTATTATTATTGTTATCATAATTTTTATTATTATTTAATGTCGGTATTATATTATTATTATTATTTTTAAGTTTTTCATCCAAAAATTCATAATTTTTTTTTTTATTACTTAATAAAAGTTTTTCTTTACTTTCATCAACATCAACATCATCATCCCCATAATCATTAAAATCATTATTATTATTTAATAACGAAATTGAATTAATTACATCAAAATTTGATAAAATTTCATTTTTAATACGATTTTTAATACCAATTACTAAGTTATTATCATTTTCTTTGTGAAATTCATTAAAAAATGTTGCTGGAAATATTGTTGTTGTAACTTTTGATGCTGATAATGTTTTTGCTATTGTTGTCGCTGATGTTATTTTTGTTGTTGTATTATATTGTTGAAATTCTATATTATTTCAAAAATATATTTGTATTTTTTCTAGTATTTGGTTCAAAAAAAAATATATGTTATTATAGTTTGTAAAAAATCACTTTATTATTATTATTATAATAATTATTATTATTATTATTATTATTATTATCGTTATTATTATTATTATTATTCTTCATCAGTACATTGTACTCGTGGTCCGTGAGAGAAGGCAACTCCAAAGAACAATTACTAGCAGACCACAGCGCTGGAACATGGGGAGAATTGACGAAGCAGTATTTACAGCGGTCATCCTGGGTGGTTTCCAAATGCAGGTCGAGGGGCAGTCTGCAAGCCCTCACGAGGCAGGGCCATTGGTTGACGCCACTCTGCGTCAAATCACCCTAGCCTGCGACCGCTCAATGCCTTGGAGGCGATTTCCTCATGGAAAACAGCCTATGTACTGGTGGACAGCCGAGATAGCTGATCTCCGGAGAGATTGTCTCCGACTGAGGAGAAAGGCTCAGAGAGCTAGAACGGAAGAGGAGGTTAGGCTCAGGTCCTCGGATCACAAGGAGAAAAAGCGCCAGTTGCGACGTGCAATCAATCACAGCAAGGCGAGATGCTGGGAAGCGCTAAGAGAGGATATAAACTCAGATCCATGGGGTTTAGGTTACAAAATTGTAACCCAGAAAATTGGGACACTGAAAACCCCTCCGTCCATGGACATGCGCACCACAATGCACCTAGTTAATGCCCTCTTTCCAGTGCATCCCCAGCGAGCTGCTAGAGTATACAACCGGGATGGCGCTTCTCCGTTTAGAATGGAGGAGCTGGAAGTGGCCATCCAATCCCTCAAGGTCAAGAAGGCCCCAGGTCCAGACGGTATCCAAGGAGAGGTATTGAAGCTGGTTTTTCGGTATAATCCGAATATTCTGTTGAGTATGTACAACGCTTGTCTCTCAGCGGGAATTTTCCCCAAGTGTTGCAAGACAGCTAGGCTGGTACTTATCAGCAAGGAGAAAGGAAATCCGGAGCTACCTTCCTCATACCGTCCGCTGTGCATGCTGGACACTGCGGGAAAGGTTCTAGAGAAGTTACTCAAGCCAAGGCTGTTGTCTGCCATCGAGGCAGCCGGAGGTTTGTCACCGCATCAGTACGGTTTCAGGGCTGGTCGTTCCACAGCAGATGCCATTGTGGAAGTTACATCTGCGATGAGCAGAGCCGAGGACCACAACCATTTTTCACGTCGTATAGTCCTCCTTGTGACTTTAGACGTGAAAAATGCGTTTAATTAGGCCAGATGGAGCGACATGCTTCAAGCTCTAGAGCAGGAATTTCGTGTTCCAGAATATCTGCTAGGAATGATCAGCGACTACCTTGACGACCGTACTGTACTCTTCGATACGGCTGAAGGACAAGGGAGTATCACGGTCTCCGGAGGTGCAGCGCAAGGTTCAATCCTCGGTCCCGACCTTTGGAATGCCGCATACGACAGTCTGTTGCGCTTAAACATGCCGGATGAGTCAATGCTCGTCGGATATGCGGACGACGTTGCCGTTCTGATAGCAGCGCGAAACGTGGAGCTCGCCCAACTGAAGCTCAATCAAACCATGCGGTCCATCCTTTCTTGGTTGGACAGCCGCGGACTGTCGTTGGCATTGAGCACGACGGAGGTCGTAGTGCTGACAAAAAGGAGGATGAACCTTGAGCTCCAGATGCGCATCAGCGAAGAAGAGGTGCAGACAAAACGGGCGGTAAAATATCTCGGCATCATGATTGACAGCAGGCTAAATTATTTTGAGCAGATCAAGAAGACTGCTGACATGGCCGCAAATGGTGTCATGGCGCTGGCTCGATTGATGGCCAACATAGGTGGACCAAGATCGAGTCGGAGGCGGCTACTGATGTCTGCGGTCCAGTCAGTCTTGCTGTATGGTGCCAAGATATGGGGTCATGCTCTCGCAAAGGAGTGCTATCGGATAAGGCTGGGTCGGGTCCAAAGGCTGGCGGCGTTGCGAGTGGCGTCTGCTTACAGAACTGTCTCGGAGCCAGCTGTCCTGGTTATCGATGGCGTCATTCCAATTGCACTACTTGCAAGGGAGCGTCAGGCGATATACCGGAGAAAGGCCGAAGAAAATATAGAGTCAGTGCAGCAGGAAGAGCGGAATCACACGCTTCGGCAATGGAAGGAGAACTGGGAATTGGATGAACGAGGGATATGGACGAGGCGGCTCATCGGGGAGGTTACCCCATGGGTAGAACGTCGACACGGAGAGGTAGATTACTACTTCACTCAGCTGCTGAGTGGACATGGATACTTTCGGGCCTATCTGCACAAGATGGGGAAGGCACGTTCAGCGGAGTGCATATATTGCCACATGCACGATGATGCTGAGCACACTTTTTTCATCTGTGAAAGGTGGGCTCAAGAGCGTATGCAGCTAAGGGAAGTTGTACCGCGGTTCTCTCCGGACACAGTGGTGGGCCACATTTTACAGGGTAGGGGAGCGTGGGACAGTTTGTCACTCTTTGCGCAGAAAATACTGCGGAAAAAGAAGGTGGACCTAGACACCGCAGAGGTCCAACCTACAGACTTTGGCTAGGCAGCAGCCTTCAAGGCGAAGGCATTGGACCTAGCCCGAAGTAATGTGACAAACGGTTACAGCTAGTGTCCGTTGAGAGCGAGAGGTTTTTTAGTCGGTATGCCCAATATGGGAGACTCCGACATTGTTGGACGCACGTGCGCCCTTCACCCATAAAGGATTTTCCCTTCTAACAAAAAAAAAAAAAAAAAAAAAAATATTATTATTATTATTACTATTATTATTATTATTATTATTATTATTATTATTTTATTATTATTATTATTATTATTATTATTATTATTATTATTATTATTATTATTATTATTATTATTATTATTATTATTATTATTATTATTATTGTTATTATTATTATTATTATTATTATTATTATTATTATTATTATTATTATTATTATTATTATTATTATTATGATTATTATTATTATTATTATTATTATTATTATTATTATTATTATTATTATTATTAATATTATTATTATTATAATTATTATTATTATTATTATTATTATTATTATTATTATTATTATTATTATTATTATTATTATTATTATTATTATTATTATTATTATTATTATTATTATTATTATTATTATTATTATTATTATTATTATTATTATTATAATTATTATTATTTTTATTATTATTATTATTATTATTATTATCATTATCATTATTATTATTATTATTATTATTACGGGAGGTAAAGGCTGGTATATGGTCTCTGACAAACGTTCTACCAACGGACGTCTTGAAAAAAACTGGGAAACGCCTACTGTAATTATCAGCTCCGCCAGCAAATCCTAATCTCACCTCCTCGAAGGTAGGTAACATAGTTATCTGCGGGCACCTCCTGGTAACATACTTAGTATGGCTAACGAGATAGGGTCAAAGCGAATATTTGGCGCTCTAACCAAATAAAACAAGTTGGTGCACGACGGGCGTGTATTACTCTTACAAGCGCGAAATGCTCGAAAATCGAAGCGCGTCTGTATAGCGAGCGGCGACTTGGTCGACGTCTGTACTCCATGTTAGGAGCGGCCAGAATTAAAAACGGAGATGAGTAACTCCATAAAGACTCAGTTTATAAATATGCAATGGATAAAAGAATAAATATAAATACCCCAGGTGGTAATCTAGCTATGCTAGAGAATCCATCCTCCAAGGAGGCCGATCCCACGGATTCTGGGGGGGATCGCTTATTGCTAAAAAATAAATCTGTGCCAAATGACCCGGCTAGCAACCGGCGCTTAGAGCTATGCGGGCCTCTAAGTGTTAAATATGTTACCGAAGAACAGAAGGAACAAAAGCAGCAACCAAAAATGGGAAGTTACCCATTTCAAAGAAGCAACAAAATAGTTCGTTCTCCAATTAAAGGAGCATCAGCCGAACTCACTAAATGCAGTAAGAAACTGATCATCATACCAGAAAAGACGGTAAATGGAGGAACGCCGAAAGAAGGAATACACCAATTATCAGTTTCCCAAATCGAAACATCAAGGAAAATCCCTGAAGATAAGGAGTAACAGAAATTTCAGAAAATACAACAGCTGACAGAAATCATGCTGCAAGCTGCTGCCAAGCAGAGGAACATTAGTATGGACATCAAAAATGGCCTAATAAAGTTACAGGAAGCGATAGAAGTAATTTTCGAATGCAGAACCCAAAGGAAGGAACAAACGGAAAATACCAGCGAAATTCCCAGCATAGGAGAGCAAAATGCAGCATTAACCTCCGCAAATGGAAAGAAACGAGGCAGAGAGATCTATGCAGATGAGCATGGTCAAACCGACACCCCTCCTGCATACAAGAAAGGAAGAGAAGCAGAAAAAAGCGGTTGGACACTTGTGCAAAATAGAATTTCAGCGCAGCGACAACCCAGATTGAACGAAGGTAAAGTACTGCCAGGAAAAAAAGAAGCAGCGAGTAGCCAAAGAACACGGAAGAGAAGAAGTAAGATGCCACACTCGGAAAAGCAGAAGAGTACAAGGTCTTATTCACGATCAGAAGCAATACTGATAAAACCCACCACAGGGAAGACTTACGCTGAAATCCTAAAGGAAATAAAAGGAAGGGTAAGCCCTGAAAAAAACAGAGATCGAAATCAGAGGAATCCGCAAAACTCAAAATGGGGATGTGCTACTGGACATGGGGAAAGGCGGTAAGGCGGTAGTGTAAGGAATCTCACATCAAAGACTGCGATAGAGATTAAAGACTTGGACTGTGTAACAATCGTTGAGGAAGTTCAAAAGGCTATAAATAAGGAGTTAACGGAAGCTGTCGAATGCAAAATACATTTGACAGCACCAAATGGCAGGGAACAAATAACTGCGGTTGTAGTTATGGAAGAAAGCGATGCCAAAATTTTACTGGTAACATCGAAAATAAAAATTGGATGGATCAGATGCAGAATTAGGGAGAGAACAGAAGTTAAGCGATGCTACAAATGCCTTAACTTCGGCCACTTAAGGAGGCAATGCAAATATGAAGATCGTAGAGACTGCTGCTACAAGTGCGGACAAAAAGGACACACAGTCAAAAACTGTAAACAAAAGGCAAGGTGCTTTTTGTATGCAGAAATAAAAGCAGCAAGCCTGGAGCACTTGTCAGGATCCGGTTTGTGTAGAGTGTTTCGAACTGCACTTGAGGAGAGTAAAAGGCATAAAAATAATTAAGCTCTTACAAGGTAATTTGCACAGGAGCAAAACGGCCGATGATCTACTTTTACAGCTCGTCCGAGAAAAGAATATCGATGTAGTAATTATCAGCGAGCAGTACAAAAATAAAGATTATCAGAATTGGTTCTCGGATGTCACAATTACAGCAGCCATCTGGGTAGTAAATCAAGGGAAAATACAAATTAACAGCCATGGAGCAGAAAATGGGTTTGTATGGATCACAAACGGCAAAGAAACAATAATAAGCTGTTACCTAACTCCAAATCAAACGGCACAGGAATATCGACAGAAAATGGAGCAATTAGAAGATAAGATAATAGAACTAGGAGGAAATGTAGTAGTCGCCGGTGACTTCAATGCTAAAGCAGTGGAGTGGGGATTGACAGTTACAGATAACAGGGGAAGGCAAATTTTGGAAATGGTAGCAAGACAAAATTTAATTGTGTTAAACTCAGGAAATACCAGCACATTCAGGAGAATATTCCGGGTACACCGAAACTATACCCGATATATCCCTAGCAATAGAAGAACTTGCTAACAACATAGAAACCTGGATGGTTCTAGAGGATTATACTGGCAGCGATCATCAGTATATACAATTCGAAATATGCACGAGAAGGAGAGAAAGAAATCGCAACAACCAGCGACAAGGTACATGGAACGTCAATAAGCTGGATAAAGAAAAAATGGCCGGTGTAATAAGGAGAAATCTAGAAAGAGTAATGCAAGTGCCACAGAACGAAACAGGCAGAGAACGAGCAGAAGCAGTGGTGAAAGTTACTATGGACACCATCGCAAGAGCTTGTGAAGAATCAATGCCCAAGAAGTTTGGAAATAGAAACAGATGCCCTGTATACTGGTGGACAGAAGAAATAGCGGAATTGAGAAGAAAATGTTTGCGTCTCCGCCGCATAGCACAGCGACAGAGAAATGGAGCAGCAGAAACAAGCAAACTAGAGGAATATAGAATAGAGAGAAAAAAGCTCCGAATTATAATAAAGAAGAGTAAAATGAAAAACTGGAAAAGTTTGTGTGAAGAAGTAAACAATGATCCCTGGGGACTTGGATACAAAATTGTAATGAAAAGAATCAGAGCACCAGCATCAGAAAATCAGCTAGAAGCGGACGTTATGGAAAATATTGTAAACGCACTTTTCCCTACACACCCAAGAAGAAATGTATTGCAGAGGCACGAAGAACCAGGAGAAGCCCCAATTTTTACACAAATAGAACTAGAAGATGCAGTAAGATCTATGAAAAACAAGAAAGCCCCCGGACCTGATAAAATACCAGCAGAGGTCATCAAATTAGTAGCTTCGAATAATCCCCAAATGATGCTGAATATGTATAATTGCTGCCTAAAAGAAGGAGTATTCAGCAAAAGGTGGAAAGAAGCAAGACTGGTTTTAATTGACAAAGGTAAAGGAGTAAGAGGAGCAGCATCGTCATACAGGCCACTATGTATGTTAGATACGGCCGGAAAACTCTTCGAAAGGTTAATAAAAACAAGACTGCAAGCAGCAATTCATACAGCTGGTGGATTAGCGAACCCACAGTTCGGGTTCAGAAAGGGAAGGTCGACCGTTGTCGCTATCAAGGTGGTAACAGAAACTGCGGAAGCCACACGAATGGAAACACATCACTCGAGGAAAATAGTTCTACTTGTTACCTTGGATGTCAAAAATGCCTTTAATTCGGCAAGATGGACTGACATCATAGACGCATTACAAAATAAGTTTACTATACCTACGTACCTTCTGAAAGTTATAATAGATTACTTAAGCGAGCGAAGATTGATATACAACACGGTAGATGGAAAGAGGATAAAGGATTTTACAGCAGGAGTAGCACAAGGATCAATACTAGGACCAGAACTATGGAATGTTCTGAACAGTCTATTATGTATGGAAATGCCTGAAAATATACAGCTAGTAGGTTATGCTGATGATATAGCAGCTATTATAACGGCACAGGATATAGCAGAATCACAGATTAGGCTGAATCAAGTTATGAGAAGAGTGTATAGTTGGATGAGGGCACATAGATTAGAATTAGCAACGGCAAAAACAGAAATCGTTATGTTAACTAAGAAAAGAATACCAACTATAATTCCAATGCAAGTAGGTCCAGAAACAATAATGACCAAAGAATCAGCAAATTACTTAGGAGTTACTACTGATACAAGGCTAACATTTTGGCAACAAATCCAAAAAGTAGCAGATAAAGCAGCAGAAGCTACAATCAAGCTAAGCAAACTTATGGCAAACATTGGAGGACCCAAACCAGAAAAAAGACGAATCATTATGAAAACCGCAGAATCAATCCTTCTATACGGAGCTAAAATCTGGGCACATGCGATGGACAAGAGGTATTGTAAGAAACGCATAGCAGCGGTGCAACGAAGAGGGGCTCTCCGAGTCACGCGCTCCTATCGAACAGTTTCGCATTCGGCGGTCATTGTAATCGCGGGCGTGATTCCGATTGATTTGCTAGCGCAAGAACGAAGAAATATATATATAAGGGATCAAGCAACGAGCCGAGATGTCATTGTAGCAGAGGAAAGAAGGTACACGATGACAAGATGGCAAGAACACTGGAGTAATGATCAGCACGGGCGAAGGACGGCTAGATTAATCCCACAACTAGAAGTCTGGTTTAACCGACACCATGGAGAAGTAAATTTTTACATCACTCAGTTCCTATCAGGCCACGGATATTTTCGATCCTACCTCTACAAGATGGGCAAAGTAAACAATCCAGGATGCCGTCACTGCAGCGCAACACATGACACAGCGCATCACACTTTTTTCGAATGTGATTTAGCTGAAACAGAAAGAGAATCTTTAATAGTAGCAGTAGGAGAATTAACATCAGAAAATATAATTTCTGTAATGCTTGAAAACCAAGAAAAATGGAATGCAATAGCTAAATACATAGAATTAATACTACGTAGGAAGAAAAAGCTCAGATATTTAGAGGACCTAGAAGAAGAAACATAAAAGAAAATTAAAAAATGGAACAAGCACGGCTCAACTTGAAGTAATGCGAAAGCGGTTCCGCGTTTGTTTCACCGTGGGAAAAGGAGGTGGTGTATTTGGTGAGCCAGAAAGCGAACCAGATCGAGGGAGTCTCACATACCCTTGAAGTGCGGACCCTTCAAGATACCTATCCCTTCCCCACCGACCTAAGAAGGAAAAAAAAAAATTATTATTATTATTGTTATTATTGTTATGATTATTATTATTACGATTGCTTACCTCATCGCGGTGCAGAGGCCGAGTAAGGGCAAAGAGTCTTGGGAACAATTATCCAAAGATGAGTCCTGAAACCAAACTGCAATCAACAGCGCCGGATTAAGGTGTCACACGTACCGTGCAGATTATCAGCTAGACTGGGGACCCTGTATAAAAACTAGCCCAGTCGCAGACGGTGTCCCCAAATATTTGGCAGCCTCTGAGTGTAAAAGCCTTATCCCCGTATGGGAGGTCTGCGGGGGCGGACCGTTTGTCTCGCCTTACTCGTGGGAAAAAAATATGATGGAAAAAAAAAACAAATTGAGACGGTGAAGAAGATGGAGAAGGATGAAGGGAGTTCAAGAAAAGGATTTGAGGAGAGCCCATCAAATAGTCGTTTTAGAAGGTTCCCGGTATTACTCCGAACACCTCCAATTGCAGCTCCTTGAAATTCCTGATCACTGGCGGTGGTAAGGGAAAATGAGCACGAAAGCGGCATGGAGACTAATGTCGTAGAAATTTTCCAGAAGAGCGTTGGTGTTCTGGCCAAAAGAAGAGCTGCAACTCTTAAGCAAACGAACGTCAGGTCCGAAACAAAAGATGGCATCGCCATGCTCCAGGATGCCTTGGACACGTTAAAAAGCTTAGGAGCCGAAAAACTGGCCGAAAAACTCAAACGGAGATTCCAAGAATAATGAGAGACTGTGCAGATAACGCATAAGACGGCATTTGATACCACGAAAGCCCAAAAAAAGATAACTGTGATACTGCCAGAAATAGTCACAAGTAGAACGCTGAAATGAGGAGCTACCAGTCCGGCGGAAAAAGGGGCCATACCTAAAAAGAAAAAAAAGAAGGAAATGACTCCATCACTTTCTGCCAACGTACAGCAGTGGACAGAAGAAAGTAAGAAGAAAAGGAGGGCCAACCGAGGACCTAAAAATGGTACAGCCGAAGCCGAAGAATCGAAGAGAAAAAAGTATCTGAAGCTTCCTAAGCCAAAGTAGAGGTGAACGCCAAAAAAGTAAGAGCTACAGGACGTCGGCCCGAAGTTACCATCAAGCCAGTGCAGGGGATATGATAAGAAGATGTCCTAAGAAGCATCAAGGTGAAAGTTAAGCCGGAGGAGACAGGTGCGGAAATAAAGGCAATCCGGCAAATACGGGATGGCAAGGTTCTTCTTGAAACCACTGGCCAGAAAAGTTTGGGAAGTTTTACAAAGGCCCTAGAGGATGCAGTGGGCACTTTAGGTAGCGGGAGCAGCATGGTACAGATGAGGTCCGTAGAAGTGAAAGATTTGGACTGCCAGCGAACTGAAGTGAAGCAGGCATTGAAGATGGATCTCGGAGATATTTCAGTTATGAGGGTTGGTCTCACAGCGCCAAATTCGAGGTCACAATTGAAGGCCATAGTTGAACTTCCAAGCTCTACCAAGCTGCTAGAAAGCTGCTGAATCAGGGAAGGCTCAAAGTAGAATGGGTTTCCTTCAGGGTTAAGTTACGGACCGATGTCAAACGCTGCTGCACGTGTCTGAGTTTGGGTCACGTGGCTGGTTTTTGCAGGGGACCTGACTGAAGCAAAGATTAGCTTCCGCTGCGGAAAGGAGGGGCATGTCGCTAAGTCCTGTAAAGAAAAGGCACACTGCATACTCTGTGCCGAAACGGGAGTGCAACACGAAAGTCTGGGTCATACTATAGGCACAAAGTTATGCAAATATGAGAAAAGTCAAAGAAAGTGGAAAATGATCAGCGTCCTCCAGGCAAACCAAAATTGGAGCCGAGTGGCAGATGACCTGCATCTCGGTACATTGGACTGCCAATGTACTGGGGGACAGCCGAGATAGCTGATCACCTTAGAGATTACCTCCGACTGAGGAACGGCGGAGGAGGTTAGTCTCAGGTCTATAAGAATTGGAAATTTTCCCCAAGTGCTGGAAGAGAGCTAGGCCTTGTTATAAACAAGGGGAAAGGAGACCCGGAGCTACCTTCCTCGTACCGCCCGCTCTGTATGCTGGACATAGCAGGAAAGGTTCTTGAGATGTTATCTGCACAAAATGGGGAAGGCACCTTCAGCGGAGTGCATATATTGCTACATGCACGATGATGCTGAGCACACTTTCTTCATCTGGGAAAGGTGGGGTCGAGAACGTATTCAACTAAGGGGGTAATAACGCGGTTGTCTCCGGACACAGTGGTAGGCCACATATTACAGGGTCGGGGAGCGTGGGACAGTTTGTCACTTTTTGCGCAGAAAATACTGCGAAAAAAGAAGTTAGACCTCCTAATAAAAAAAAAAAAAAAAAATTATTGTTATTATTATTATTATTATGGTCGAGTACTTCAGTCGAGTACAAAACATTGAAGAAGTCTGCTACTAGTACACGAAATACGCGTATCTAGTATGATAAGCATATCAGTAAAATTAAAAGGTAAATATTTGACTATTCTCACTATTACACAAATATTTTACTCTAACGCTAGAAAACAAGTTTTTATAAAAACTAATATAGTTCCATTTTATTTAAGTCAATACTATGCTCTCAACACTTTTCTTATTATTTAATATTTCATTATTTATGGACTAATGACGAAGCTGTAAGTATCACAATTGATGCAAAACTTAAGTGGAAAGCTTATGGGAAAATGCGGGAAAGAGGAATTGAATATAAAACAAATTGAATCATTGAGAACTCATTGTTATCATAGTTGTCATAGGGATTTTAGGGAATAAGGAATTTATATTATGTTTTTTTATGTTCTTTAAATATTTTGTACCTTTTTGTTGTTGCTGTTGTGGTTTTTTTCTATTACTAATTTGATTATTTAATTTATGTTTCGGATTTTTATTTTGATGATGTTGTAAATATAAATTGTTTTCTTCTAAATGTGAATATGGACGTTTCATTCCGTAATCTGAAAAAACAATTAAAGTAATTAAATTTAAATTACATATTATTAAATATTACTAGGTTAATTTAATCAATTGCAGGAATATTTTTATTCTTATTACCATTTATTTATATCTAATATTGATACATTAATACGCTAATAATGTCTGTAAAACTTTCTACCTCGTTGGATTAAAGCAAAAAACGGTGACAAGAAAAATTTATATGCGAAGCTTTTTTAAAAAATTACCGAATATGAAATAAAAGAAATTAAAAAGTACTAATTGTTTTTACTCCATTAGCTTACTCCACCTTTCAAGTGCTTACTAACCTTACGAATAAATCATTTATAGAAAAACATATTCAAGCTCTAAGCCCATGAGAACAATATATTTAATCAATAAAATATGAAGCTTTTTCTAATTAGAAATATATATTGTAAATTCATGAAAACAACTAAAATCACCGGAAACATAAAGTACCTATTAAGTTTTTTAAATTTCCCTGGTTTGTGTCTTTAAATTAGTCACCTCAAAATGTTTCTAATCCAATGCCGGCTCATCCTCAAGTTCAAATGAATATTTTTTTTATAAAGCAAAATATGACAAACAGAAAACAAATATTCATTTCATTCATGCTGCCATGGTTGTAAATCTTGTTTTGCCCATTTTAAAAGTTCACTAAATTTTCTAAAAAAAGAACATTTATTCTATAAAGCAAAATGTGACACACAGAAAACAAATATTCATTCATGCTGCCATGGTTGTAAATCTTGCTTTGCCCATTTTAAAAGTTCACTAAATTTTCTAAAAAAAATGTTCTTATAGGTAAAAGACCAGAAGCAAGACATTATAGAGAACATATCCAGGAAATCATGACTGTTTCTTCAATTGGTGATGAAATTACAAAACTACCCTCTTCTTAATATCCACATGGTGTCTCAGTTGTATTCAAAAACCCAGAATAAATCTTAAACCAGAATGGACAGCTGTACATCGGTAACAACAATAGTAAGGTATCATCTGATATTAGTAAAGTATCACCTGATATCATCACAAATCCTAAAGTGTTTTGGAACTATGTCAAATCAAAACGAAAAAGTAATCAATTTCCCAACATTTATGAAATTTAATGGTAAATCTAGTAGTGACGCGAAGACAATATCTGAATTTTTCCGTGATTTCTTTGCAACTTCCTATTATACTTCTGTTTTTACAGCTAATGACAGCCACTTTGAAAATTTGAATAATTATCCAAAAACAACTTTCGTAAATTGCCGTATTAGTGAAAGCCTTGTAGAAAAATATTTAACAACTCTTAATAATAATGCACGCTGGTTCGAATGGGGTTCCTGAATCTATCTTAAAAAAGTGTTCCAGTCCACTCGATATACATTTTATTCAATATTTCCTTTCAATCTGGTATTTTTCCTTTAATTTGGAAAAAGTCTTTTCTAAAACCTACCCACAAGAAAGATGGTAAGGATGACGTAACTAATTACCGTCTTACTGCCAAATTATCCTCAATTCCTAAAGTGTTTGATTTAATTGTGTTTGACTCTGTTTATTCTCACTGCGCTCCTTTCCTAATACATAATCAGCACGGATTTATAAAAAGTAAGTCCGTGGTACCTAACCTTGTAGAAGCAACGGCAGCTTTTATTAATAATATGGAGGAAGGTCTGAAAACAGATGTCATTTACACAGATTTTAGCAAAGCTTTTGACATTTTGCCTCATAGTATTATATTACTGAAATTAAGAAAGCTAGGTTTTCCGGTACTTTTCCTAAACTGGATCAATTCATATTTAGTTGACAGATCCTATAATGTCTTACTCAGATTGTTTACGTCGACATCATTCGTAGCCAACTCAGGAGTTCCCCAAGTGAGTCACTTGGGTCCTTTTCTATTCATTATTTCTGTGAATGATATTACATCTGTGATTAATAAAAGTGAACTACAAATTTATGCAGATGATATGAAAATTTTCAAAAAAATAAAGTCCATTGATAACTCAATCCTACTCCAAACTGATCTAAACAATTTCTTTCCTTGGTCTAACAATAATAATTTACTACTTCATATTAAGGCTGGGTTAAACAGAATTGAAAGCTCAAACCTCATGTAAAAATTTGTTTAAATATTAGTGCATGTAAATTTGAAAGCTATAAAGCTACTTTTAATTTTTACACTATCTGGATGATCAGTTTACTCGAAGTTATATACCACTATAGTAAAAATTGAAATGTAAATAAAAAGAAGCAATACAAATAAACATCCGTTCTTCAATGTATTTTCGAAATATAAATTTAGAATCATGTAAAAAATTATTTTTTGTGAAAACGAAAGATCACCCTAAAATTTTTAATTTTATATTTTTTTGTATAAAAGAAAAAAACGAAAAGTATTTTTTTAATATATTACATTTATTTACACTCATATTTTAATGTTATAAAAATATAAAATTTATTTAATTTTAAAATTTATTATTTTGCAAGTAAAGTAGCTCATGTATTTCTTATTCGCATATTTCTGGGAATCCGTGGATCACATAATTGTGGCAATAAGAAATTGTTGTAAAAATATTCCAATTTTGGTTTCATTTTATTGGTAAAAAATTGATCGTCCTTTTAATTTGACTTGAAGTCTTTTGAATTCCATATACCAAAATTTATTTTTGTTATGTTTAATTACCCCGCACTTGATAAAAATAGTTATGTGATTTTTATAGTGCAATTGTATTATCATCAGTATTGTATTTTAAATACTTTATTTTTTTTTGGCCAATAGCTTCTTTTGAAAAATCATCTTTTGCTGACTGAGGCCATTTTATTTCTTCATAAATACCATTATTTCCAATTAGAGACTATTTGGAGTAGCTCTAAGAAAATATAATTGTTCGACAATAAAAAGCCCACAGTTTGAATGTTTAAATTAGTCTGCTTTTCAAGTTCTGATATTGTATTTTTTTTAATTTACATTCCATAAATCATGGTGTTTGTGCATACAACTGAATAGAGCTTGTATTTGATTATATTATGATAGCTAGAATTACTTGGAACTTTACGAATTTAATATCTGAGGCAGTGATTCCAAAATCTGAGGCATTATATTTCTTAATTCGTACCAATAGTTACAACCAAATTCATCGCGTCTATCAATTTCAATGTTCGCCCTATTTTCAAAATTTGTTCTCAACTTTTCCAGCATTATTTTTTTTCTTTTGTAGAAACACAGGTAACATATCTGGTTTTTCACATGTGTCTACTATATAATTTTTATCACATGAGTGATGTTTAGCTCTTCTTAATCTTTTATTTGGCTTATGTTGCTTCTTTTTTCTGATTATTGTATATTACTTATCTGGTATATTTCTTTTAATTGTTTTCTCTTCTGCACTTGGAAGAAGCATTTTTGTATTTCTTTCACTCCCATTTATTTCTTTCAAAAACTCTGTAAAAAAACCTGCCCAGTATTGAATTGGTCAACAGCAGCTGCACATCCACTTGGAGACTGCCCCGGAGAAAAATTTATACGGCTCCTTCCTACGTATTGACAACTTTTACTATTGAACTGTTCGCAAATATTTTAGTCCATATTAAGTAACAAACTGTCTGAGTTTTGGACTAAGCGTTACACAGCAGTAGTAATTTCTTCAAAGAATAGATTTGATATCATCAAAGTTACAAAGTTTTCTTCTTCACGCCGCTTACGAAAATACTTGTCACAATTTTCATGATGACCAAATTTGTGATATGTCACATTTGATATGTCTTTGGCAAGATTTTAATATAGTAGGATAGTGCGTTGGTTCTCCAATGATTCACCGAACTTTTAGTTCCAAAAATCATTCGATCTATATTTTGAGACAATTTTTGCCATATTGTATTTGAAATTTTTTAGTTGAAGTCGTAGATGTTAGTTTACGTCTAAAGTTTCTGTAAAGATGATTTTTACATTCAACTTTACTAATAACAATATTTTCGTAGAAGCTAAGCCCTATCTATGATAATAAAAAATCTTTTATGAGCACTACTGTCTCCATTTCCTACAAATGGCAACATAAGTACATAATTAGGTAATTTTTTTTTTTTTTTATGATCTTGTCAGTTACTTAGGTAGAATAACCTTTTCGTACTTAATTAAGTACGGTACTGCAATTTTACACTACAATATCTACAATAATTCGAGTGTTTATTTTAACAAATTACTGGCTTATCTACTCATTAAATGTGGAAAACTACTACTATTGTCAGGAACTAAGCCTTCTTAAATAGAATAGTTTCATTTTATTTAACTTGTTACCAGATTAACTCTCAATTATCTTTTGTCATTTATTATATCCCAATGACAAAGGGTACTAGACCAGCTCGAAAAACCAATGAAGCATTTTTTTTTTGATTCATCGGGAATCGAACCCGGGACCTTTTGGTTGAAAGGCAGGCGCTCTACCTACTGTGCCACCCAGCATATGTGTATTTTGTATTAGTGGGATCTGCAGATAAATCTGCAGTCCAACTACAGGTTCTTTTCCCTTTCGAAATGTGGGCCCTTTTTTATATATTAATTATTTGGTATATATGAAAATATTGTATATTATATTATTTTGTATTTGTTTTATTATATATATGCTTATTAATTATTATATTACATTAGTTAGAACCGATGTGGTTGTATTGAAAATTACTTTCAGTAAATTTTATCATTAGATAATTATTAACTAAATATATGGCCTAAAATACATCAAAATTTGATTTTTATATACTTTACTAAAATTAGTAAAGTCGTTAGTAATGTAGTTCTTTCGCAATTGTTCCTATAATATACTTGGTATTCGTTGTTATAGGAAAAAATTGACTAAAGAAAATTCAACTTTACTAAATCAGAGTCAGTTAACAAAATATACTCGCTATCACTTATTTCCTCTTCAAAAATGTTTAGGAACGAATTTGAATAGATAAAAATTGTTACTAATATACCTAAGGTGAACATATTCAAAAATATATTTAAAAATTACAGAATTTCAAAAATAACGTTTTTTATAATAACGTTATTATATTTATGTACTGTTAAAGTTTATACATCATACCTCAAATAAGTGAACACATGCATATATATTTCTTTATTTTCAAATCCTAATAAATTGTATTTTGAACATAAAATATCTAATTAGTGAAATATCATAAAATATCTTTGAATATTTCTTTTGGTAAAATAATAAATACAACGATAATTATATTTGAAAGTATGGTGTATACAACGAAATATACATTCATTTGTGATTATCAGAAAAAATTTGGATTGTTGGTAGAATTCATTGTAAAAAGAAGATTCTAGCTACGTAACTGCCAAAGCTCTGTAGCGAAATTTGTTAAAAGCAAATTTTTTAAGTGAGCGTAAACTGTATATTTTATTAATTTTTATAAATTTAATTCTTTTAAAAAATATTTTATAATTATTATTTTAAAAATAAATTATAAAAATATTTTTACTAAATATAATAATTAAAATATAGAACCTTTTAATAAAACAAAAAAAAAGTTGAAATGTTAAGGGAAATTTGAGTTACAACCCATTTTATAAAACAACATTTAACTAAAAAATTCTCAAAATCTAGGACAATTTTCAAAAATCAGACCATGTAGTTACTTCGGTATATATTTTGAGAAGTTACCCCGAAAATTTCATCCAAATCGGGTAAAAAATCTGAATGCCCCGTGCTTCAGTTTGCAAAAACAGCTAAAAAAATACAAAAATTAAGGATTCAATGGGTTTTTTAAGCCCTTTAAATTCCAAAATTTAAAAATCAAGTCACGTAGTTACCTCGGTATTGCAATAAGGAACTTATATCAAAAGTTTCATCAAAATCGGGCAAAAAATGTGGATGCCCCGTACTTCAGTTTGCTAATAAAAATCTCTTTAACCCAGCCTTAAAAAGTGTGCTTTTATGTGCTATACACGTCGCTCCCAACCAATCTTTTACAATTATTCACTTAATGCTGAATTATTGTTAAGAGTTAATTCCATTAAAGATTTTGGCGTGTACTTCGACAATAAGTTAACGTTCAAATTACACTTCAACTTCATTATAAATAAATCAGATTCCTTGCTAGGGTTTATGAAGCGTTGGTGAAAAGAATTCTCTGATCCCTATATTTTAAAAGCTCTGTACACAACATTGATTCAACCTAACTTGGAGTATGGCAGCCCTTGTTAAAGGTAGCATTATTTCTCCACCTATTTTTAATAAAATTTTCATTAAAAATAATTCTCGACTTAGATCCGTTAATCTTTTCACCCTGGTTCATCATAGAACTAATTATGGTAGATTTGAACCCATTAATACAATGTTAATACTGGGAAATAAATAGAAGGTCGTAATTGACTTCTCTAATTCAAAGGCTGTATTCAAAAAAACAACTGCACCAATACACAAACTAAACAACTCTCACTCCTACACCAAACCGTCATTTAGTGTTAAGAATTTAAAAATAAGATTTATTTAGAATTATGTAACTTTTTTATTTTTTTTTGTAAATTTTTAAAATTTGTAACGTACATTTAAGTAAATATTATTTGTAACTGCTTGATTTAAGCTTGAAATAAATAACTAAATAAAGAAGTAGATTGGATAAAGAAAAAAATACCCTTTGTAACACGAATGTTATGTTTAAATTGGACTACATGCTACGGAAATAGTTATTTTATATTTATTTTATACACGCGGGTTTTTCATTAAATCTAAGTTTACAGTAGAAGTTTTAATGTAAATATCTTATTTCGTTCGATCGCTTTGAACAAACTTTATTCATGGTAATAACCTAATGGAAATAATTTCTAAATTTCGATAAAAACGGATTAAACGCAGAGCTGGGTCGTATTCGAGTAAAAGTATTTAAAATACCATAAAAAATATTTTTTTTATGTAAAGTATTTACTTTGCGTTCCAAGTACAAGTAGAGTACTTGAAAATAGTATTTCATAATAGTATTTTTGAGTAAAAGTATTTGACTTGATTTTGTCAAGAATATTATCTAAATTTCTTTGTTAAATTACTTAAATAGTTTAGTATTTGCGTAGCTGTGTAATATATACTTTAAGTATTTGAGTAGTTTAATATAGAAATTAAGATAATTTTCAAATACTTTACTTATATTTGAAAAAATCAAGTCAAATAATTTTATTAAAAAGTACTTGAAAATAGTATTTAAAATTTTTTTACTTAAAAAATTTTATTCAAATACTTGAAATCAAATATGTACTTTTACTCAATGAGTAGTATAGTATTCGTATTTTACCCAGTTCTGACTAAACGGAACTGAAGTTTTTGTATTTCAAAAATACTGTAATTTTTTTTATATAATTCTAAGTCTATGGAATGAACACCATAACTGCTTTTACATAGAGATACAGCAATGATTATAATATACTGCTCATGCCGGCGTTATTAGAAAAAAAACCTTTAAAAGAAATTAATCTGAATTCAGACCCCCCAAGAAATTAATATAGTCATAAAAGTATACGGAACATTTTTTTATTCACAATCTGTATGTTAATTAAAAATAATACAATAAGTGAATAATATGTTTTAACTGAATTAATTAATAATAGACATGGGATATTACATTCCAATAAAAGTAATTTCCTAATTTACAATAAAAAATATAAATATATTAATAATAATGTGAAGAAATTTCTACAGATCTCCTAGTGTATCTATGTATTTCGTTGTATTCTTGTATGTTGTGTAATAAGTGTACTTGCTATTACATTGGGATGACTATTTAATCTATGATGATATCTCTGGCTGTGTCGGTGAATTTCGTCTAGAACCGTCGACACTACCAAATCAATGTGTGTTATGTAATTTGGCACAAACCAAGGTGCATCAACTAAAGCTCGCAGTACTTTATTTTGGAAGGTTTGTAATATTTCAATATTAGTTTTTTTGGCTGTTCCCCATAATTGTATTACATAAGTCCATATTGGTTGGAGTAAATATATTAATAATAGGAGTATCATCCTATATTTCAGCCATTTGTTTTCCAGTGGAATTTGAGACCTTCTACCGACGAGCCAATATAATTTTCTGAAATTTGTGCTTAGTTCAATTCTTTTTCTGTAGATGTGCTTTTTCCAGGTCAGATGACGATCGAAATGCATTCCGTAATACTTGACATTTTCTGTTTGAGGAACAGCTTTACTATTTAAAAATACTGTAGGACATGTATTCCTCCTTAATGTGAACGTAACGTGATTAGATTTAGTTTCATTGGCTTAAATCTTCCATTTGTTCAACCATAATTCGATATTGTTTAAGCTCTCTTGCACGAGCCTAGAAGCCACATTCTTATCCTTGTGCGATGCAAGTATGACTGTATCATCGGCAAATGTAGCTATCATTGTGTTTGATATTTTCGGTAAATCAGCAGTATATAGCAAGTAAAGCAGTAGACCTAGAACGCTACATTGTTGAACTCCAGAATGAATTTCTTTGAGGCTGGTAAAATATTCATTTTGTTTGACAAAATAATAGCGATTTTCTAGATAGCTTTTTAACAATTCATAGTAGTGATATGGCAAATTTTGTTTTAATTTGTAAAGAATTCCTTTGTGCCAGACTTTTTTCTCTTTTTTTTTTTTATGCATAGCCAAAACACCTTTTATACCGATTGGTAAGTTTGGCTCGGGTGGGAAAGGAAAATTTGGAAAGGAGGATGGTAAAAGGGAAGGAGGACAATTACGAACGAAGGTGTTAATGTTCGTCTTGAATTTGTTTAGGTCATAAATATAAAATTTGTCATGTTTTGGGAACACATAAGATGGAATTTGGTTCCACATTCGGGATTTTGAAGTTATAAACGAATTTCCATAACTTGTCTTTTGCCATCTAGGGATTTCAATGGTGTAGGGATAGGCACATTCTGCCCTTCGTGTTTCGCGGGGGAAACGCTTAAGTGGGGGTAATATAGATTTAATTTCCACTGAGCATGTTCCGATGCGTACGAGATATCTATAAAAAAGTGAGAGAGCTCCGACTATACGACGATGTCCAAGAGGAACAAGATGGGCTGTCACATTTGGGTCGTTGATTAGACGAATAGCCCATTTTTGGACTTTATCCAAATGTTTTAACGCAATACTAGAGGCGCCAGCCCATATGTGAGAATTGTACTCCATTTTGGGTCGTATGAAAGCTTTATAGATTTTCAAGAGGTCACAGGGGGAGAAGTAAGCCTTGCAGCAGCTAAGAAAACCTAAACATTTGCCTGATCATTCCAGATCATTTTTCGATTAAGGTGCATACCTAATATGCTTAAGCTTTCAAACCGCTGAAGTTTATCTTCCTGAAACAAAAGAGTAGGATCAAAAATGGAAATTTTTCGGGAGATTGTACAGCTCTGAGTTTTAGAAGAGCTAAACTCGACTCTGTTTTTTAAGCCCCAATTAGCTATTGCGACCAAATCGTGACTGAGGGAACTAGCCATGATGTCTCTTTTGGTTGACACAGCGGTGGATGTAGCTTCAGATTTTTTATGAAAATCTTAGGAGGCTACTAGAGTGCTGTCGTCTGCGAAGCTGTGGATTGGATTGAAAGTGGTTTGGAGCAAATCATTTATAAATATAAGGAATAGGGTAGGTGAGAGAACTGATCCTTGGGGAACACCAGTGTTTATTTGGAATAGATCGAACTTAAATCCGTCAACTAAGACTTGAATCGTACGATTCGAGAGGAAGCTTTCAATCCATTTGAGAGAAGAGAGACCCAGGCCTACTGCTTGACATTTTGCTAATAATGCGCTATGCCATACTCTATCGAAAGCTTTAGAAATATCTAGAGCCACAATATTTGCTTCACCCTAATAGTGCAAGCAAATATTTAGCTTCTCGTTAAGGTATGTCATTAAATCACCGGTGGACCGGTGGGATCTAAATCCATATTGCCTATCGTGGATAATACCTTGGCTGTCAAGATATTTGGTCAGCTTTTTGTTTATTAAGATCTCCATCACTTTGGAGAGGATCGATATTATAGCTATAGGCCTGTAGCTGGAGGGATCGCTTTTGTCCCCTTTTTTGGGAATTGGGTTAACATGCGCAATCTTCCATTGAGTTGGGTATACTTCTGTAGAGTAGGATAAATGGAATAAGTTGCGCAATGGTTTGGAAATAGCGAAGGCTATATGTCTTAGAGCCATAGCAGGAATGCCATCGGGACCGGTAGACTTTCTGATATTCAGATTCTTAAGTACCTTAACAACGGCACGGGTTCTGAAGTAGACTCTTCCGAAGGATGAGTTACTTATAGGAACTGAAGGTGGATTTTGAGTCGTTGGGGGAAGAGTGGAATTAGCAGAAAAAAATTTGGCAAATAAATTTGCTTTTCCAACCGAATCTGATATTATTTTATCATGGTCTATTAGTGACGGTAATGAAGATTCGCAAAAGTTATGCATGACGTTTTTAGCAAAGGACCAGAAGGTTCTGCTAGTGTAAGGGAGATATAAAATTTCTTGTCTCAACCTTTGAGTATGTAAAAACTTCTGCTGGTTAATTACCTTTTTACAATTATTTCTGACGATGTTGTAATTCTTCCTTGATTCCTCTGACTTATTGGCCATGAGATTTCTAAATGCCACCTCTTTTTTCTTAATAGCTTTCCTACAGACGTCGTTGAACCACGACGTGGATGATATTTTTACAATTTTTAACGAGTTAGCAATAAAAATTTTCATACCTAACTTAATCGTTTTGCTAACAACGTCTGTAGCAAAGTCGACATTTTTATGTTGGAAACACAAGGACCAATCAAAGCTTGTTAAAAAATTGTTTAGACCATCCCAGTTGGCTCGATTATAATGCCAGATCAATCTTTTGGGATGTACATTTTGGTTGGTCAATGTTCTTATAAAGAAACTGACATTTACAAGACAATGGTCAGATTTGCCAAGTCCAGAATTAACGAAGGTGGAATATTTCTCGGCATGAGAGGTCAGAAATAGGTCTAAGAGATTCATTTTATCGCCAATCCGGTCCGGGGTTCTTGTTGGACTTTTTACAAGTTGAGAAAGGTGGAGTAAATTAGAAAAAAGTTCAACTTGCGTGCCTTCGGCAGTATTGCGACTAAAATGTTTGAGCCAGTTGATATTATGAACGTTAAAATCTCCGGCTAACACAATTTCAGATTCTGGATGGTTTTCCAAAATCGTGTTGATTGTGTCAGATAGATTATCTAATTCCACAATAGTTTCGGGCCCACTTAATTGAGGTGATCTGTATAGAAAACAGAAGTGGATGATGTGCTTTCCAACATGGATTTTTACCCATATGTAGTGGAACAATGGGTTGGAGCTCTTGAAATTGTGAAGAGTATTGTAAGCAACATCATATCGTATATATAGGGCGAACCCTCAACAAAAAGTGGAACTAGTATTTATTAATGTTGAAATTATTATTTTCACTGTTTACTTGGGTTTCACTTAATGCTAAAATTGCTGGTTTTTCAGTATGTAAATGAGCTTCGACATCATGGAAATTCGTTGGTAAGCCACGAATGTTACAAAAATTGATTTTGAACATGAAAGAACAGACTTGTCGAATGCCTGGCTTATGTCGGGAAAAACTGCAGAGCAATAATTTTTGTTTTCCTTTAAAATCTTCATTTATTTTATTTACAATTCTATGTATTTGTTCTACTGGGGAATGTTTATGTCTGAAGCCAAATCGGTGTGCCATAAACTTTTTTGGTTAACTATTGGTTGAAGTCGTCGTTGGTTTAGTTTTTCCATCACTTTAGATAACGCTGGAAGAATACTGATTGGCCGATATGATTTGACGTCTTCATATATTTTGCTGATTTTAATATCATTAGGATTTGCGAAATCTTCCATTGATTCGGGTAAAGTTTAAGCCTTACGACCGCATTGAAGATTTGTGTCAGTTAAATAAGGCCACATGGTGAAATTTGGAGTAATATGTTTCCAGTGATCAAATTATATCCTGGTGACTTTTTCCCGTTGATTTCCTTCATTATTACTTGGTTTAACTCTTTCTTATGAAACTTTTTTATTGGTAACTCCATCTGGTAAGCAGGGTGTGAATACGCTAGCAAGGTGTTCTGGGAATGGATTGGCTTTTTCTTCATCATTTCTTGTCCATTTGCCAATTGGCTGTCGAAATGGTGTGTTTGACTTTTTTTTTGCCTTCCACAGATCATAGTCAGTTGTTTTGGTTGCCGTAAATTTAGACAGATATTGTTGAACTGCTTCTTTGTTTTCTTTTTTTAGCTCATATTTTAGTTTCTTAATTATACGATTTAACTGTCTTTTGATGTTCCTTTTCTGTTTTGGGATTTTTGTGTTTTTCCATTGTTGCGTCAGACCGCGCTTATTTTCAATCATTTCCCTTATTTTACGCGAAGTTCGATATGTAATAAGCCTTTCAAAAGAATTGGGTGTAGCTGCCCAAGATGCTTGTTGTGTTGTTGGTGAAGTCGTTGGCAGCAATTTCAATGTCTTCCTTTGTTTTCAACGGAATGTGTAGATAGAGTTTATAAATATTCCCGGAACTGAACCCAGTTTGTTTTTCGGCTGCATAACGTCGGGGGTTTCTCCTTATTTATTACCAAATCATGCAGAGTCATAATTATTGGCGAGTGATCTAATGATAATTCTAACAAATATTCTATCTTTAATTTTTGAAGATCAATTCTTTTTGCAATAAAGCAGTCTGGTAAATCTGGAATTTTATTTGTATCAGATGGCCAGTACGTTGGGGTATCAGGTGATATAAATTGTAAATTTCTGCTTTCCATTGACATTAGAAGCTCTCTGTACGTAATTAATCTGGATCACCAATGGGTATGTTTCGCGTTGAAATCTTCAACACATATAAATTTGTCGCCAAGTGTATCGAGAAATGTGTTAAGCTGGTATCTATTTATAGTATGTCGTGGAGGGCAGTACACTGATGAGAATATATATTTTCCCTGACTTAGTGAAACCTCAATGTTGGTTGCTTGTAGATAATCAAACGAATATTTTGAAGTTTCGGCATGTTTAATGTTTGTTTTGATTAATATTGCTGCCCCTTCGCGAGCTCTTCCACTTGGGTGATTAATAGTATATATTTCGTAGCCTATCATTTTGAAAAATATTTATTTGTGAAGTGTGTCTCTGAAATTAGCATTATATCAATGTAATGGGTTCTTAGAAAATATTTTAGCTCCTGTACATTTTGACACTGACCATTGATATTCCAGAGAGCAATCTTAGTATTGTTTTGAGACATCTATGCGAGCTTAGACACGATAGTAGTCAAGAGTGTTAACATTCCTGACATTTGGGACATGAGTGTTTTCATCATAGCTTTTAATTCAGACATATCATTATTTTCCGTTGTAACATTTTCCTTGATATTTTCAACCTTTTCTTGCGACTTGGACTGATTTAAGACTTCAGCGAAAGTGACATTGTTAATAATTTTTGACTCTGTAGGTAATTTGTTATTTTGTTTTTCTATTATTTTTTCGCGCAATGCTGGATACATTTTTTTACGCAACTCTTGATATACTTGAAAGCCCCTATAATTTGCTGGATGATTCTCACTACAGTTTATACATTTGACGTTTTCATCTTTTGTTTTTCGTGGGCACTCAGAAGTTGGATGATTTTTGGTGCACTTAATGCATCTTGAGTTTAAGTTGCAGTATGCTTTTGTATGTCCAAACCTTTGACAGTTTCTACATTGTGGTATATCTTTTTTCGCGAATGGGGTCTCAAATCTAACAATAGTGTGACACAGTCTTGTGATCCTAAATATCTCTTTGTTATTGGCCTTCGTTTCGAGGTCTAAGAAGAACATTGGCAAATGATTTCCGCTTTTGTTTTTTACTACGAAGATGTTTCGAACAATATGTCCCTCTTTTTTAAACTCAACTTTTATATCTTCTATGTCAGCGGACTGATGTAAATTTTTTAGAACAACTTTATACGGTCTATCTATGTTAAATTGATATGAGTGAAATTGTGCTCCAATGTCTTGAAATTTTTTAACTGCTGCTGAATATTGATCTTTATTTTTTGTTATTATTTTGATTTGGTTTTTTGCTACCAGCTTAAAAGTGAAATCTTAAACCACACTTTTCATATCGTCCTTCAATTTTTGGAATATTTTCAACCCCATGTATGAATAATGGGGGTGGACGAATTTCATTAATTTGTTCCAGTTTATTAATTTCCACATTTCCAGTATGATTCTTATCATTTATGTAGTCGTTATTCCGGTCTGGGTCTATTAGAGCATAAGGGTTAGCTCCTACAATTTTATTCATATAATCGGTGAGCGGTTTTTGCTTTATTTGTTTTCTTGCCTATTGTTGTGTTTCAGTTGGGCTTAAGATGTGGCTTTTTCTTTTTGATGCTTGAGTTCTACATTGTTCCTCATTTGATTTGTTGTAATTTTGTGTTGAAACGCCTGTTTTTGGTGATACGTTTGTAAGAGGAGTTGCATCCCCTACATTTTGTGTAATTCCGTCCTCTTTGGGAGGAGTTCTAGATATTGGCATTTTATAGTTATTATGATATTGTACATATAGGTATTACTTCTAGTTCATATAAAGGATATAATTTATAAATTTTTTTTAATATTGTTAGTATATATATACCATTCCAGAGTGATTAAATGCAATTAATATATATACATAAGTATATACATAGAATTTTATTCAACACAAGAATGGTAATATTATATTCAATATTATATAATTAATATAAATAAATAGGAGTAACTATATACATACAATTGTATACAGTTATATACTATAGAACGAAAATATATAGAATTTGATTATAGTTTTATTTGTAAATATTCTGTATATAATACTGTAGATATTATTAGTAGCTAAAATTTATTACATAAAATTTTTATTTTTTTATTTATACTATTATATTAATTAGCTATTGATATAGTTCACCAACAGATGTCGCTCCTTACACTGTAACAGTGGTTTTATTTTGCACTTGACCACACCGTTTTTATCAATATTCTGTCAGGGTGTCAAAAATGACAGTAACAAATTTTGAACGGTCGCGATTTTGATTATAATTTTTTATTTATTTTATAATATTTTTTTTTGGCGCGAATTTACAACAACAAAAAGAAGAAAAGCATCATTACGTGATTTTGTTCAGAAATAGGAACACTCCGATGAAACTTACGTTTTAGTTCAGCTACTTGGACAAGAATCTTAAACGATAAGAACAGAAATGTTCATGATAAATTTAAATATAAAATGAAGTTAAAGTTCCCAAAAAAATATCTTGTTTAGCAACCAATTTTTTTCTACGATAAACGACGACAATGATGTGGCCAAGTAAACCATCAAAAGTAATTACTCCTTACTTACAAGATAATAAAATAAATAATATACTTTTCACACCTTTGAGTTGAAATACCTGCAAATCATGATGAGAAATCAGATCAAAAAAGGGTCAAAAATATCTGGATGCTTGAAAAGACTTAAGTATTTGGGACAATGGGCGTGGGTCGATTTGTTGTAAAACAAAATGTCGAATTAAAAATATTGAAAAACAATATATTAAAAAAAAAGGTTGAAAAAAAGTTTAGAAAAATAAAATATTGGTAAATTAGGTTAGCTCCTTCGTTTCTTGTGGATTCTAGGGTAGATACTTCGTTTCTTCTAAATAAATATTTTAGAAAAGCATATAACCCTAATTTTTAATCCAACTTTATAATCCCAACTAATTCAGAATATTGAATTTACATAAGTGTGTATAAATCTATAATTATAAAAGGGAAAGTTTGTTTGTTTGTTCGCTATACATGCCCACAGTTTTAAAGATAAAGTTCTGAAATGACCAGTTATTCATGACCAAAAACGGAACCGGACGCGGTACTTTACAAAGCTATCAAATGACAGGTTTGAGTTGCTGCCATACAACTATACTAGCACCTATCAGGAATGTTTCAAAAACCAAATATTTAACAGATCTGAAAATGTACACTTTGGTACTCTTTCAAAAATTAAGAAATGCTATTGTTTCCAATTTAAAAAATTTGGACTGGTTCAGGTCGATATCGTTCTCCTAGCTCCTAGCACCCTAGCAATATCAGCAATATTTCAAAAACCAATTGTGTTGCAGACATGAAAATTTACACTTATATACTCTTTCACAAACTTTCACTCTTTCACAAACAGAAACTTCGACTGTTACCGATTTCGAAATTTTGGACTGCTCGTTTCTGTGCCATGCAACTTCTGTCACCTATCTGGAAAATTTCAAAAACCAATTGTGTTGTAGACATGAAAATACACAGATACTCCATCAAAAATAAACAAATACTTTACATATTTAAATGATTGTAGTAAAATTCTAAAATCAAAAAAAAGAAAGAAAAACTCATAATTTCTTTTATTTTCTTAAAATCTTTATTTGAGAGAGAATGCGTATTTTACTCTAATATATTATTAGTGTGTGTTGTGTAAGGCAATACATGCAGGCTTTTTAAGAGCAATTTATATAAATAATATTAGATTGAATCATGTCCATATGTATATGTTTATTAGGATATAGTATCAAAAAAGTATTTTGTATTTCTTATCGTATATTCCCTTTTTTTATATTCTTCGCAACATCTATTATAATAGACAAGCTCATCTTATCTCGCTTCTCCTTGGTATATAAAGAAGTTTTACATAAAAAAATAATGCGCACACAGTTGACTTTTGTTTTATTTATATGGTTTTATTATTCCCCAAATACATTATGCATATGCGATAAAAAACCAAAAACAAATAGTTATTATTATTCGTTACAATGAACCCATTTACATAGATATGTCAAATAAAAACAAAAAAAGAAATATATCTAAAATAAAAACTCACTTGAATTCTTAATTATTTATTTTTTTAAGTAACTGTTTTTAAGTTTTGGTCATTTGTAATAATAATACAGTTTTTATTAAAAATATGGTACTCTTTAATGACAAAAATTTTTATTTTTAGCAATTTTATTAACTAAATGCCCCTTACTGTAGAGAATATATCGGAAACGAAACAGTATATGAGAGACGTGTATTTATATGTTATAAATAAAATTTTCTAATATCGAAACTTTTTATTAAACACGAGTGGTTTCTGCTATATCGTGAGAAGTCTATGTCAGTACGTAAATTACTGTTCTTTTAAAAACTTTAAATTTGGCTTCAACTTGAATTATAATTACTCAACAGGGCTCCTAGTTTGGTTTTAATTATGTATAGTATATTTTTTAAGTTGAGTTAAGAATATTCAATAGCAATAAATAAGTAGGTATCCTAATATAATTTTTTTTTTTGCACATTGTATGTATATCCATAAGTAAGTATATTGTATATGTATATTGTATATGTTGGGTTGATTATGTTATGCATAAATATTAGGCATAGACTTTTTCGTAGGATGGTGGGATATTATGTAATTAGAACCACTAAACAACATTTACTACGTATACGTGATAGCTTGGTAGCTTGACTTGAATTCTTCTTGAAATTTCAAGCTGTGATTCGATTGATTAGCTTGAGTGACTGTCAGCTTGAAAATAGCTTGAATTTGACATATGTGTTTTTGGTGACATAAATTTTGATGGCTAAAATTTTTAAAACTTTATATAAATTTAAAGATTAAACAAAACGATTAAAATTTTTTAATTTTAATACTCTTTTAAGTCTTCTATTTTTTAAATTCTCTCTAAATATTAACAAAACTTCGTAAATTTTTGGCATTAAATGCCAAATCAAGCTTTCAAGGTCAAGCTGCGAATTTGATTAAAATTTTCAAATCAAGTAAGTATAAGTTTTTGTGATTGACGTGAGTGTAGCTGATCTTAAGAAACTGGCATAAGTCATATATTTTTGCAACCCCGGCGGGTTGGGGTACGAAATATCCGCAGTAAGGCATGCTTGTGGTAAAAGTCCACTAAAATCCTAGAAAAATCCAGAAGCGACTGACCCAGAATGGGCGGCTTTCTGGTCTGCGACTGATCCCAGAGGGACGGCAGGAATAAAAGGTATCGCCTTGTACAAGGGAAATATTATCCTTAGGCTAGGAGATGGAACTCCGAATTAAAACAAAAAACAAAGTATGCAATGAATAAAACTCAAAGATTGTATACCCCAGGTGGTAATCCAGATCTTCTGGAAAATACAACCTCTTTCGAGGCAGGTCTCACGGATTCTGGGAGAGACCACTTATTGCAAAACCACGAAAGCAGAGCTGCTTTAATTGACCCATTCAGAAGAAAATCTGGGGTCCAGAGAACACCTCCAGCAGAATCTCAAAAGATCTACGAAAACATGTCTCAAAAAGACAGCTATAGAAAACCCGACGAGGGTAATAATAACGAAAACGCAGTTGAGGCAAAAAATAATCAACTTAATGCCAGAGTTACAGAATTAGAAATCTTATGCAGGGAATTGAAAAATGAACTCTGCATAATTAAAGAAGAAAATGTGAAACTAAAAACTTCACAAAACATGTCTACTAAAAGAGTAGTACTAAAAACTGATGATGAATTTCATACAGATGATGAAGAACTAGCTCGAGAAACCGACTGGATCTTTAAAACAAAAAGAATCTGTAAAAAAAGAAAAGCAGAAAAATCACCTACTTTAAGCCCAGAAAATGTTGCGGACAAAGTAGAGAAAAATGTGCAAATAAATGAAGTTGCCAAAAGTAAAAGAAAAGGTAAACCTCCTCCAGTTATACTTAGTAATGTAGTGGAATACCCTCAAATAAACAAAAAGTTAAAAGAAACCAATATTAAATATAAAGTTAATATGCTTAACAATAAGCAACTAAACATCAATGTTGAAGAAGAAAAAGAATATAGAGAATTGACTAACGCAATAAATGAACCCAATGTTGAATGGCACACTTATAAAAATAAGAGCACCAGGCCTATTAAAGTAACGATTAGGTATGTACATCCGTCATGCCAACCTGAAGATATAAAAAATGAATTGAAAGATAGAGGCTTCAAAATTCTAGAAGTCACAAATAAAATAATAAAGAAAAAGGAAAATAACAAAGAATCTACGGTACGTCTTCCTCTCTTTATGCTAACATTCGAAAACTCTGAAGATTTAAACAAAATATTCAAAATTGAATTTATCCAGCACATGAGGGTTAAAATGGAGGCTATTCGTAAAACGACCACCATTCCTCAATGTAAGAGATGCTAAAGATTTGGCCATACACAAAAGTTTTGCCACCGTCTAGCTCAGTGTGTTAAATGTGCTGGTCCCCACTTAACAATTTCTTGTAAAGAAAAAAAAAATATTAAGCCTAAATGTGCTAATTGCCTTGAGGCACACCCAGCGAGTTATCGTGGTTGCCAGGTGGCTAGAGAGTTGCAAAAAAGAAAGAAGCTACAAAAAAATGCCCCAAAACAAATGCAACATAGACAAGAAAGACAAAACCTAGGCAACCTAGTGCACAGAAACAGAATTGCATTGAAACTCCAGAGATACCTAAAACTTTTACGTCGAAAAAAGTCGTAGAAGGCTTATCATATTCACAGGTAACACAAAATAACCTAAGTCAAAAAAGAAACCCGAAAGAACAAAATAAAGTTTCTACACAAAAGTTGACTGAAAATACCATTATGCAGATGATGCAAAATATGATAAAAACAATGAATGAAATCTCAACAAGACTATGCACATTAGAAAACAAACATAATGAAACATATATGTATACACCAAAAAATAAATCCGCAAGGCATGGTTAAGAACGCACTTCGTATAGTCACGTGGAATGCCAATGGTATTCTGAACAAGAAAAATAATTTGGAAATTCTATTGAGAACACAAAATATTGATGTATGTCTCTTGACAGAAACACATATGACAGATAAGTCATCGCTTAAAATAAATGACTATACATGCTACAGCGCAAACCATCCAAGTAATACACCCAGAGGTGGTAGCTCAATTTTAATAAAGAAAGATATTAAGCACCACGAGGAAGTTAGTCTAGAAATAGATGAATTCCAACTAATCGTGCTACGAATTATGTCTGTAAAACAAAGCCTGTGTGTCGGCACATTATACTGTCCACCCAAATACAACATAAAGAATAACATGTTTGAAAAAATTCTTAAACTACTTGGCGAAAGATTTATCCTGGGAGGTGACAACAACGCCAAGCACATAGACTGGGGGTCTAGAGTAACCTCTACGAGAGGAAGAGAGCTAAGAAAAGCTATAAAAGAAAAAGGCTGCATTTACCAATCTACAGGTAAGCCAACCTATTGGCCAACTGATAGAAATAAAACTCCTGATCTGCCTGATTTTTATATAACGAAAAAAATTTCACCCAATTATATTAAGCTAGAAGATAACCATGATTTGGACTCAGATCACTCTGCAGTCATACTAAATCTATATGAAAAGGTTATTAAGAAACAGTCGAAACCTCTGCTAACGAACAAGACAACTGACTGGGCTAGCTTTAAACAAGAAACAGAAAACAAAATAAACATAAAAACAAAACTAAGATCCAAATGTGATATAGATTCTGAAGTAGAAAATTTTATTAAAATTATTCAAAATGCTGGATGGAATAATACAAAAAATTGTGAATATAAATCGGTAGGATTCAACTACCCTGGAGAAATATTAAATATGATAAAAATAAAAACAAGAGCTAGACGCAGATGGCAACAATCGCGTGATCAGGCAGACAAAACTAAATAGGTTAACTCAGAATCTTAAAAGAAAAATTAAATTAAGCTAAATAGGTTAACTCAGAATCTTAAAAGAAAAATTAAAGATCTTAAAAATGAAAATTTTGAAAAATATATAAAAAATTTATCAGCTAAAAGAGAAAGTAACTACTCGTTGTAGAAAGCAACAAAGAGTACAAAAAACTCGATCTCTCAAATCCCGCCAATCAGAAAGAAAAGCGGTGAATGGGCGAGAGATAATAAAAATAAAGCTGAAACATTCGCAGATCATCTTGAAGAAATTTTTTGTCCAGACGAGACAGATTCGGATGATCTCACTGAAGAAAATAATAATTGGCAAGAAAATGTCATATCACCATTTTCAGAGAGAGAAATAGTTGAACAAATTAAAAAACTCAGAGATAAAAAAGCCCCAGGTTTTGATCTAATTACATCGGAAGTCCTGAAAAAACTTCCGAAAAAAGCTATAACAATGCTAACACGCATTATAAACGCTGCTATAAGAATAAGGTATGTGCCGAATATGTGGAAAATAGCAGAGATAATTATGATACCAAAGCCAGGTAAAAATATGAATATATATAGAGGTATATTTGAAAAACTATTATTGATTCGAATGAGACCGATCATAGATAATAGTAATCTGATTCCAAATTATCAATTTTGCTTTAGATCTAAGCACTCGACAATCGATCAAATTTATAGAATAACAGACATAATAGAAAAAGCTTTAGAGGAAAAGAAAGTATGTTCTACCATATTTATAGATGTAGCCCAAGCTTTTGATAAAGAATGGCATCGAGGCTTAATAAATAAACTAAACAATATGTTACCTAAACAATACGTAGATATACTCTCATCATATCTAGAAAACAGACTATTCAGAATAAAACAAGACGAAGAGTATTCTACTATTAGAGATATTAAAACGGGTGTGCCTCAAGGTAGTATTCTGGGTCCCATACTGTATTTGCTCTACACCAATGATTTACCAGATATGGAAATATAACTGTAGCTACATTCGCTGACGATACTGCGTTGATGGCAGTAGGATCAAATATTGACGAGGCTACAATTAAATTGCAAAGAGCAAGCGACAAGCTATACATCTGGACAAAGAAATGGAAAATTAAACTCAATGAGTTAAAATCAGTACATGTAAATTTTACAAATAAAAAATTAGAAAATCAACCATTGGTAAATCTGAATGGGATCAATATACCCCAAGAAAACAATGCTAAATACCTAGTAATGACATTAGATGTCAAACTTAGATGGAAAGAGCACGTTCCAAAATAAAGTCTTGCGCAACATGGTAAATGCCCCCTGGTACGTTCGCAACAGTGATTTGCACAGAGATCTAAAAATTCCTTGCATAGAAAATGAAATAAAAAGATATGCAACAAAGCATATAGCTCGTCTGGAGTGTCATGTTAACGTTGAGGCCACTCAACTGCTAGATAATCAAAATGATGTCAGAAGGCTTAAAAGAACTAAGCCACTAGATTTAATACGATAGAATTTCGTAAACTTTTTCTTTAAGAAAATCAAAATAGAAATAAATTAATGGTTAGTCCGTCGGACTAGTATTAATGGGAGGGGTGTGATTTAGTCAGTAAAAATCTGGCACACAATGGAAGCTACGGGGCTCATTGTGTCTATAAGATTCCCACCAATCCACGCACAAAAAAAAAAATAAAATATATTTTTGCAGAAAAATAAAAATAATTTAAATATTGTTGATCTAGCAATAAAATAAAAATATTTGGAATTAGAGTTCTTTGAGTAATATTTTTGTTTTGTAATTATGGTTCGATTGTTGTTTTTAAGAAATGAATACATTATAATATATATTGAGGGTTTTGACATCTGTATTCCTTTCGTTTTCTGCACTTGTAGTTTGTTGGCAAAAGGGTAGAGAGGAAAACAAAAAAAAAAGCTTCGGCCTTTCTTATGAATACCAAATCGATCCTATTTCTGGTATTTTTTTACAAACACATAGAAACATTAAAGTTGAGAATTTTTTTCCCTCTGACAATTTTTTTATCAGCAGAAGAATTTATTATTATTTTGAATGTTGGTTTGATACGTAGTTCTGAAAGAAATGTATGGAAAAAAAGTAATGATGATAAAAATGAATGAAAAAATATGATTATGAATTTTTTTGAAGGGATTTTAGGTTTTTTGTTTTTCTTTTTTTTTTATTACAAGACTATTTTAGCTATTTGGATAATATTTTAGTATTTATGCTTGTATTTATAATAGTTATTTGTACATATATGTAAGTATAAATATTAAATAATAAAATAAATAAAAATTTGAATATGAATTTGTACAGGAACAGGATATATACGATAATTAAATATGTAGGTGTGTTTTCAGCTTAGTTTGTTTTGTTTTAGGTGCATACGCATGTACAAATAATAAAGGGTTTAACTTATTTGCATTTATATTATGTAGTAACTAACAGGTAAATTAATTTAACGTCTCAGTTACACGTAATCTAAAAAAAAACGGTAATATTTACTATTTAAAAAATTAAAACATGCATATTAATGCATTTAAAATATTTTTTTTAAATTTATAAAGAAAAGGATGTGAGATACATATTATATATTAGGAGTATAGTTATCTAGATTTTGTAAATTTTAAGAATTTAGTCTAACACTCTAATATTAACTATACGTGATGAAAAAAAGAATCATGATAAAAATGAATGACATATTATTATTGAATTTATTTGAAGGGTTTATTTTTTTCTTGGACATAACAATTTTTTTCAGCTATTTTAATATTATTACTATTTGTTTATAATTATGTATTTTTTTTGTACATAAGTAAAAACAATAATAAAACAAATACAATTTTTTTTGAATAAATGAAAATTTTAATTTAATATGATTTCGTACAATAAGATGGTAAGATGTCATGTTATTAGCACAAATAAATAACTATATGTTACTATATGTTATTTATTTGTGCTATTAGTATATGTAACATTATTAAAAAAAAAACAAAAACTTTTCTTGTTGTACCATACACCGCTTATACTCAAAAATAATCTCCTTTTATTCAAGAAACAAAAAAAAATAAAAACAAAAAAAAAACAAAACCAAAAAATATGGAATTCAACAAAACCTTCTGCGCATAATTTTTATTTTTCATGTTTCCTCTTTGAAAATTATTTCAAACGAGAAAAATATCTACTAAAACATATAAAACCTTTATACGTTTACACAAAAAGAATACTTGATACAAAATATAGTGTGAAAGCGAGGATTTCGTTAGGTAGAAACGAAAGGAATACAGATGTGAAAACCTCCATTGGATGTATTCATTGTTTTAAGTTTTTCAAATTGAATTTCATGTATTTTTAGCAACGATCGCAGAACAATATTCTTGTTTGTTATTGATAAGTATGTTTTTTTAAAAATATTTCTGAAATACATAATCTGCTTTGCGTAATATCAAAAATAATATAAACTATAAGATGCCGCCAGAACAAGAAAAAATAACAGTTTGGATCTTCGATTTATAGTAACATGTTCCTATGCTTATAAAATGTTTATAAGAAAATAGCAAAATTTTATTTATTTTCATTTCAATATAATTTTTGCTATTTCGTTTCACTAGAAATAATTCAACAGCAAAACATATACGATTTCATTCATTTTTTTAACTTTGGTTAAACTAATACAGCTGTTTTAACAACCGCAAAGTAAAAGTATACTTAAATTATTTTTGGTATAGAATAGATCATAATGATGTGGTATAACAGTATAAATAAAAACAATACAATACAATAGTGCAAAATTGAATTTTATTATTAATTAGTTTTGTATTGAAATATATTCTCTTGCGGAAGAAAGAGAAATAAAATGTGTACTATGTGTGGAAGGGAAATGAACAAACTTATTTATATTTTTTTATAATTTCAAATATGAAAGGTACTACAACATTAGACATTGAAAAAATTAGTATAATACTATGTATGTGTAGTTAATTCAGAAAAATATTTGTTGATTTTTTATGCACTTTGTTATCTTAAACGAGTAAACTTCGTATTCTTTATATTTCAATTCTACATACATATTATGTCTATATTTAATCTATTTGAATATGTTGGTTTGTTTGTTATAACATCGTGTCGTAATTGGTGGTGTGTTGATATATATATTATAATATACAAGAGCACGATTTTGAAGGCACACTTTTCGTGGTTTTTCGTACGCTTCGTTTTTTTTTTATTCAATAAATTTTTTTTGTCGATTCTCTTTTGAGTCAAATTCTTTTTATTTTTTTTTTATCGCATTTAGTTTTTTGCACTTTCAGTATGAAAAAAAAATTAATTAGTAGGGTAATATTATTAATATAGTTTTTAATATTCCAAATTTTTGTGAGTTGGATTCTCTATTAATTAAAAATTTTTTTTTTATTATTATGTAATAATAGTTTTTAATATATTGTATTATATGTAACAATATTTTTTTAATAAAAAAGTAATTTTTAATTATTACTCTCTTCTCAATTATTTCAACAAAATACGAAAGCGTTTAATTTAATATAAATCTAAGCATACAAACTATGTATACTTATTACTTATCAATACATGGAATGTATTTACAGTTGACAATTTTAACACTATGATGTTTCATGTAGATGATTGCATATAATATAATATATTATACCAATTAGCATTTATCCTACCTATATATGTGTACTCAAACAGCTAAAATATAGGTAAAATAAATATAATATAATTTGTATTGTATTTTGGTTAGGAAGTTTTATTAGTATATTTGTGAAATGTTATGTATATCGAACCTATGTTAAAATTTTATTGTTCAAATTTATTTTACAGATTTTATAATATTTACTTTTAATAAAAAAGAAACATATCTTAATTTATGACTAAAATTTTTTAATTTTTTAAATTTAAAAAGTTTTGAACAAGTTATTAAAATATCTTACATACATACAGTGTATGTGTATAGTATTATAACTTTATGATAAAACTGACAATTTATTTAAAAAAAAAATAGGAGCAATATTATATATTTATTAAAATCTACATAAAAAATCATTTGACGGCCAATAATCAAACTAAAATCTTCTAAAGTTCATGCAAGAAAAATAATAAAATATTAGGTTTATTCAGTAACCTGTTCCAGATAGTTCTATATGAATATGAATAGTCATACGTTTGATAATTTCTTTAATATCATTGGTCATAGTCATTTGAAAATACATAATTTAAGTATGTTTAATTTATAGATTGAAAAAGTACGGCTCAAATTTGAACCATCTAACAACCGATGTTCATTATTATTTTTTAAAATGATAGATATATAAAAGGACACTAAGAAAAATTATATATTTTTTTAATTTTTAATTAGAAATTTCAATTTAAAATTTCACCCCATGTAAGACATTTTAACATACCTACAAAATTTAGTTTTTTTAAATAAATTATTATTTACGACTGTTTTCTAAGTAAAATCAATACAAAAATCAAATATAGTATTTACCTACCAAGGATAAATTGAAATGACGGATACAATTCTAAATGAAGCTGATTTTCCATTAAACCGTATAGCAAATCTGAGGTATATCTGTATGATTTCATTAGTTGTATTCCTTTTTCAATTTAAAATTATTTCGAAATAATTTGAAGTACTTCGAAAATGGATTGATTGAGTTTTTTGCAAACAATTATTTTTTTCATAAGAACAAAAATGTAATACTAGTGAAAATAGTCGAATATTTGCCTTTTAATTTTAATGAAATGCTTACCCTACAGATACGCGTATTTCGTCTACTACTTGCAGACTTCTTCAGTGTTTTGTACTCGACTGAGGAAAGAAATCTAAAATTGTCTTATTTATTTTATTCGCACAAGTAACAATTTGATGTTTTTCGCAGCTGCATGGTTGTTTATTATCTAATGAAATAGCACAGGTAGGGGGTAGAATAAAAATATTTTTACTTATTATATTGTTGGTATTGGAAATAATATTTCCGACGTTAGAGTGACAGGTAGGGGTGGTGTTATTCGTTTTATTATATTTCACTAAAAATTTAAATAAAGAAGAATATCCGTTGCCTTGGTCTTTATTTAGGAGTGAGTCATTTTTAGTTTTATAGATTTCGATGCTTTCAGCTGAATTTAGTTTCCTAGAATTTCTAATGTAATTTACCATTACAATGTCTTCTTTCGAAATGCTATGATTCTCCTGGATGATATGCTCTGCAACTTTGGATCGGAACTCTGTTGAGTTCTTTTTTTTAGCCAGTTCTAGACTTAGAAGCAGGAAACAACACGTACAATCAGAGACAAAAGTCTGCTTCTTTCAGGTATTCATTGAGTCGTATTTGCATGATGATAAGGATATCAGTAAAATTAAAAGGAAAATATTCGATTATTTTCACTATTATACTAAAATTTTACTCTAACGTTGGACAACAAGTTTTTATATAAAAAAAATGTAATATTTATTAAAATCTACATAAAAATCCATCTGTCGGCAAATAGCAAATGAAAATTTAAGGTACCTCAATAAAATATATTCATTCGCTAAATTGTTAATATTTCAATAAAATATTAGGTTTATTCAATAAAAGAATGATCTAGTCTACAGTAAAAAAATTTGTTGTGTTCAGTAGTTTCCGTTAATTTAACTTTTCTGCCCAAAAGTGCTCTGATCGTTTGAGTAGATTGCTTAAAATAGTTCTAACTTGATCTGTTTTGTTCCGAATCTTTTTGTGCAAAAATTTTGTAGGCATATTGTTTTTAATTTGAGCACCTGAATAGTTAAGTCAAGAAAATTTTGAAAATTATTTTATAACAATTTATTAGACATCAATATTCAGTAAGTCTTGCATATGCAATATCAATCAATAAATCACAAGGCCAAATATTTTAAAGAGTCGGAATTTATCTCCCTCAACCTACCTTCACCGCATGGGTAGGTCAGCTCTACACAATCCACTGCTCTAAAATTAAAATTCTAGCAGGACCAAGGCAGGGGAAAGCTACTGACAACGGCACTGTAACTGACAATTTTGCATACCAGGAGGTTGACAATATGAAAATGTTGCATACCAGGTCTAGAATAGTTCATTTTATTAATGAACACTTCACATTATTTCCTGTATGGTGAATTTTAAATCGCATGGTGAATTGATATTATTAATCACAATCAATTAATCGATTAATAATATCAATTATGGTAAAGGGTTTCGGTGGTTTTAGTGGGTTAGTGTTCCACATAGCTAAGTAGCTACATGCGCGGTTTGCATAGTATTTTTCGAGGCTTTCACCTTCCCTCGAGAAATAAAAAAATAATAAAAACAAATTATATCTTACAAAGAAAGTTTAATTCTATCTGATAGTTTTGATATTTTATTTTAAAATTAACATTAACTTAAAATTTTGAATATTTTTTATTTTTTTGTGGTTTGCAATTAATATTACTATTCTATATATTGTTGTCAGATACTTTAAACGTGTCAAATGTATAATTGTATTAAAAATAATTTTATTGTGCAGTTTCACAAAAAAATTCCTTTTTTTTGCTCGGCCGGGTAGGTACCCGGGGTTTCTTCTGGTTAAATTAAATTTTATAATTTTGAACACTGATTTTAATATTGGTTTATTTTCTATACCCTTGAACCTACACAACTTGAAATCGTTTAACCAGAACTTCTTGATAAATCGAACTGTTTTAATGATTGTTATCATCATTTTTATTTTTTGCATTTTCGTTTGTTATTTATTATGTATCAGTAAACGTTATTAATAAATAAATACATATACCTAATAATTGTTTAACAGAATTTTTGCAGCCCTTCAACCTGTTGGATTACCACTTCACAAATAAAATTTAAAAGTTGGAAAAGCCATTATATACAATCGAACCCACTGTGCGTTCATAAAGACATGTAAGGATGCTCTGCTGGGAGTAAAGTTTTTATTTTTATAATTAAATCTGACTACTCTTTCCAATTTAAACGCCTTCAATTTCCTTAAAAATATGGTTTATTGTGTATTTTTATAATTAAAACCCAAGGGCAAACTTTAACTGTTTTAGCAATTGACTTAAGAGAACCATGCTTCTATCATGGTCAATTTTATGTAGCTTGCTCGACAGTAAGTAGCAAAAAAATATTTTTGCTTTACTTCCTGCAAGAAAAACAAAAAATATTATCCATAAAGAAGCTTTAATTTGACAGAAACAATAATTATTTAATAATTACAAACTGCAACATGCACATAGGGTGATATATACATCACGAACTTAGTCACTTTTAATAAATTTCAGGCAACAAAATTTTGACGTGTTTAACTTGTTTATATACATAGTTTGTGTGTTTGTTTGAATATTTGGTAAACATGCAAAGTTCCATTTGGTGAACATGGACATGGCAGCGCAAGCTCGAACTTTAGTATATTATATTTCAAAATTCGAAATTTCATTTTGCGTTGAGTCCGAACAACGTCGGGTAACTTTGCTAGTTATCTGTGTATTATCTATGTACTTATTTATTATTATTAATTACAATTAATAATAATAAATAAGTACATTTAATAATAATAAATAAATACTTAGGCCTGGTTCGATTTGTTCTAAAAAGTCTATGTACACATATGCTATTGAAACAAAAGCCGTTGAAATGAAAAGAATATAAACAAATAAAAATGATAAAAGTTCATAGAAATAAATTTCTTGTTTATGATTAAAAAAAGAAAATTAAAAAAACCATAATAAAACCTCATCCTAAATAATTGGTGCCGGCGATGACATTTTCACAACCTTCATGTTCCACTACCAAACTTCATGCACAACTAAATTCAGTAATGTAATAACATGTTGTTTCAAGTAAAAATTTGCTGTATATTAATTGCTAATACTTGGAATTGATAAGATAACGTCTGACTGATTGCTGATCCACATGCGCAACTGTCAAGTTCCTGAGCAAATGTTTACTCCACATTGCGACCTCCGGAAACTACCCTATACAGAAACCGCTTATACGATAAGCCACAATTGTAAGTGCTCAAAAATACACCTCTTAGATTGAAGGTTAGCGTTAGATCTGCCTAACCCATAAAACAATGTGGTTATGAAGAACTTAAAACAAGCTTTGGATATGGAAAAATTAAAAACAATAATTGTCAATTAATAAATAATAAATTAATGGAAATTGTAAAAATTGATAAAGAAAAAATTTTAATCAAAAATGCTAATAATTTATTTATAAATCAAAAATGTGATAAAAGAAAAATTGTGGTATCAAACCATGTTCTAATTAATTTTAATAATTGTACTTTAAATATAATGGATCATTATTTTTCAAATGTAAAAGGTACTTTTCAAGAAAGATTTTACTATCCATTAAATAAAACCTATAATTTTACAAATAAAATAACATTTGATGAAATTGTATTAGAAAATGAAAATAATTTTAACTTAATAAATGGATAAAAAATTCATAAACATGTATCTTGTATAATAGATATAATAATTTTTGTAATTGGAATAATTTTAGCAATGATATTAGTTAATAAACATTTTGGATATTTTAAAATTAATAAAAGAATTCAGGAGAATTCTAATCTAAATGAGGGAGAAGTTATGTATTCATCAATTTCCTCTAATAATAATAACATAATAAATTTCTTTCGTATAAAAATAACAGACACTACATCAGCAATTTCTGTTATTTCACAACAATAAAATTTAAATAAATAATTTAGTAATATCATATTTCAGTATGGAAAAGTTTTAATTATTATTTTTCCATCAAATACACATTGCTCAAATTATACCAAATTTAAGTTAAGCTTTTGCGAAATTGCATTTTTATAATAATAAGAATAACCATGCAATTTCAAATTAAAATAAAGATAATCATTCTGTATTTAGACTTAATATAAATAACTTAGTAAGTAAAAAAGTTTTTTTTTCAAACAAAAAGAAAACTGCATACAAAAGTGGCGCTGTAGGATAATTTAAATTAAAAAAATTATCCAGTGATCGAATCTAAAATCGGTGAATTAAATATTTAAAAAAAAAAAATATATATATATATAAACTTTAATATACGAAAGTGGACAACAAAAGATTTTTATATTATCCGTAAAAACAAGCTTCGTAATTAAGTAACAAACAAAAACTTTAATTAAATATTATGAACAAATTTGACGAAGGCAGAAATTTAGAAAATCAACCCACCATGGAAGAAAAATTACAAGAGCATATTGCGGTACAACAACAACAAATCCAAGCATTAATGGAGCAATTAAGACAAATGCAGATTCAACCAACACCAACAATAGTTCATAAAACTAAAACACCAACCGAAGTGGTATACAAAAACATCCAATTTATGTCAACGTTTACTGGTAGAGGAGATGTCAGTATTAACTCGTTCATCAGTAGCGTTGAATATCAACTGACAACTACGAATGATCTTGAAACAAAACAAGCTATGGTTCGAGCTATATTCTTCGAAAAGATTCAAGGAGAAGCTAAAAATTGCATCATAAATATACCAGATCCATCCGATTGGGAAGCTATCAAGGTGATACTTAAACTCAGGTACAGACCGGAGGTGGAGCCATCTGAGATATACAGAATAATCTCCAACATACGAGTAAATACGGTAAGTAAGTTAGCTATTACTATACAAGATATTAAATATAAGTCAGATGAGGTTCAAGTATATTATAGGGACCAAAATTATATAGACTTAAGTAACGTAGATAGTCTCCTAGTGAATACTGTAAAAGAAATGCCTCAAGGAGTCTTGTTAGAAAAAATTTATAATTTAAGAGAATTAGGTGATGTAATCGCTATAATCCGACAAAGAAGATACGAAGATTTATGTATCAGAAAAGAGTTTAATATATGTACAAATAATCAAAAAAATTTTAATTTAAATCAAAATAAAATTTTAAAATATAACAAAAATTCTAATGAATTTAATAATAATTGCCAAAGAAATCTAAATAATTTTAGAAATAGTCCAAATTTTAATAACTCAGGACAAAATAGGCAAAATAATTATTCTAAAAATGATTCGAACAATAATAATAATAATTCTGTACACTTCCGACGAAATCAACAAGGGTCAGGAAACTTTAGGAACAATTCGGGACAACATCGCCAACAACCGAGTTTTCCTAAACAAGGACCAGCTGATGCAATGGAAGTACACATTATTCAAGTAAACAAAGAAAAAACGGATAAAAACGTAAAAGAAAATAATAATATAGATTTTTTTATAAACTAGCCTCGGATCTTCCTACTATAGAATTAACAATAGAAAATAAAAAATTCCTAGCATTAATAGATACAGGATCTAGCTTTAGTATTATAGATGACAGAATAAAAGACTTTAAAAAAATTAAAATTGAACCAATTCCATATTCAACAATTAATGGAAAAGACCACATAAATTTTGAAATTCATACTCGACCACCAAAAGAATTTAAAATGACTTCCAACGCTTTAATAAGATGGAAAGTAAAAAACTTTACCAAATAGAAGATACCAATTGATAATAGGATCAGATCTTCTAAATAGTTTAGAAAGTATAATAGATTTTGAAAAAGGAACAATAAATTTAAATAACCAAAATTTAAACCTTCAAAACATACCATATAAATTTAATGATTTATGTACACTAGAAGCAATAAATCTAAAAATAAATATTTTAAAATTAGACCACCTCAATGCTGAAGAACTTTCAGAAATAAAAAAGGTAGTTAAGAGATTTTCAAATTTATTTTTTAAAGACGGTGACACATTGACACAAACGACAGAAGTTAAACATGAAATAGTGACAATGACTGATCAATCCATAAACTTAAAATTATATAGGTATCCGCCTAAACATGAAGAAGAAGTAAGGAAACAAATAAAAGAAATGGAGGAACAAGGAATAACCAGAAAGAGTAATTCTTGGTATTCCAGCCCCTTAATAGTAATACCAAAAAAATCGGACAATTCAGGAGAGAAGAAATTTAGGATTGTTATCGATTATAGAAAACTAAATTAAGTAACAGTGGACGATAAATTCCCGTTACCAAATATCGATTCAATATTGGACAAGTTAGGTGACTAAAGAATGCTCCAGCGACATTCCAACGTCTCATGAATTATATCAAAATAATCAGAGATTATATCAATAAAATCTGTGTAGTATATCTTGACGATATCCTAATATTCAGTACATCATTTCAAGAACATATTAAAGCAATCAATAGTATTTTTAAAGTCTTAGAAGTTACAAATTTAAAAATTCAAATAGATAAATGTAATTTTATGAAAAAAGAGACAGAGTTTTTAGGACACAGACTAACTAAAGACGGCTTAAAACCAAACCCGAATAAAATTAATACAATTCAAGATTTAGATTTACCAAAAACAGAAAAGCAAATTAAAAGCTTTTTAGGTTTAACCGGATATTATAGAAAATTTGTGAAAGACTATGCGAAAGTTTCCCAACCTATCACAAAATATTTAAGAATTCAAAAATACTAAAATTAATATTAATGATCCTAACTATATCTCTGCTTTCGAAAAATTAACACATCTTATAATAAGTCATCCAGTAATAAGGTACCCAAATTTTGAGAAATCTTTTGTTTTAACAACTGACGCATCAAATTGTGCAATTGGAGCAGTGTTGTCTCAAGAAGGACATCCAGTTTGCTTCGCTTCACGAACTTTAAACAATCATTAACGGAACTACTCCGCTACAGACAAAGAATTTCTCGCAATCATATGGTCAGTGAATTACTTTCGACCATATCTTTACGGTAACAAATTTAAAATATTGACTGATCATTAACCGATCAAATTTTTACATGCCAAATATAAAGGGAAAGACCTGTCACCAAGGCATCAAAGATGGTTATTAAAATTAGGTGAATATCAATTTGACATTGAATATCTTAAAGGGAAGGAAAATCGTGTAGCTGATTTTCTTAGTAGAATTGAGAAAAATAACGATACAGTAAATGAGGGAGAAAATGATGAAACATCAACCCAATCGTTAAACATATTAAACATTAAAGATGACATCTCAATGGCAACGGTACATTCTACTGAAGAACAACTATTAGATCATATATGGATTAAAGAAAAAATAGTTAATAAGTATAAAACTCAAATCATAATTAGTAATAAAAAAATAGCAGAAATAGAAAATATTCTTGATAGAAGAATAATTTATATTGCGGAATCCTAAATTGACAAAATCGTCAATTTAATGCAATACTCAAAAATATCCATAGGACTGTTGTTATATTTGGAAAAGTGCATTCAATTTGCAACTCAATGATTGTTTTAAAAATCAATTGACCTTTCGAAAAAGCCTTTAAATTATCAGATAATAAGTTGATATCCTTGAAATGCATTCATTTCTCAGCTAAACCTTTTTCTAGATCTTCATGGTGTTCTTTATATAAAATATTCGCCTTTTCTCGAATAAAATTGTCATCAAGTTTCCCTAAATTCATCATAAATCCAAATTTGGCAGCAATGTTACCATAAGCTGATTTTCACTTATCTATTTCAGCCAAAAGTGAATCAAAAAGTGAATCTTTTCCTCTTGAAGGCTCTCGAAGCTTTAAATTCTTTAGTACTCGAGCTCTTCTCCCTTTTTTCATAGTAATTAAACGAATTTTCATTTCGTCGTTCTTTTACATATTTTTCTAATGGTAAAATCTAGTCGTAAAATTCGACCACTGTTTTGATTTCTACTTTTTGGAGACTTATGTTAATTTTATTAGTGGTTTCCAAAATATCATTTAAAAATGATAACATTATTGCTGTTTGCAGAGAATTGAACTGCTTCTCAAAACCTTCTGCTTCAATTCTGGTTGAAGATTTCTGTGCCACATCTATATATATGTCATTTAGAGCAACTTTAAAAGAATCATATCCGAAATATAACGCATTCACCGATTCTACACGTGTAGACCATCTAGTTTTGCTCAATGATTTTGGGACCTTGCAATTTTCAGGCGAAAAAACATTTTGGTGTTTAGGGTAATTTAAAATTTTTATATTTTAATATATGATCTGAGGGCGCAATATATTGCGGAATAATATTATTATGCTTCAATAGATTGCGCCCTCAGATCACCTTAGATCAATGGCGCCCCTGGGCTATAGCCCAATCAGCCCTATGGATAAGTAGGTCCTGAGTATATTTTTATAAAAAATTATCAGCTACTGAAAGAAGGGAGCATTTCAACCATTATTTTACGGATCAGTTATTATTTTTCTGAAACATATTATTGAAATAATATTTTTTTTGACCATTTTATTTTTGGGCAACAATTGACTTATTTCATTTCTTCATTCAGAATTCTATCGATTATGAAAATGTAAATTAAAATGTCTGCTTCAACTTTACTTTTTTTTGCATTTGTGAAGATGTGCTTATATACTTTTATATGGTTTAAATTTTAAATTGAAATTTCTAGTTGAAACAATTTATTAAAAACAATTTTTTGAAAACAATTTATATAAACGTTTATTATTTTGAAGATATAAATCTATCACATATATATATATATGGATATGTATATGTATTATGTATATTTTTTTATTTTTTTTTTGTTCTTAATACCATATCTTACAAAATACATAAAAGGCATATATTATTCAAATGTAATGTATGTATGTAACTATTCAAGAAATTTGATTCTTAATCAAAAATATTTACAAATATATTGGCATGTAATTTGTAGCAAAATCAGATATCAATTTTTTGTACATGTTAAACAAAAACAATTAAGTACTGATGATAAACATAAATACAAAAAAATGTTTATGATTTTTTTTCGCATTTAATTATCGCGCAATCTTTGTATGATAAGTTTATATTATTTATTTTATAAAACACAGTTGGCCTAGCTAAATGAAGCTACAATCTTGTGATAAAATTAGGTAAAATATTAAAAAACGTTAAAATTTATTTATAATTGCACCGTGCCGTGCGTAAGCATCAGATTACTTTAACTAGTTTAATAAATAAAACTGATTTAAAACAAAATAAAGAAAAAAAATGTTACAAGAAATTAAATAAGTGAAATATTAGCCAAAATATGTAATGTAAGAAAACCTTAGGATCAATTTGGGTCAACATTGCCAAAACATAATTATTTTAAGCAAAGACAAGCTTGTTCTATAGAGATTTTTTTTAATGTTTATGTTTATTAGGGTACCGATAAGCCCGATAGTTGTACAAACTTGCTCTAGTAAAGATTGTCGCGATCAGAAATCAGAAATTTTCATTTGCTGCTCTGGATTGTGTAAATAATCCTTTCATGCTAAATGCGAAGGACTATTAGGTTCCCTTGTTGATAAAGTAAGAACGGAACCTGGAGTCTATTGGTATTGCTAAAATTGCCGCAAGATCTCTTTCAATGCTTTAATTTCTTAGCTTTGAAGCTGAATTTAAAAAAATCAGCAGAGATGTTCTGAACTTCCAAACCAATTTTTCTTGCCTCTCTGAAGCTTTTTCTTCATTGAGAAACTTCAAACATACTGATCATTTTTGTAATTCGTCTGTAAGCTTAAACGAATCTAGAGAAATACAAGTTGCTGTCAAAACAGTTGGTGTTGGTGAAATACAAGTTGGTGTTAGGAGTCAACCTAAGTCGCCAATATCACTTATTAGGCCCAATGTGACTGTTAGCAAATCAAGCGGCACCAAAAAACCAAAACCAAAATCACCAAGTATTTCTGTAAAAAAACCTAGTAATGATGGTCCAATCCGTGCCAATATTATTAATCGGAATAAAGCTACCACTACTGGTGGAACTAAGGTTGTTGTTAGCAGCTTAAACAACCTTACTTAGACTACTGGAATTAATATTACACCTATCAATGAGGTTCTAACTTCCGGGGTTGTTGCTGATAGGGCCCTTGCAAATCATAATTTTTTAAAAGTCGTTCCTAAATCTAAAGTCTTAGTCATCTCTCGACTTCTTCCGAGCACTACTTCTACAGATAAACTTCAACATATTGAGGTTAATTGCAAAATTACAACCTAAAATAACGTCATTCACTGCGTTAAAATTTGCTGAGAATCAACACGCCTTTAAACTGACAATATCTAAAATTCATTTTGACGCTCTGTCACTGGCCTTTTCACTGGCCTGCTGGAATTATTTTTAACGAATTTATTCGGCGTAAACGAAGGGAGACTACTGGAACTTCGAATTCAAATCAAAATACTCAGTTGTCTCATCATCTTCTATAAAAACGTAAGAGGATTGCATACAAGAACTTCCCAATTCTTTCACCAGCCCCAATTGTTTCCTCATGATGTTATTGCTTTGACTGAGACATGGCTAACCAGTAATATTGTCTCGCAAGAGTTATTTACTTCAGATTTTTCTGTTTATAGGAACGACCGCATTAATTCATCACTAAGTTAACGTGCTGGCGGTGTCCCCTTAGCGGTTCGCTCAACTTTTCAATGTAACTCTGTTACTATTCCCTATACTAGGGGCTTCGAACTGATTTGTGTTAAATTAACGTTCAGTCACAATAATTTATATTTAATGAATTGGTATTTATCTTCTCGTATTCCAATCAATGAAAGGCCAATTAAATTTAAGGCGCTCTCTAAAGACTTATTATGTTTCATCGAAGATTTAGAATCAACCGACAATTTTTGTTTCCTAGGTGACTTTAACCTATCAAACTTAATTTGGTCTTATGAAGAGGACAATTGTGGTCTGGCTGCGTCAAACAATAGTACTGCATCGTCGAACTCTTTTCATTGACTATCTGAAAACTGAATTCATTGACTATCTATATAGCTGTAATCTTCTGCAAATTTCTAACATCAAAAACTCTCTCGGTAAACAACTCCACTTAATTTCTGTATCTGACGTTGAAAACCCTTACGTCGAAAAGAGTAATCTCTTTTTCTGCAACATTGATGTTCACCATCTACCTCTAGTTGTAACTTATTGTTATTATACGCTGAAGGAAGAAACGGTATTCCTCCGATCCTTCTTAAGGAATGCATGATTAACTTATTGCATCCCATCTCTTTTCTGTTTAATTTATCCCTTAAATCGGGTATTTTCCCCTGCTTATGGAAAAAGTCTTTCATTATTCCAGTTCATAAAAAAGACTCCAGAAATGAATGCACCAATTATAGGCCCATCGCCAAGCTCTGGTGTATTCCTAAACTGTTTGAGCGTATGATATATGACTTCTTATATGATGATTGTAAACGTTTTCTTTGTGTTGAGCAGCACGGTTTCCAAAGAGGTAGGTCAACAACTACCAATATGGCGGACTTTGTCTCCAAGACAATGACCTCAATGCAGAAGGGTTTTCAAATTGACACCATCTTTACTGACATAAGTAAAACGTTCGACAAAATTCCTCATAGTATCATATTACTGAAGCACAAAATTATAGGTTTTTCACCACATAGCCTTAATTGGCTTGAGTCTTACCTCTCTTCTCGGGAATACTCAGTTTCATATAAAACAGCGATTTCTGATCAATACTCAGCGTCTTCTGATGTTCCTCAAGGTAGTCATATAGGACCCCTTAGTTTTATAGTTTCACCAATTGATGCTCCTAAAGTGATAACTTTTTCTAAACTTCTTAGTTTTGCTGATGACTCAAAGCTTTTTACTCCTATATCTTCCTCATCGGATTACTTAAAGGTACAAAACGATTTTAAAATTTCGCTTCTTGGTGTTTAAAAAATGGATTTGAATTGAACACTTCTAAATGCCAAGTCCTTTTTTAGGTTCAACAGTTTGGTTCAACTACCAAATAAATGGCTGTTTGCTTTCAAGAGCGAATTCTATTATAGACCTCGGGTTAACTCTTGACCCTAAACTGAGCTTTAAGCTACATTATGATAAAATAGTGAGCAAAGCAAATTGTTCTTTAGGTTTCATTAAACGTTGGTCTAAAGAATTTTCTGATCCCTACCTCACGAAAAATCTTTATGTTACATATGTAAGGCCTACCCTTGAATATGCCAGTCAAGTGTGGTCTCCACATTACTTGACTGACATTAAGCGAATTGAACGGTTCAACGAAAGTTTTTACGTTTCGCTTTTAGTAACTTTTCGTGGAATGATCCACACCTTATTCCCATCGTCTTAAGCTCATTGACTTACAGTCGTTGTCTGATCGTCGAATAATTGCAGATACCTCTTTCATTCACCAGATCCTTTCGGATATGACGCTAGCCCCTGAAATTTCAAATTATTTGCTTGAAAGATCAAATCGGAATAACTTCAGAACCGTTGAGCTGTTCCACATTCCCTTCCACCCTACAGAATATGGTAGATTCGAGACAATCACTAGAATGCTCCGTGAAGTAAATTCTAACTCTAGATCTTTTGATCGTCAACTAAGTGTTTTAACTATTAAAAACCGATTACGTTTAACTAACAACTGTTGTTCTTTTTAGCTTTGATACTTTCGGCCTAACTTTTGGAAGTGTTTTTAATAAATGTATAGCTATTAACATAGGTATTAATTTACACATTAATTTTCACAAACAGACAAACTTTTTTTTTGAAACTTGAAGGTTACTGCCCCAGCCTCTATGAATACTTTTGGAAAATTTAAAAGTTTTTGTTCAAGATAATTGAGCAAATCAAACTTTTAAATCTCAACTTCAACTGACACACAACCCGAGAGTAATATAATTTTAAAAATCTTCCAGCTGCCCTGATCACTTTGAATTTTTTTTAAATTTTCTGTTTATATTGCTAAAGCCTGTAATAATTTTACAAATTTTTAAATATCCACGTCAACTAAAAGTATGAAATACTTTACAGAACTCTATATCCGAATGTATTTATTTTTTTTTTTTTTTTTTCTCCTATTACTCCGCGTGGTAGCATAGGGCTTCGATAGTGAACCTCCATTCCTCTCTGTTGAGTACTACTTCCTTAATATCGTCCCAGGTATAATTGTTGACTGTTAATTCTTGATCGATTGTGCGTCTCCATGTGTTGTATGGTCTGCCGGGTCTCCTTTGTCCTTGTGGATTCCACTCTAGAGCTCTTCTTGCTATATCACTTTCTGATTTCCTTAGTGTATGACCTATCCATTTCCATTTTTTCCTATTTATCTGTCTGTTGATAGGTTCTTCTCCAGTTATCATCCATAAATCTTCGTTGCTAATTCTTGCCGGCCAGAATATTCTGCATATAATTCTCAAGCACTTGTTGATGAATACTTGTAGCTTCTGTTTGATTCTGACCGAAGTGAGCCATGTTTCACTGCCATATATTAATGTTGACTTAACACATGCTCTGAATATTGTTAGCTTTGTTGTTCTCGATATTTGGTTGCTCCGCCATATCTTCATTAGGCTCCCAAATGTTCTTCTTGCCTTATTTATACGGCTGTTGACATCTTCTGTTGCACCTCCTCTTGATGTTATAATGCACCCCAGGTAGTTGAATTCTTCTACGTATTCTATCTGTTGTCCACTCACTGTTATTGGCTCACTGTAACTATTGTTTGTCCTCATTGCTTTGGTTTTCTCGATATTTAATTCCAGTCCCGATTTCTTTGCTTCTTCCTGTAATCTGTTGACTTTGTTCTGTAGGTCCCTTTGATTTTTTGATATGAGGCATACATCATCTGCGTAATCTAAGTCTTCTAAGTTTCCGAAGAGATCCCATTCTATTCCGTTTATTCCAGTGCAAACTTCTCTTAGAATGTCGTCTAGTATTGTGTTGAAGAGAAGTGGAGATAGTGGACATCCTTGTCTAACTCCTATATTGGTGTAGAATTCATCACTGATCTTACCTCTGTGTTGAACTGTTGTCTCTGCATCTTCATACATCGCTTTGATGATGTTGATGATTTTTTCAGGAACTCCTTTCTTTGTAAGTGTTCTCCATATTGCGCATCTCTTGACTGTGTCGAATGCTTTCTTAAAATCTATGAATAGTAGATATAGTGGGGCATTCCATTCCACTGATTGTTCAACTATGACCCGTAAAGTATTTGCCTGGTCTACACAGCTTCGGTTTGGTCTGAAACCTGCCTGCTCTTTCCGTAGTATTGGTTCTAGTACTTCTTCTAATCTTTTCTTTATAATAATTGCTATTATCTTATGAATAGTATTTAGAACCGTGATTCCTCTCCAGTTGCTGCAATTTGCCAAGTCTCCTTTCTTAGGTATCTTGACAATCATTCCTTTCTTCCATGATGGTGGTATATTCTCTTCTATCCATGCTTTCCTGATGTGGGGTTCAATTGTTTTTGCGAATAAGTCAGGGTCCAGTTTGGCTATTTCTGCTGGAATTCCATCTTCACCTGTTGCTTTGTTGTGCTTCAGGCTACAATGTATTTATAGTATAGATATACTATCCAGCTTTATGTGTAGATATAGATGGAATCTTTTTGCTTTTATTATTTTTCTTTCTCTTATTTTATCCATTTAACAATTTTATCCCGAATATTTACCTACATACATACATGCATATAATGTGTATATATAAACTTGTTGTTGACGGGTCCTTTTTATAATATATACAGTACATAAATTGTATCCTATGTAAACATATAAAGATAATTATTGTATAGATAAATATAAATATAATTTTATTTATATATTATAATATATATTATATTTATTTATTTATTTATAACAGTGGGATCTGCAGATAAATCTGCAATCCAACTAAAGGTCCTTTTCCCTTTCGAAATGTGGGCCGTTTATATATTAATTATTTGGTATATATGTAAATATTGTACATTACATTATTTTTTATTTGTTTTATTACATGTAGGATTATTAATTTATTAGCTTTATTATATATGTACTAGGGGCCCCTGTTGAGTAATTATATTTCAAGTTGAAGTCAAATATAAAGTTTTTAAAAAAACAGTAATTTACGTACTGACATAGACTTCGCACGATATAGCAGAAACCACTCGTGTTTAATAAAAAGAACTTCCTACACTCGTGGTTAGTAAGTTTTATTTAGGACACATAAATACACGTCCCTCATATACGGCTTTGTTTCCGATATATTCCCTATAGTAAGTGGCATTTAGTGATAAAATTACTAAAAATAAAAAATTTTGCCATTAAAGAGGTATGTATATATATACCTACATAATACATAATTTTAATAAAAACTATATTATTACTACAAATAACTAAAACTTAGAAGCAGTTACTTAAAAAGATAAAAATGAAGAATTGAAGTGATTTGGTTTTTTGTTGTTTTTATATTTTTATTTTAGACGAATTTGTTTTTTTCTTTTTTTTGCCATATGTACATAGATTCATTTGCAAGTACATAATGTAAATTATAATAACTGATTTGTTTGCTTTTGTTTATTATTTTAATAAGTTCTTCCATATGCACAATGTATTTGCTGAATAATAAAATCATATGAGTACAAAATTTTCAACTGTGTGCGCATTTTTGTTTTATATATAGGTACAACTTATTTATTATATTAGAAGTTCATTAACCATAATTATAGATACTCTAACTCTACTGTATAAAAATGAATTTGCTAGTCATATGAACAATTCATCTGATTTTTTTTGTTTTTGCTTTTTATATTTTTTATTTGAGATGAATTTGTTTCTTTGTTTTTATTTGGCATATGTACATAGATTAATTTTTAAGTACATAATGTAAATTATAATAACTGATTTGTTTGCTTTTGTTTATCATTTTAATAAGATCTCCCATATGCACAATGTATTTGCTGAATAATAAAATCATATGAATACAAAATTTTCAACTGTGTGCGCATTTTTGTTTTATATACAATCTTATATATTATATATATTAGAAGTTCATCAAGGAGTAGGAGAATCGAAATCAAATAAAATGGTGTCTACTGCGCAGGACCTTAACTGCTTGTCAATTATAATTATAGATGTTTATTAATTATTATTATACTAGCGGGCTCGGTGCGCTTTGCTACACTCAGTTGAAAAAAAAATTCGTATTACATGCAGCACAGTGATACCTGTAGAAAATAAAATGTATTTGTGAAATCAAAAATCGTGTGAATTAGTTTTAATGTTCTCTATTAAAACAAATAATAAAAACTTTTTTAAGACTTCCTTTTATTTTACTAATTTTTTTAATTTTTTACAAACACCAACATTTTGTCATTTTTACTGTACCTACCTGAAAGATTCCGCTAATTATTGTACTTAAAATTACACTTTCTAAAATTTACCAATTTTTGCAACACTTTTAAACTATTAATACCTGATTTTGCAATAATAATAAGAACTAATAAAAAAATTCAAAATATTCAAACCTATGTGGTAATTTTTATTATAATAATAAGCTATTTATTATAGGTTATAAAATAAAAATATTTTGAATGTTTAGATTTTGCAACCGAACTACTTCATTAAATATTTACTAATTTTAAAGTTAATTTGCAATCTACATATTCATATAATAAAGCAAACTTGAAAAACTATACCGAAACAAGTAAAAAATTACAGAATGCGAATTTTTAAAATTACTTTTTTCTATTACAATAACCTCTTAGGTACAAATAAATGTTCAATGAATTTATTAATATCTTTCAGGTTTTGCTGTCACATAAATTAAAATAAACAAGACTTACTGAAATGCTTATTCAAAATGGATTATCTTAAAAATCGTAGAGTTAATATATTATTTTATAATTATATGAGAGAATCGATATAATTAGTATTGGTTTTGTACGTTACATATTCAATTATTATTAATAAAATTAATTATTTTACCTAGTTTTATAAAAACTCGTTTTCTAGCGTTATGGTAAAATCTTTGTATAATTGTCGAAAATAGTTGAATATTTCCTTTTAATTTCCTTTTAATTTTACGAATTTTATTTATTTTACCAGTTTAATAAATTTATTGATATTTTTCTGATAGTAAATTATGCTTAAAACGCTCTTATTAAATTAATGACTCTATTTGTTAGTGACTGCAATAGAACCTATTTTATTTACAAATTTTATAAATTATTTTTTTATATTTAATTGTGTTTATTACATACACAAAATCAAATAACTGTCAATCGAAAAATTAGTCGCGAGCACTGATGAAGGAAATAATTTGCTTCCGAAGTGTGGATATTTGCAAAATTAATATAAATGATTAATGAAAGGAAACTCGACTTTTATTCCATTATTTAAATATATCACTACAAACAAATCTGATTATCAAAAGGAAACATATTATTAGCAAGTTCATTTAATTCCTTTTGCGTACAAAAATTTTAGCTACATTCAGCTTGAAGTTAATTAATTATCCCCTTATTGTTATTGGTATACTTAATTTTGCTACCAAAATTTTGTCATAGCTATCAAAAAAGGAAGTTCTTTTTTAACTTTCTAGTTATAATCTAAGAGATGTACATTTTTATTGTATTTAACTAAATATTATCATATTATTAAATCTGTCAAGACATTTTTAAACAAAAATATAAAGACAGAAAAAAACAAATAATATTTAGATACCTATTCATTTTCTATTTTTCAAGTAAATCACATGAACAATATAAAAAAAAAATATTATGATTCATGCAGTTACATGTACACCACCTACTGCCGACAAAACAATTACTATTGTGTTACCTACCACAATACAAAGGGATGAAATTTCTGAACAGGAAACTAAAAGACCATTTCTTCAAATTAAGTAATTACTACTTTCGAACTCATTTGAACCTTATTTTTCTTTCTTTTGTTTTTTTATATGGCATATACAAACATATTAGCCACTCATTCAAATCATGTTTGACAAATGCTGATAATGCACAATCAGCAATTTGTTTATAAAATTTTAAAAAGCAAAAATTAAACTTGTAAAATTGTATTGAAAAATAAAGTTAGTCTGATTTCTGAATCAGAATAAAAAAGAACCGTTTTACTTTTCAGTTGAAACTGAATAACATTAATAAATTTTTATTTAATTTAATGTTAGTCTTCTTCGCAAATAATAAGGAAAAATGAAAAATAATAATAATATAAATAAAACAAACAATTTTTTTGATTTAAAATAATAAGGACTAATAGAAAGTTTATCAATAGTTTAATATGGTACAATAACCAAATTGTGCACTATTATTATTGCTATTATAATTATTATTGCTATTATTATTATTATTGCTATTATAATTATTATTATTATTATTATTATTTTTATTATTATTATTATTTTTATTATTATTATTATTATTGTTACTATTATTTTTATTATTATTATCATTATTATTATTATTATGATTATTATGATGATTATTATTATTATTAGCGTCAGGCGATATACTGGAGAAAGACTGAGGGAAATCTAGAGATAGTGCGCCAGGAAGAGCGGACTCGCACGCTTCAGTGTCGACAGAAGGACTGGGAACTGGAGGAACGAGGTATATGGACGAGTCGTCTTATCAGGGAGATTACGCCATTTGTAGAGCGTCGGCATGGAGAGGTAGACCACTACTTTACTTAGCTGCTGAGTGGACATGGATACTTTTGGGCCTATCTGCACAAGATGGGGAAGGTACGTTCAGCGGAGTGTTATATTGCTACATGCACGATAACACAGAGCACCTGCGTATGCACCTAAGGGAGGTAATACAGCGGTTCTCTCCGGACACAGTGCTGGGCCACATATTACAGGGCCGGGGAACGTGGGCCAGTTTGTCACTTCTTGCGCAGAAAATAATGCGAAAAAAGAAGTTGGACCTAGACACCACAGATGTCCAACCTGCAGACTTCGGCTAGGCTGCAGCTTTTGAGGCGATGGCATTGGACCTAGCCCGAAGTAATGTGACAAACGGTTCCAGGCTAGTGTCCGGGAGGTTTATTAGTCGGTATGCCTAAGATGGGAGACTCCGACATTGTTGGACGCACGCGCGCCCTTCATCCATAAAGGATTTTCCCTTCTACAAAAAAAAAAAAAAATTATTATTATTATTATTATTCCCCACATGGTAGTGACCTTGACGTGGTGTGGGGGCTTAGCTCACAATGATTCATCATGCTACGCTGGCGGGAGCATATGCTCCTGGCAGGGTTACCTATGCCAGATTGGATGATGCTTGAGCGGCGTACAAACTACTACCAGCCCCCTAATCCAGTGGTGTGATGCGACCCGTGCCCAGTGGACTAGTTGGTAGCAAGGGGGTAATACTTAGCTATCGCAAACGGAGTGTCTCTGATACCAGGTCACCTCAGAGAGTTTTTTTTTTCCTGACCTTACCGCAGTATCGGGCCTCTGCTGTGGTGGACATTTTATTGCCGCGATACTCGTGGGAACCAAATGGAGAAAAAAAAACAAAAAAAATGAAAGAGAGATGGAGTGTGGAGATAGAGCGGAGAGTGGAATGGATGCGGGGCCTTTTACCAGGAGCGGGCAGACGCCCAGGTCTCCCCTGACGTCGCTTGTGTCAACAGAGACACCAAACAGAATGAAGGGACAGAGTGACCAAATACAGGCACCGGAGATGGGCCGTGAAGCAGTGTAGGCAGCACCGATGATCGTGCAGGTTGAGGAGCAAGAAAATCAGGTTCTAACGAACTCGCCTCGAAGAGCCTTCATGCAAAAGATGAGGGAGGACGAGGAAACCGCCATGTGGATCTGATACGGGAAATAAAGATTGTTCCAGAAATACAAAAAAATATTTCAAACAAAATTAAGCACGGACTGGCCGAACTTGAGGAGCTGATGGACGTCATCGTCAGTTGCCGGGCAAGTTGGAAAAAAACAGAAGCCGAAGTTGATTGTAGAAAAAAGGAGACAAGGGTTGAGATAATAGCCAGTACAAAACGGCCTGCCTCAAGCCCTGCTGAACAGGCTGACGATCGGCGTAAAAAGAAGAAAAAAAAACAGCGAGAGACACTGGAGTGGATAAAGGTCCAACCAAAGAAGAAGCGTCTGTTGCAGGCGGCAGATGAAAATCCTCCAGAGAAAATGGTGGCTAAAACTGTCGCGGCAATGCATCAGAGAAGTTCGAAAAAAACGAAACCTGACGCAGTGCTTATACGATCAAACGACGGACGCTCCTACGCTCAGGTGCTGGCTGATATCAAAGGAGGAGCTAAGCCAGAAGAGTCGGGGACTGAAATTAAAGGAGTCCGGCAGACCAGGTCTGGAGGTCTCCTAATAGAACTAGGTCTTGGGACAAAAAACCGTGAAGCCTTCAGGGAAGCGATTAAAGGAGTATTGGGGGACAAGGCTACAGTAAATGACCTTGAACCAAAATGCACTATTGTGATTCGGGATTTGGAATGCGTTGCCACAAAAGTGGAAGTGGAGGACGCAATGCGACGAGATATCCCGGAAATAGGAATTTTAAGGGTTGGGCTGACGACGGAAAATAATTGGGGGCAGAGAGCTGCAATCGATGACCTGGCCGAACAGGCTGCCATAAAGCTGCTCAAGCAGGGAAGGCTCAAGGTAGGATGGGTTTTCTGCAGGGTTAAGCCACGAACTGATGTCACACATTGCTACAGGTGTCTGAGTTTCGGTCACATGGCTGGCTCTTGCAGGGGACCTGACCGAGGCAAAGCCTGCTACCGCTGCGGAAAGAAGGGACATATCGCTAAGGCCTGTAAAGAGAAAGCCCACTGCATACTCTGTGCCGATGCGGGCGAGCAACAAGAACACGCTCTAGGCACAGGGTTATGCAAGTTGTTCAGAGATGCTCTGAGAAAGGCCAAAGAGACAGGGAAATGATCAGCGTCCTCCAGGCAAACCTAAACCGAAGCCGAGTGCCAGATGACCTTCTGCATCAGCTTGTTCGGGAGAAGGGTTCCGACATACTGCTCACTAGTGAGCTGTATACGGACAGAACAACTTCTTGGTTCTCGGACGAGCTGGGTACGGCTGCCATCTGGATACCTGACCCAGCGAAAATTTCGGTACGAGAGCATGAGCGCGAGCGTGGGTTCGTATGGGTGAAACACGCGGATATCACTTTTATAAGTGTTTACCTAATACCCAACGAGGCCATAGCGGATTTCCGAGCGAAATTGGCGGACCTTGAGGATACGGTTCTGAACAAGACGGGTCGCATAGTGATTGTTGGCGATTTCAATGCTAAGGCAACGCAGTGGGAAATGCCTTACCCTGACTCGAGGGGAAGCGAGGTGCTAGGGTTTGCATCCAGAACGGGTTTACTTGTTCTGAATGTTGGGTCGGCATCCACTTTCCGTCGACTGGGGTACTCAGAAACCATTCACGACGTATCCTTTGCCTGTGAACGCTTGGCCGCTTTGGTCGAAGGCTGGCATGTCGAAAGACTACACGGGCAGTGACCATCAGTACATTGTATTCGTGGTCCGTGAGAGAAGGCAACTCCAAAGAACAATTACTAACAGACCACAGCGATGGAACATGGGGAGAATTGACGAAGCAGTATTTGCAGCGGTCATCCTGGGGGGTTTCCAAATGCAGGTTAGGAGAGATTGTCTCCGACTGAGGAGAGAGGCTCCGAGAGCTAGAACGGAGGAGGAGGTTAGGCTCAGGTCCTCGGATCACAAGGAGAAAAAGCGCCAGTTGCGACGTGCAATCAATCACAGCAAGGCGAGATACTGGGAAGCACTGAGAGAGGATATAAACTCAGATCCATGGGGTTTAGGTTACAAAATTGTAACCCAGAAAATTGGGGCACTTAAAACCCCTCCGCCCTTGGACATGCGAACCACAACGCACCTAGTTAATGCCCTCTTTCCAGTGTATCCCCAGCGAGCTGCTAGAGTATACAACCGGAATGGCGCTTCTCCGTTTACAATGGAGGAGCTGGAAGTGGCCATCCAATCCCTCAAGGTCAAGAAGGCCCCAGGTCCAGACGGTATCCAAGAAGAGGTATTAAAGCTGGTTTTTCGGTATAATCCGAATATTCTGTTGAGTATGTACAACGCCTGTCTCTCAGCGGGAATTTTCCCCAAGTGTTGGAAGACAGCTAGGCTGATACTTATCAGCAAGGAGAAAGGAGACCCGGAGCTACCTTCCTCATAACGTCCGCTGTGCATGCTGGACACTGCGGGAAAGGTTCTTGAGAAGTTACTCAAGCCAGGCTGTTGTTTGCCATCGAGGCAGCAAGAGGTTTGTCACCGCGTTAGTACGGTTTCAGGGCTGGTCGTTCCACAGCAGATGCCATTGTGGAAGTCACATCTGCGATGACCAGGGCCGAGGACCACAACCATTTTTCACGTCATATAGTCCTCCTTGTAACTTTAGACGTGAAAAATGCGTTTAATTCGGCCAGATGGAGTGACATGCTTCAAGCTCTAGAGCAGGAATTTCGTGTTCCAGAATATCTGCTAAGAATGATCAGCGACTACCTTGACGACCGTACTGTACTCTTCGATACGGCTGAAGGACAAGGGAGTATCACTGTCTCTGGAGGTGCAGCGCAAGTTTCAATCCTCGGTCCCGACCTTTGGAATGCCGCATACGACAGTCTGTTGCGATTAAACATGCCGGATGAGTCAATGCTGATCGGATATGTGGACGACGTTGCCGTGCTGATAGCAGCCCGAAACGTGGAGCTCGCCCAACTGAAGCTCAATCAGACCATGCGGTCCATCCTTTCTTGGATGGACAGCCGCGGACTGTCGTTGGCATTGAGCAAAACGGAGGTCATAGTGCTGACAAAAAGGAGGATGAACCTTGAGCTCCAGATGCGTATCGGCGAAGAAGACGTGCAGACAAGACGGGCGGTAAAATATCTCGGCATCATGATTGACAGCAGGCTAAATTACTTTGAGCAGATCAAGAAGACTGCTGACAGGGCCGCAAATGGTGTCATGGACCAAGATCGAGTCGGAGGCGGCTACTGATGACGATAATTTGTTTTCAGCCATCTAGGGATTTTTACGCTGTAAAAATTATTATTTCAACCGACGACTTTTAAAAATAAAATATATCTGAATTTAAAAATCTAAAATTATATTTAAGTACATTCTTAATTATTATGACATTTTGCATACTCATCAGTTTACATTTTATTTAATATTTTATTGTAATTGGAGTATTTGCGTTAGCTTTAAGCGTGTTAATATTTTGTGAGAAAATATTGTTTCCCAGATTTTTGTCAACAGGAAGTGATGACCTACTGTCTACAATATTTGTATTTGACATACTGTCCAAAATATTTGTCAATTTTTACTTGTTCATTTGTAGTAGTTATTAGTTCGTAGTTGTTGTCCTCAACTGTACGTAAATGTTTTTCGATAACTTGCCGGTCTTCGTCGTCCATGGTGCCAAATAACCATTTAGCTGTTGTTCCTATTGCATTTACTAGTCCTCGTTTGTTTCTTGTATTGTTTTTTCGTGTTACAGTCTTAAGTTTGTTAATGAGCTGAGAGATCTCGGATTGTAATATTGATTTTTGATTTACATTTAATTCTTCTTTGTAGTATGATATATTATTAAGAATGTTGATGATTTCGTTTGGGTTTTGAAAATGTGGATAACTATGTCGGTTTTTGTTACTAATTCTGCTTTGTCTAAATTTATTTCTACAAATCCTGAATTAACATCTATCGTGCTTACTTCTAATGAAGCTGAACTAGGTGTTGTCAGTAATAAGACCGTCATCAGTATTTTCCAAACCTTAAAATTTTAGAGGTCGTTTAATTTTAGTTACATGTATGTTTCTAAGATTAGCCTTTTTAAACTTAGGCTGTTCTTTGTGTCGAACTGCCTTATAATTCCTAACGAAACCTTTTGATCTTGTTTCTTCATAGTTTTCCTTAAATTGATTTAGCTTTCTTATACTTTTTAATTTGCTTGCCTATAAGTTTTCTTTAATTTGTTCAAAATCTATCTTATGATTTTGAACTTCAATGGGTTTGTTTTTAACGGTAGAATTATATCTTTCATTGTAGGCTCTTATTGATTGTTGGATTAATCTCCTGACTGATATATTGCTTCCTTTTTTATATTTAAGTATTCAAAAAATTTCGGCGATGGTACTGTGGAACCTTTCAATATCGGAATTCCCAGTATGACTATTTGGTTTTGTAAAGTGAATTTCTATTTGTTCATCTTGTAGAAATTCTTGTTTTCTTATTGCTTTAAACTCATTGTCTGCCACTGTTTTTCGTGGCTTGCCTAATTTGCTAAAATGGTCTTCTAATTGCTCTATTATCGTTACATGATATCTATCAGTAAGATGGTAAGCTGCTCCGAATTTCGAAAATTTATCGATTACTGTCATAAACCTATTTTTCATAATAACATATGTGTCAATATGTATTATATTATTTATTGCTACCGGAGTTTCCATGTACTTAAGCTTAGGTTTAATGGGTTTTCTATCATACTTTACTGTTTGAAATACGTCACATTGATTGATTACTATCTGTATTAATTCTAACAATTTTGGATAGTATACTTTATTCTTAATTTGATTATATGTTTTTTGTATGCCAGAGTGAAAACTTTCTCGGACATGATAGAAAGATATTTGTTTGACCGCTTCCCTTTCGCTTTTTAAGTCTTGTGCTCTGTATGAGCATTTAATAAATTTAATGTCGTTACTATTACTATATAACTCTAATATTTTATTCTGTACTATGTTATATTTCTTGTCAGAAAGTTCTGAGAATATCCCTTTATTAAGAAATTTTCTAAATATTTCACCAAGTCTATTGAAATCATGTTCAGCGCCGTAAATAGTTCTTTTATCTAATTTTTAAATTCTACTGTTTTATTATTTGTTAAGATAATTTGGGTTCTGTATTTATTAACTATTTCTTCTTTTATGGGTATGTGATCTAATAAGTCTTCCTCTGAATGGACGGTACCCATGGTTGTATCTTCCATATTAAATATTTCGAAATCTGAACAGTTTTCTTCACTTAATGCTACGTTTTCATTTACTTTGTTCTGCATAATGTTGTTATCATTATGCTCGGTTCGACTCAGAAAATCCGCCACCTTGTTTCCTTTTCAAGTATTCTATCTCAAACTGGTATTCTCCCAGTTTCAGGAGCCATCTCTGATGTCTTGGCGAAATGTCCTTTCCTCTATATTTAGCGTGTAAGAACTTAATTGGCTGGTGATCGGTGAGTATTTTGAAGTTTTGAAGTATATATTTTGAAGTTTTACCGTACAGATAGGGTCTAAAATAATTCACGGACCAGAGTATTGCAAGAAACTCTTTATCTGTTGCAGAATAATTCTGTTCATGATTATTTAGTATCCTTGAAGCAAAACATACTGGGTGCACTTCTTGTGATACCATTGCTCCAATGGCATAATTTGAAGCGTCAGTTGTCAGTGTAAAAGACTTTTCAAAATTAGGGTAACGAAGGATAGGATGACTCGTTACTAAATTTGTGAACTTCTCGAAAGCTTCAACATACTTAAGGTCGTTAGTATTGATCTTCATATTTTTCTTCAAATATTTAGTGACTGATTGGCCTACTTTGGCGTAGTCCCGAACAAACTTTCTATAATAACCAGTAAAACCTAAAAAACTCTTTATCTGCTTTTGAGGTTTGGGAATTTCTAACTTTGCAAGAACTTTAGGTTTAAGACCTTGTTCTGTTAATACTTGTCCCAGAAATTAAGTTTCTTTTTACATGAAACTGCATTTATCTATTTGAATTTTTAAATTATTTTCTTGTAATATGTTGAAAATCGTGTTTATAGCTCTTACATATTCCGGTAAACTGGTGCTGAATATTAATACGTCATCTAGGTATACGACACAATTTTTTTATGATATAATCCCTCAACATTTCATTCATCATCCGTTGAAATGTTGCCGGAGCATTGTTGAGTCCAAACGGCATTCTATTGAATTCGTATAGTCCATGAGGTGTGAATGCTGTCTTCTTCTTGTCCTCCTCTTTTATAAGAATTTGATGATAGCCTTTAGCCAAATCTATTGTTGTGAAGTATTGAGCTTTACCGAATTTATCTAAAAGAGAGTCGATGTTGGGTAGGGGAAACTTATCATCTACCGTAACTTCATTTAACTTACGTTAGTCTATGACGAGCTTAAATTTCTTTTTTCCTGAATTATCCATTTTTTTCGGGACAACGATCAGCGGACTACAATACTTCGAGTTACTTTTCCTAATGATTCCTTGTTGTTCCATTTCTGTAATTTGTTTCCTTACTTTTTGCTCGTGTTGCGGAGGATACAAGTAAAGTTTGGCATTTATAGACTGATCCGTTGTTGTTATGATTTCATGTACGACAGCTGTTGATTTGTAAGCTTATCACCCTCTTTGTAAAATAGTTTACCGAATTTTTTAATCATTTTCTCTACCTCCCCATATTCTTCCGTATTTAGGTGGTTTAACTTAAGGTAATTAAAATTAGGATCTACAATTTCTAATGTATATATATTTAAATATATATGGATTGTTAGCAAATTTTATACAGTTATTGTTCAAAGTAATAGTACCTTCTTCTAAGTCAATGACACTATTTAAATTTCTTAATAAGTCAGTCCCGATAATAAATTGGTATTTTCTTATTGATATTATTTATTTAAACTTTTCACTTTCCAACGAATAAATGCATTGTAAGAAACATTATTCTTTTGGAGCTGGTGTGTAAGCTTCCCAATTTATTGTATCTTTTCCGCTAATTGTGGGAAAATGTATAGGTTTAATTTTTTCTTTTTGAAAACTAGTTATTTTATTGTCAATAATGCTAAACGAAGAGCTTGTCTCTATTAAAGCTAAGTATTTTGTATTATGGATGGTTATTTCAACCATCGGAAGATCATCCGAGGCTAGTTGAGAAAAAACTCGACCTTGTTAGATTCGTTATTATTTTGTTTTTCTTTTTGGATATTTTCAACTTCCATTTGTTAAAAGGGTTATTCTGTTGATCGCTATTTTGCCCTGAAGTTGCCCTAAAGTTTCCTGACTCTTGATTTAACCTAAATGGATTATTATTATTTTGTTGATTATACCTGTTTTCTTTGTAGTTATTTTGATAAGATTGCTTAGGATATTCTTGATTATCCCTACTGTTATGTTTGCTATTAAAATTGCTATTATTACGATTTTAATAAAAATTACCAGATTTATTTGAGAAATTAATTTTTGGATTTTTATTATAATTTACATCTTTGTTGTAACTTTGAGTACAATTATTTTGATTTTTATAATTATTTGTTAAATTTTTATTATTATTTTTATAATTAAAATTATTATTTTTTTTTAAATTCTGGTCTGATACAAAGATCTTCAAACTGTCTTTTATTCATTGTTGTTAAAACTGTATCTAAATGTTTTTCGTCATAAATTTTGTCAAGAAGTGTTCCCTGACTAATTTCTTTTATACTATTTACTAACATGCTATTAATATTACTTAAATCTATAAAACAATCTTCCTTCCTAGTACCCTTGCAGTTCATCTGCTTTGTATTTACTTTTTTGTATTTCCAGAATTAATTCATTTATCGAATTACATCTTATGTTACTAATTTTTTTATACAGTTCTGCTGGCTCAGTGTCTGGCGATATCGAAGCCGCAAAGTTTTCTTAATTAGTTCCCAGTTGTCCGGTTGTGGTAAATTGATGATGGTATCCTTTGCCTCTCCTTTTATTTTCTCGTGGAAAATTGTTCTGGTGATTAGTTTTAATTGGTTTTCGTCCTGGATTTCCGATAAGTAATATTCTACATTACTTAAGAACGAATTAATGTTTACTTCCCCTGTTCCTGTAAATGTTGACATGTATTTCACTTCCCTCATTATTCTTTCTCTTTGTTGGTGTATCATTTCACGTTGTTTAGCAATTTCACGTTGTTGTTGGTTGTTATTTTTATGGATCTGGTATTGTTGTAAGGCTGCTGTTAATTGTACCAGCTGTCTATTTTTTTCCTGGATTTCTGCCTTTAATTCTTCGGTGTTTTGTTCTTGAGACATATTTCTATTTAAGTCGTATTTATTGGTTTTCCTCATTTATTTATTTTTTTTTTTTTTTTAAACTTTGTTTTGTTTTTTTTTTTTTGTGTAATTAATATTTTTTTTTTTTTTTGTTACTATTAATTAACTTTAATGTTTATTTAATATTTCAATTATAAATTTATTAACATTAAATTTTTAAATTAATTATTTTTTTTTTTTGTTCGATCACTGGATTGCGAATTTTATAACAATCCTTTCGACTGCGCCATATATAAATTTATTTTGAAATTTTATTAAAAAAAAAACACCTTTTTAAGTTTTAAAAATTATTTATTTTCAACCGACGACTTTTAAACATAAAATATATCTTAAGTTAAAAATCTAAAATTATATTTAAGTACATTCTTAATTATTATGACATTTTGCATACTCCTCAGTTTACATTTTATTTAATATTGTATTGAAATTGAAGTATTTGCGTTAGCTTTAAGCGTGTTAAAGTTTTGTGAGAAACTATTGTTTCTCAGATTGTTGTTAACAGAAAGTGCTGACGTACTATCTACAATATTTGTATTTGACATACTGTCCAAAATATTTGTATTAGTGGTGGCATGTGGTTTATACATAACTCGCATGCTGCCCTTCGTGTCTCTTGGGGGAAGCGCTTAAGTGGAGATAGATTTAATCTCCACTTAGCATGTGCCAGTGTCTACAAGTTATCTAGAAAAATTGAGAGAGCTCCGACTATACGACAATGTCTCAGAGGAACAAGATGAGCCGTGATATTTGGGTCATTGATTAGACGAATAGCCCAATTTTAGACTTTATCCAAATGTTTTAACACAATGCTTGAAGCACCGGTCCATATGTAAGAATTGTACTCCATTTTGTGTCGTATGAAAGCTTTACAGATTTTCAAGAAGTCACATGAGGAGAACTAAGCCTAAGAAAACCAAAACATATGGCTGCGTTTTTCGCAACATTCAATATATGATCACTCCAGATCAGCTTTCGATTTAGGTGCATACTTAATATACTTAAACTTTCAAACCGCTGAAGTTTATCTTCCTGAAACAAAAAAATAAGATCAAAAATGGAAATTTTCCTGGTACAGCTCTGAGTTTTAAAACTCGACTCTGTTAAGCCTCAATTACCTATTGCGAACAAATCATGTCTGAGGGAACTGGTGATCTGTCTCTTGAGTGATACAGCGATAGATGTACCTTCCGATTTTTTATGAAAATAATTTTTTTTTTTTTATAAACATCCAAAGCGTTAGGTATGAAAATACCCTTAGCACTTACGTGACGCTTGTTTGGGATAGGATAGGATAGAATAAATTAGAAAGAAAAAAAGGGAGATATATTAGTAATAGGAAGTTGAAGAATGAAGGTATTAATATTTGCTTTAAACTTTTGCAAATTGTAAGTTTAATGTGGAAACATATTGGGAGGATTATGATTCCACATTCTTGAAGTGCGAACTATGAACGAACTTCCATAACCTACTTTATGTCATCTTGGGATACCCACAGTATAGGGGGGAGCAATTGCAGCTCCTCTTGTTTCGTGTTGGAATTGTTTAAGAGCAGGAAGCAGCGCTTTGATTAATACTGACCATGTGTTGACACCTACGAAGTATCTATGAAACAGAGAAAGTGCTCCGACTTCACGTCGATGTCCTATAGAAGTTAAGAATGAAGTTATATTTGGGTCGCCAATTAGACGAATGGCGCGATTTTGAACGCGGTCAAGATAGCCTAAAGCTGTAATCAAAGCGCCAGGCCAAATATGTTAGTTATATTCCATCTTGGGACGTATAAATGATTCATGGATCTTAAGGAGTTCCAAAGGTGAAAGGACAGCTTTACATCTACTTAGATAGCCTAAGCACTTGGCAGCTCCTGTCGCGATATCAAACATATGGTCGTTCCAAATAATTTTTTGATTCACGAGCATGCCTAAAATATTTAGACTATTAGTGTTTTATAAAGTAACACCTTGGAGAGAGAGATTAGGTTGAAATCCTGGAAGTTTGCGTGAAATAAGACAGTTTTGAGTTTTAGATGAGTTAAACTCAACTCTGTTTTTTTTGCCCCAGTCAGCAATTTTAATTAGATCATGGCTAATCGTGTACCAATATCTGTCTTCTATTGCCAACTTCGATAGTTGTAGCATTAGATTTACGGAGAAAATCGAAGGATGAGAGTACTATCATCAGCAACACTGTGGATTGGATTAAAGGTTGTTTGGAGTAAATCGTTGGTGAAAATCAAAAAGAGAGTGGGTGAGAGAAAAGATACTTGCGAAACACCAGCATTTAAATTAAGTTTTTCAGACGTGAAGCCGTCTACTAAGACGCGAATCGAACGATTCGAAAGGAAACCTTCAATCCATTTAGAAAATACAGACTCTAGACCAATAGCTTGACATTTGTCTATTAAAGCAGCGTGCCATACTCGATCAAAAGCTTTCGAGAGATCTAGAGAAACAATATCAGTCTTACCAGAATTATATAAGGTGATATTGAGCTTTTCGCAAAGGCAAGTCATCATGTCACCGGTAGACCGGTGCGATCTAAAACCATATTGTCTATCTGAGATTATGCTTTTGCTTTCAAGATATTTCGAAAGTTTCTCATTAATTATACTTTCCATAACTTTGAGAGAATCGAAACAATAGCTATAGGTCTATAGTTCGTGGGATCGCTTTTGTAACCTTTTTTTGGAATTGGATGAACGTGCGCACCTTTCCATTGACTGGGATATTGACCAGCCGAAAAGGACAAATGCAACAAGTTCCGCAGTGGTTTCGAAATGGCGAAGGCGGTTTTTGTGAGAACCGAACGAACGAAACAGGAATTCTATCAAGACCGGTAGATTTATTTACATCAAGATTCCTCAGGGCTTTCACTGTAGCTCTTCTTCTAAAGTAGAGTCTTCCAATTGAAAACTCTATCTGAGTTATTGAGGGTGGAGTAAGAGCTGTAGGAGGTAGTGAGGAGTTTGATGCAAAGAGTTTTGCATCATTGTCAATCAGTGGAAGAAAGGAAGACTCTGGAAAATTGTGCATAACATTCTTACCAAACGACCAGAATGTTCTGCTATTTTTCGAGAGATTTAAAATTTTTTGCCTCAACCGTCGGTTTTGCATCAACTTTTGTTGATTGATAACGTGTTTGCATCTATTTGTACCAACATTGTAACACTTCCTTGAGTGTCCAGATCTATCCAATTTAAATTTTTCAAAAGTTTCTTTTTTGTCCTTAATGGATTCGACACAGATATTATTCTTCTCTTTAGAACTCTCAAACGAGTTTGGAATAAATGTTTTCATTCCAAGTGAGATTATTTTACTAATAATATCAGTGGCGAAGTCAACGTCTCGGGGCTGAAAGCACATGGACCAATCAAATGTTAATAAAAAATTGTTGAGAACATCCCAGTTAGCTTGGGAGTAATGCCAAACTAGTTTTTTGGGAGCAGATATTTGGGTAGTGCATGTGCTTTTTTGGAAGCTTGTAGAAACGAGTCAATGATCTGATCCACCCAAGGGAGAGTTTACAGAAGAAATATACTTTTCAGACTGTGAAGTTAGAAATAGATCCAAAAGATGTTCCGTATGGCCATTGCGATCAGGAATTTTTGTTAGTTTCTTTACAAGTTACAAAAGAAAGATTATGTGAATTGGAAAAAAGTTCAACTTGGTTGCCTTCGGGAAGTTTTGAATAGAGAAAGTGAGCCAGTCCTTGTTGTGAATATTGAAGTCTCCGGCCAGTGAAATCTCAGATTGGGCATATTCTTCTAAGGTTTTATCAACCTGACTGGATAAGTTATTCAGTACCACAACAGTTTCCTGCTCATCTGTTTGGAGAGATCATATGTATTGGAATAAAGCATTGGAGCTTTAACAGTTCTGAAGAGTGTTGAAAGCGACGTCAGATCTTACATATAAAGCGATACCACGATGAGAAACGAAGGGTGGCACAAGTGAATAATTAGGAATAGTAAAGAGGGAAGCGTCGCAAGTAACTTGCGTTTCACTAAGTGCCAAAACTGCTGGATTTTCAGACCGAAGATGGGCTTCAACTGCCTGGAAGTTCGTTGAGAGTCCAGAAATATTGCAAAAATTTAGTTTAAACATTAAAACAAAATAAAGCTTAAGTCAATAATAATAGTTTAGAATAAGCAAATAAAAAGAAAGTTAATTTTGTCATTTATGTTAATTATTGTTCATTTATGTCATTTATGTATGTAGCAGTCGCCACTGACATATCTGTTACAAGCAAGTAAAAAGCTAAAATAGCATGTACATTTTTGTTTTTAAGATTTAGGTTTTGAAAATAAATAAGCAAAACATTACATTTATTAGTATGAGAGAAGGCTATTTATAATTAATTTATTCGAATATTGCTTGGAAAATTTACAAAAATTAAAATAATTCAAAACACAATGATCAGTTTTAAAAATTTTACAAATTGAACAAAATCAAAAAAAAAAAAAACAAGATAAAAAGGCAAAACAATAAAACAAAAAAACAAAAATTAAATTAAGGGCCTTTCCGAACCTTTCCGCACTTTCCGAAAATACTAACTAAAATAGTACGTTTTCAAGCTCATGTTTATGGATAAACATGTTGTTTATGATAAACTGGTTGTTTACGTAGTGGTTTTCCCATACAAATTTGCTGAAAATCATAAACAAGTAGCGAGGTGTTTATATCATAAACCACTTCAAAAACATGTAACCCAACCATGAAATTTCGATTTTTTGTCGATTTTAAGGTGCCTATTATGTATTTCGATAACGATTACGATTTGATCGAACGAAATGTCAAAATGTAAAATTGCCATTATATATTTCGATATCGTTCAGAAATTGTCGACGAAATCGATAAAGTTTATCGATGTAAAATTTGACCAAGAAAGAGAAATCGAAAGAGAGAGTTTTTACAAATTATTTCAATTTTGAATTGAAAGGATAAAATAAAAGAGATACAAATATATTTTATTTATATTGGACATTATATTATTTTATTTATATTGGACATTATATTATTTTATTTATATTGGACACTTGGTGTTTTGTTTTATATTTATGATATTTTTTGAAACAAAAATAAGTTTAAAAGTTGAAATGAAAGTAGGTATTTTACTTTATTCTACATAATAATTTTTAATTTGAAATAAATTTTAATAGGAATGAAAGGCCTGTCACAAATAGACTGCAATATGAAAAGTTATAGTGTAAATAATGAGACACCATTATAAATTTTCCAAAGAGGTACCAGGATATCTTGCACTCACAAAACCAATTACCTGATTATGATCACATATCTAAAAACAAAAACTGTTATAATAATGTAAACTAATTACAATAAAGTATAAACTTATCAGAATTGCATTAATGCTAAAAAATCCCTTTCTACTATAACATAAATGTTGTACGTTTTGCTTCGGTGATTTAATTTGAATAAGCTTTCCATCTACTGCTCCAATTATTTCAGTAATTCTGCTTTAATCATAAAAATAATGTTTGCAAATACATATAAAAACTTCTTTAAGAACAAAAAAAAATTAGCTGTGCTAGTCCGACATGGAAATCATTTCCTACGTTGAAAATCATTTGCTTGGTACAAACCGCACATAATATTAATACACTAACCAATTTAATTATATTTGGAATCGACGTATTACTTATTGGCTATTTCAATTTTTGTCCTAATTTAATAGTTTTAATAAAGTAGATAATAACTCATCAAATTTATGTTTAAATAACATACGTATAATCTTCCAAATCTAGTGGATTAGAATAATCCCGAATATATGTTCGCTTGTTTTTTAATTCTGCAATTTGATAGCGTTTTTTCAGCACTATCAGAAATTGAAAAATTTAACTCTGCTCAAATCATTTTATTTATAAAAACTTATAATTTTATAATTATATTTTATTTAAACACTTCAACTTATTTTCAACTTAAAAATTTTAAATATAACATTATTGTTTTGTTTTTTTTTTTTTTCGTATAATAATTTGAATTTGACAGTTAGAGAATGAAACATATGTCATTTTCATCGTAGATTTGAATTTTACAATGGCAGCATTTTTTAAACACTTTCGATCAAATTTTCATCGAAATACATAATGACACTAACGATCACAATCGAATAACTTTAACGATAACGATGAACGATTCGATTAATTTCGATCGAAATACATAATAGGCACCTAAATTTTTTTTTGCATGACCCTTGATTTTTTTGTCATAAATTCATTTTGTCATTTGTCAAAAAAAAAACAAAAACAAAAAGAAAAAGAAATCAAAATACCAAGAATAGATGAAATTATGTGAATTTGTGTGAAATTAGTTTAGCTTCAATTAATGATCATCAAAAAAACGAAAAATCAAGTATAAATTCTCAATTATCATCAGCACGATTAATTGGACAATCTTGTATAACTTTAATTGAAAAAAGTGAAGAAAAATTCTATGGAGTTATAGAAATGATTGAGAAATTACAAGACTTACATGGAAAGTTAACAGAAGAATTAAAACAAAGTATATTGTAAAAGATGCATTTTTATTTTTGATTCACTTAATTTAATCAGTTTTATATATTAAAAATGTATAAATAATAAGGCTTTATATATAAGTAAAGAATTCAAATGGAAAAAGAGATAATAAATTAAAATGATGATTATTTTTTTTATAAAATTGTAAATTGATTTATTTTTGTATTTCGTTTTTGAAAGATTCTCAGAACTAAATGTTGAAGTGAGTGAAGTGGGTATGGTAATAAACTAAAATCTGAATTATTTTATTTAATTACAAAAAAAGAAAAGAAAAACAAATCAAAAAGTAAATAGATAAAAAATATATTTGGATTTCCTGTTCTTTTTTACCAAAAATTAAATTATCACTGCAATTAATTAGAAGTATTTATTATTAAGAATTAGTAATAGTTTTTGTAATATTATTTAGTAAATTTGTAATAGTATTAGTATAGTATTTTATATATACAAAGAAATTTTTTTTATATAATAATAAATATGTGAAACAGCTGATTGTTTTCCAAAAAACCTTGTGAACACTTGACATTTGACTGGTTTATGAGCTAGTTGTTTATCCATAAACGTGAGCTTGAAAACGTACTATTATCGCACTATTTTTCATACTAAATTTTTATACGGATTTAAAAATTTATGATAGTGCTTTATTTTTCGGAGTAAAATTAGTATTACCTTAATACATGTTTTTTTAACTTTTTATTTCAAATTTATTTTGAAAACAGCAAAAAAGTGCTTTATTCCAGCAATATTTAGCAGCATTTAGTAATATTTATTAATATGATGACTATGGCAACGATATAAATTTTAAATTTTAATCAACTGTCATTATTGCCATTTTATTTCAGTTTATTATGAATTATTGTTTGGTTAAAAGAAAAAAATGCAAAATAAAAAGAAAATTTTATATTAGTTTTGTTATATTAAGTAAAAAAAAAAATATTTATATTTAAAATATGCACTTAGATAGAAAAAATAGAATTAGTACTTAGATAGAATATAAATTTAGATAGAAATAATATTGTATGAAATTATTATTTGTTGTTTTATGAAATGAAATGTTTTTGTTTGAATGTTGAAGTTATTTTGGTTTTCATTTTGTATCTATATAGCTAGATATTTTTATAAATAAATTGTTTGATTAATATCTATCGTTAATTTTATGAATTGATATTATAATAAACTTCATTTATTAACTGTGTGCCATTTAACATATCCGTAATGTAACGGTTATTTATATTTCTTAAAAATATCCTTTCTCAAATCTGAAATTTTAGAAAGATTTAGAGTACATTTTTCTTAGGCAGAAATTATTTCATGCATTCGCCAAAAATCTGTTAGCTCATCAAGTAACATGTCCATATTATTTTGTATGATTTTATGGATAATTTTTATCATATTTCGTTTCATTTCTTCTTTGAATGGAATTTTTGTTTTATTTTGCCCATGATTCTTCACACATCAACGTAAATGACAAAACTCAAAAATGATAAAACATTTTAAACCAGCATTGTGCAGTTTAATTAAAAGAATGTTATGATTTACAAGATCAAACGCCTTTGTAATATCTATAAATAATGCTGTGTTGTCTTTTGTCAAAATAATATTATATAGGACTTTCAACAGTATTTTCTTGTCTACTTGTATTAAACGCTTTCGTTAAATCAAAAAACTTATATGTGATTACTTCGTTCGAAGTTTCCTTATAAACTCTTGTATTAATATTATCTGAACCTGCTGCACTTGTATTTTTTAATCTTAATATTATATTATATTCACTCACTTTTTTTTTATTTATATTTTTAAATTTAAAATATTTATCAGAATCTTTATTTAAAATAAGAGTATTCGTTTGTATATTTTGGATTAGTTTTTTCCTATATTACTGTAGTAATTATTAAAATCGTTTATTTTGTCTATTATTTTGTTTTGTTTGACATATTAATACAAAATTTGTTACAATAATTATTTTTAGCGACTATTATTTTCTCAATATTATTCCATATTTTTCTTTAATCATGTGTACAATTATTGAATTTTTACGCTATAATATTTTTATTAACCTTTTTAAGGAAGTTAGCATATTTAACCAAAATTTACATGTTTCTCTTAAGTTACTGTTATCAAAATTTTGTACTAGTTTTTGATACCAATAATTTTTTATTTTAACTGATTTTATTATTTTGTTATCTATTCCCGATTTAGACATTCGATTACTTGTTTTATAAAAATATTTTATATTTTTGTAGACTTATTTAGTTCATTTAATATGTTTGTTAGTAAATTACTTTTGTTGTTAACTGTGATGTGATAATTAAGATTAAATATTTCTTTTTTAATAAGTTGTCTCATTCTATCATAATTCTTTTTTACTTACTCTTTAAATTTATCAGTTTCATTCAATAAAAAGCAATTGATGGTCTGCGATATCATAATTCAGTTGATTAATAACAATATTCTAGTTCGAATCGTTTGTCAATTTTGGGATCCAAAATCTAAACACATGTTTAACATTTTTCGAGTTACTATGTAATTTATTACAAATAAAATAGCCGTTAGCATTTATGGTGTTTTTATATTGCTAGATTATTTCGTTTTGTTTTAATAAGTCAAAATTATGTTAAATAATTGTTTATCAAAAAATTAAAAATAAGTTTGAATATATTGGAGGGCGACATAACACAGACCAATGTTAATATTGTTTTTGAGATTTATTTCAATTGTAATTAAATTTGTGTTATTGTTTTGGTTATAGTGTATATTTGACTGTGATATTTTATTGTTTGATAAAGAAATATAGCAGCTCCCGAAAAATATATTTACCTATTTTGTTCATTCTACAAGATATAATTTTAGAATAATTTGGGATATTTAATATTTCATCATCATTTTGATCAAGCCAGGTTTAAGTTTAGACAATTATCCAGTATGTACGGTACTTTATCTATTTTATTCCTTAACCTTCGTGTATTTTTGTATAATATTTTTAGTGGATTGTTTTTTTTTCATATTTTATTTTCCTAAACTCTTATTTAATTTGTTTATTGGGCAAAATGGCAATTTGCTCAATTTTTTTTTAAATTCTAAAATAACGCTTCCTTCCCCTCTTAAAAAGCTTATACGCATGCTGTGGAAGACCCTGTATAGTTTGCAGCTTATGTTATCATTATTTAACACTAGTTTAGTTTTTAAAATAAAGGAAAATCTTTTAATTTTAGATTTTAACGTTTTTTTCAAACAAAACTAATTTTTATTTGATTTACATAGGTGACGTAAAATTTATGTACTGGGCTAAAAATTACGTCATATCTGTGTTTACATAACATTTTTTAGATTCGATTGAAACTCCGGCAGTTTTGTCAGGTTTGCGTTTTTTCGTTTATTATTTTCTTTTTTAAATAATTTAAAGTTTTAATTTTTTATATATTTGCAAAACTTTTGTGTTTTGTTAAATCATGTATGCCTAAAATCGTTTTGAATAAGATGCTAAAATTTTCGGAGGCTCGTCATAAAAAAATTGAATTTTTGTTGTTTTGCTAAAAGAATTAAAATTTAAATTTTATTAAACTACTTTTAATTAATTTTTTCAAATTCTTACGTAGTTTTTGGATTAAATAGCTTAACTGATATGTCCAAAACAACACAACAAAAAAGGGTGTAATGTTTAAGTCACGTCTGTGATAGTTGTGATTTTTTTGCACCTCTGTTATTAAAGGTTAAAAGACACCATTAAATTAATTAATATCGTGAGCTCTTTAGAAAAAATTCATCGTTTTTTTTCCCACACAAATTTAATTTTTTATTTTCTTTTCAAATTTTTAACTGTTTTAAATAAAAAACTCCCTTATTTTGTTAATATTTTATTTATAAAACAAAATTATTTCTCATGTTTGGTTGTATGTTTTCCATTATGAATGACATTTCATTCGTTTATTTTTTCTTGCTACCTATAACAATTTGGCTTTTCACATTATTATTTTTGAATTTTATTATTATATTTTTAGATTGACCAGGATTTTTTGAGCTTATTCCTTGTTCCCAGAAGACATTTTCAATTTAGTTTGATTTTTTTTAATGATAACTAAAACTCTCAATCAGTTTGTATCATTTATTTTATACCAATGACAAAGACTACTACTGAACCAGGTCGAAAAACTCATTAAGAATTTTTTTTTGAAGCCTTGTTGTGGTATAACGTAGTTTTGAATTTAGATCAATATCAGGTAATTTCGGAACCTACCCAGTACCCATTAGGAATATAAGATTGCACTTCCTGTTAAATTTTCTCCAATTGTAATCTTATATATAATAAAAGAAAGCTGTATGTTTATAACCATTTTCCGGAAGAACTACTGCACCAATTTTGACAAAAATTTATATATAAGCTTTAATGGCTTAAGAGAAGGGTTTATGTCGAGTTTGGACCCGCAAATGGCCCTAGAACCAGAGTTCAACTTATATGCGTAATTTTATATTAGAAGAATATTACGTCATAATTCATTACTCAAATAAAATAAGAAAAAAAAAATTTTTTTTTTAGAAATATTTGCCTTCAGTTTAAGCGTACCTACTAAAACTACAAAAATAATTTTTAGAATCGCAGCTTGATATAATGTTTTCATAGCAAGTTATGATCGTAATTACGGAAAAAGCAAATTAGCCGAAATTCTAGGAAGTCTTGAGATGAGATTAAGAGATTTGGTAAAAAGTTCGGCTAATTTGCTTTTTCCGTAATTACAATCATAACTTGCTATGAAAACATTATATCAAGCTGCGGTTCTAAAGTTTATTTTTGTAGTTTTAGTACGCTTAAATTGAAGGCAAATATTTCTAAAAAAAAAATGTTTTTTTCCTTATTTTATTTTCGACTTTTTAGTGAAAATATTTTTTTAATGAAAAATAATATATTTTCAAAGAATAACACATATAATCAAATGGCACTAAAATTTACTCTTACGCAATTTGGTTATTATTGCTCATACTTTAAATGTGTAATTATATTTTATATTACTGTAACAAGATTTTTGATTAGATACCTTTGAATTTTTTAATTTACGTATTAAAAAATTTTCACCGATAAAAAATTACGCACTTTATAAAAAGAAACCCTGTTAAATACAAAAAATATTTGACGTAAAATCGTAGATTAAATCTGAGAAAAAATCTGAAATGTAAACACTCATCCGACTTTATCTACGATAAAATTCGATTTTGTCCGACGTGTAAACGGTGCCTAAGCATAAATTGGCATATAAAAGTATAATATATACATGCATAAATCGAAATTAAACTTTTTTTACATTCGAGAGGAGTAATTTCTAACTGTGTGATAGATAACTGATAGCTTCAAATTTTGTTTTCTTCCATAAATAATGTTTGGATTTTATTTTCAATTAAACTAAGCCATATGATTATGTATGTAACAAATGCAAGCCCTATATTATATGACACATGTACGTACATTTATATGTACTTAGTGAGAGAAAGAGAAATAATAAAAGAAAGAGATTAATAAAAGAAACCAAATTAAAAACGCAAAAAAAATATAATGAAAATGATGATTGAAAATAATTGAAATTGAATAATAATAGAAAATGATTGAAATTTAATGATAATGATTTGTATTGCACACATTTATTTTGTATTCCTTTTTTGTTTTTTTTTTTTTGATCACCACAGAAATGTTAATAAATATAGTGAATTTAAAGAGAAACCAAATTTTAACTTTATCAAATATCCACATTCCATTATTAGTACACACACATATGTAAATTTCACCTTATTTGAATGCAAAGAATATCTATAATCTATATTAACAAGAATATACACTCCCATTTTACGTAAACGTAATTTTTAAGAAATACCAAACCGAGCAAAATATCATTAGTTAAAAGAGGCAAAATTTACATTTACTTAACGTGGTATACCAAATTTATTATGAGACAGAAAAGGTACAAAACAGATGTTTGTCTTTTGCTTTATACTGTAAAATAATTTTGCGTTCTCATTATTCTCCTTTGGATTTGTTCACGTTTCCTCCCATTATTTATATGAGGCAGGGTGGCAAAAAATGTTAGTTCTAATTTAGTTTGTTCCCTTATACGAGGATTAATTCTGATCTTTTATTATTTTAATATTCTCGTTTTAAACATTATTATTTTCGTATATACCTATTAAAAATATTAAATTATAACATTACAATAATATAAAATATTATTAATATTTTTGTCACTAATAATTTGAAGTTACAAACATTATTATTTTTTATTAATTATATTGGTAAACCTAAATATTTATTATATTGGTATACGATTATAAAATAATACTGAGGACAACATCTATTTACAAATTCCAGAATTTAAAGAATATGATAACGCTGTTTTAGTTAGGTCTCCTAAAAATCTTATGCATAGTTGATACAATTTAGAAAATAATATTGTTAAATATTTCAACGAAATTTTTGTCGAAAATTTTTTTCAAAATTATAAACTTTATTTATTTAATTTCAGCCAACTTTTTTTGTTACTCTCTTTTGCTTACTATATTTTTTCTTTTTCTTACACGTAAAATTCTTTATGTCGCCTATTTTTGACAATGTTTATCAAATTTGCATATGAATTTGTGTGCAAACAAATGAATACATACATGAGTTCATACTCTTTTTATGGATATACTTTGGTTAAATGGTTATTGAAATGGGTATTTTGTTGAATTGAAGCAAATTGAAACAAACATATAAAGTCCAAGGCAAGTTAATTAAGGCAAATATAATAAGAATTAAATGTTTCTTTTTAAATATTGCCTAATTTTGGGCGGAAATTTAAATTTTCAACCTAAAAAAGGGTAATGTAACTAAAATCCAAAAAAACTTATTCTAATTGGATGACTACATTAAACCACATTAAACCAATATACCTACATTTTGATAATTTATTATAAAGTTTGTTAATTTATGCTAAATTCAATGTTTAGGCAAATTAAATTATAGATTAATTGAAACCAGTTTTGAAACTAAAATTTGGCATAAATCAATGCAATTATGAACACAATAGTTATTATTTTTTATTATTTTATATTCATATGCATAAGTCATAATATTTTTCTTTAATATTGTTCATGTGTTTTACTTGAAAAATAGAAAATTAATAGGTATTTAAAATTATTTGTTTTTTTTTTTGTTTAAAAATTTGTTGACAGATTTAATAATGGTAATAATAAGGCTTTAATAATATTTAGTTAAATGCAATAAAAAATGCACATCTCTTAGATTATAACTAAAAAGTAAAAAAAAAACTTCCTTTTTTAAGGCTATGACAAATTTTTGGTAGCAAAATAAAATGTACCAATAACAATAAGGGGATAATTAATTAATTTCTAGTTGTTTTAAAAAATTCTGTGTCATAACATCTGACCTCAGGGAGGATAAAAGACTGGTAGCTACAATTTTTGTACGAAAAAGGAATTAAATGAACTTGCTAATATGATTATTTTGAGAATCAGATTTGTTTTTAATGATATATTTAAATGGTGGAATAAAAGTCGAGTTTCCTTTCATTAATCATTTATATTTATTTTACAAATATCGATATTTCGGAACCAACTTACTTCCTTCATCCAGTACTTGCGGCTACTTTTTCGATTGATTGTTATTTGATTTTGGGTATGTAATAAACACAAATAAACATAAAAAAACTAATTTATAAAATTTTTAAATAAAATAGATGCTATTGCAGTCACTAACAAATACAGTCACTTACAAATACTGTGGCTTGCTATTAATATTATTATTCTATACATTATTTTCAAATACTTTAAAAATGTCAAATGCATCAAAATTTTCTTGACTTGACTATTCAGGTGCTGAAATTAAAAAAAGATATACCTACAAAAATTTTGCACAAAAAAATCAGAACAAAACAGATCAATTTAGAACTGTTTTAAACAATCTGCTCAACAACGATCAGAGCACCTTTGCGACAAAAAGTTAAATTAACGGAAACTACTGAAATTTTTTTTACTCTAGATAGCTCTAGATCCTTCTTGAACAGTTTGTTGAATAAACCTAATAATTTACTAAAATATTAACAATTTACCGAATGAATATATTTTATTTTTTTATTGAGGTACTTTAAATTTTAGTTTTCTATTTGCCGACAGATGGATTTTTATGTAGGTTGTAATAAATATTAGCTTTTTGTTCTTGTAAAAAAAATAATTGTTTTAAAAAAATGCAATCATTCCACATTCGAAGTTCTTCAAATTACTTCGAAATAATTTTAAATTGAAAAAGGAATACAACTAATGAAATTATATAGATATACCTCAGATTTTCTATACGGTTTAATGGAAAATCAGCTTCATTATGAATTGTATCCATCATTTCAATTTATCTTCGGTAGGTAAATACCATATTTTATTTTTAAATTGGTTCTACTTAGAAAACAACAGTATACGTAAATAATTATAAATTATTTAAAAAAAAAAAAATATTTGTAGGTATGTTAAAATGGCTAACATGGGGTGAAATTTTAAATGAAAATTTCTAATTAATAATTAAAAAAATATATAATTTTGCTTAGTCTACTTTTAAACATCTATCATTTTAAAAAATAATAATGAACTTCGGACTATCTGTAACGGTTACTGAATAAACCTAATATGTTACTATTTTTCAATTGAAGTATGTACTTTAAATGTTAGTTTGACTATTGGCCGGCAGATGGTTTTTTATGTAGATTTTAATAAATATATAATTTTGCTCCTAGTTTTTGTTTAAAATATTTTTTTTTTATTAAGATATTTCAAAACTTTTTACATTTAAAAAACAAATTTAATATAAATATTTTAAATTAAATATAATTTAAACGAAATGAAAAGTTAATTTTATTGTTTATTTAAATAAAAAAAGGCATCTATTTAAAACTTTTTTTTTTATTATTTTCTTTTTAATCATAAATTAAAATATGTTTCTTTTTTATTAAAATTAAATATCGTGCCTTCAAAATCGTGCTCTTGTGTATTATAACATAGATAAAATAAAAATTGATTTTGATCGCCACGGCCTTCATCATCGGCGATTGATTGAATGAAAAAAAAAAAGACAAGTTATAGGACTGGAAGTAGTAAGGGAAACAACATTAAATGCAGATAATTGAGATTGAGGCCTGAGCGTCGATTAAATTAAACAATTTTCATTATATTCTAAAAAAGATACAATAGGCTTATGGTAACTGAAGTAGAAAACAAAAATTTTTGATTGGAATCTATGTAAATATCGTGTAAAAACAGCATCGATCATTGTTTTATAAACAATATAGAAAATATTTAAATATAATATATAATATGCATGTTATATAACAATGCAAACTAAAAATTTAAAATAAGTAATTTTTAATTCAATTTTTTAATTAAAGCTTTAACTATTAACTAAGAAGAAAATTAAAAGTATTTTAAAAAATAAAAATTTTTTTATTTCCAAAAATTATAACTTTTGCTAAATAGGTATGCATACATAATTATGTAGGTACCAATAATTTTTGTTTTCATGTTTATGTAGACTTGATAGGTACCAATATTTTTTTTTTGTTAACTGAAATTAAAACAATAATTTTTTAAATGACCTTAGCTCGATAACCAAAATTTACTTCTACTTCTCGTATACCAAATTTATTATGAGAGAGAAAAGGTACAAAACAGATGCTTGTCTTTTCGTTTATACTGGAAAATAAATTTGCGTCCTCATTATTCTCCTTTGGATTTGTTTACGTTCCCTCCCATTTTTTATATGAGGCAGGGTGGCAAAAAATGTTAGCTCTAATTTAGTTTGTTCCCTTATACGATGATTAATTCTGATCTTTTATTATTTCAATATTTTCATTTTAAGCATTATTATTTTCTTATATACCTATTAAAAATATTAAACTATAGTTACATTACAATAATATAAAATATTATTAACATTTTTGTCAGTAATAATTTAAAGTTACAAACATTATTATTTTTTATTAATTATATTGGTAAACCTAAATATTTATTATATTGGTATACGATTATAAAATAATATTGAGGACAATATCTATTTACAAATCACAGAAATCACACGCTCTTTTAGTTAGGTCTCCTAAAAATCTTGTGCATAGTAGATATAGTTTAGAAAATAATATTTTTAAATATTTCAACGAAATTTTTTTTTCCAAATTAAATTAATTATTAATCAACAAATTTTTTTTAAAATTATAAACTTTTTTTTTATTTAACTTTAGCCAACTTTTTTGTTACTCTCTTTTGTTTAATATATTTTTTTTTCTTTTTCTTACATGTTAAATTATTGTTATCATCTATTTCTTACATATTTTAGCAAATTTGTATATTGATTTGTTTGCAAACAAATGAATACGTATATGAGTGCATAGGCATACTGATTACTGCATATTCTACTAATTGGGATGGTCTGATTGATATTCTTTGATGAGAACTATGAAAAGAGAACAACTTCAAATATTGTTTTTTGTTTTGTTGTTTGTATTTAAATGAGAAAAAAAATTGCTTCTTGTTTTATTTTATTCTGATAATTTTTTTTACTTATTTAGCGTGACGCGAGTTAGAAATATATGCAGTTATAAATGCTGTACGTAATGGAAATCCTAAATCGTATGCTCAAATTGTGAAAAACTCCCGTAAGGAAGATGATTGCTCGGTCAAGGATATATTAAGTCGTATCCTACAGAGACTAACAAACCAAGACGAATTTATAAAAACATTATCGGACGAGATTACAACGATAAAAAAAAGCATAGCAGAAAACCACCGCAATCACATAAAAAATAAGCCACACCCATAGAGTTGCTACATGGAACGCAAATTGACTTTTCCAACACATTTTGAAACTCGAAATTTTTCTGAAGGATCAAAACATAGATATATGTCTAATTTCTGAAACACACTTCACAAAGAAATTTAGTATTAAAATTCCTAATTACGTTTGTTATCATACTTCGCATCCAGATGACAAAGCAAGAGGAGTAACAGCAATACTGATAAAAGGCAACATTCAACACCATGAGGAGCAGAAAATAGAAAATGCAATGATGCAAGTTACAACAATTAACATTAAGGTTATTTTTTGGTTACATTCAGGATTACACGCTGGGTGGTTCAGTAGGTAGAGCGCCTGCCTTTCAATCGAAAGGCGTTCGATTCCCGATGAAGCAAAAAAAAAAAAAAAAAATGCTTCATTGGTTTTTCGAGCTGGTCTAGTACCCTTTGTCATTGGGATATAATAAATGACAAAAAATAGTTGAGAGTATAATCTGGTAACAAATTAAATAAAATGAAACTACTCTATTTAAGAAAGCTTAGTTCCTGACAATAGCAGTAAATTTCCTCCTTTTAAGGAGTAGATAAGCCAGTAATTTGTTGAAATAAATACTCAAATTATTGTAGATATTGTAGTGTAAAATTGCAGTACCGTACTTAATTAAGCACGAAAAACTGATTCTACCTAAGTTACTGTCAAGATAATAAAAAAAAAAAGGTCAAAAATAAGGACTTAAAAATCTCGGCTATCTATTGCCCACCAAGACACTCACCTACTAGAGTCGACTTCATAAATCTCTTTAAAATACTTGGAAACAATTTTATCATCGGAGGAGATTTCAATGCGAAACATACCCACTGGGGTTCAAGATTAACCACAACAAAAGTGAGAGTGCTATATCAAGCTGGAAGAAATCATAAGTGTGAATTTTATTCCGGTGCCCCAACCTATTGGCCTACTGACCCAGCGAAAATACCTGATTTGATTGAATTTTTTTTAAACAAAGGGAATAAATAGAAACCACACATATGCCGTGAGCAATGATGATCTATCGTCTGACTACACTACAGTGATCATGGTTCTAAGCGAAAAAATTTAACACAAAAATTGCCTCCCAAGACTTACAAACAAGAAAACTGATTGGGCTATGTTTAGAGAAAAACTTGAGCAATTCATTACTCTAGGATCCGTGGAATCAAGAAACCAAATTGATGCAGAAGTCGAGCAATTCATTGTAGACGTGCAGCAAGCAGCAAAGGAGAGCACACCATGTTTTGACTCGAAACATCATTCGAGAGTGAGCTATCCTCTAGAAATAAGAGCACTGGTTATAGAGAAGAGAAGGGCACGACGAAAATGGCAATCAACGAGGTACCCAGGTGATAAAGTTATATTCAATCGCTTATATAATCAACTAAAATAGCAAATCAGAAATATAAAAAATAATTCATTTAACAAATTCTTAAATAATTTATCAGCCGATGATTATACTGACTGCTCGCTTTGGAAAGCAGCTAAACGAATAAATACACCACAGGTGCAAGATCCATTATTGAAAACACAAGCTGGTAGCTGGGTCGGTAACCCAAAAGAAAAAGCTAAGATTTTTGCTAACCACTTGGCAGAGGTCTTCACAGCACCAACACAAAATCTTGCAAATGAAAATATAACTCTCGAAGGTAAAATAGATGAAGCGGAAATTTCGCATGTCACTCTTAGATAAATTAAACGAATATGCAGACACAACCTGAGCGTCAAGAAAGCACCAGGTTACGATCTCATCAATGGACAAATCATGCGGGAACTACCATATCTAGCTTTGTTAAATCTACAACATATATTTAATGCATGTTTTAAGTTCACATATGTTCCGAAACAATGGAAAATTGTAGGTCTGCTCAGCAATCTCAGAATTTAAACTACATCGTGATTTACCAAGACAATTTTATGAAATATTAAAATCATATATGACCAATAGATGCTTTCGTGTACGTTATGCCAAAGAATATTCAGAAGTAAAAGAAATATCTGCTGGAGTCCTACAGGGAAGTGTTCTTGGTCCAATACTTTACCTGCTATATACAAGAGATATCTCTCAAATTGACAACATTTTTATGGCTACCTTTGCAGACGACACTGCGATTCTTGCAGTTGACGTATCTGTCGAAAACTCCACAGCAAAACTTCAAAATGCAGTGAATAAAATACGATTATGGAGCCAACCATGGCGCATAAAACTTAATGAAAGCAAATCAACTCATATAAACTTTACATATAAAAAGATTGCAACCATTCCTATCTTAATCAATAACAAAATAGTACCATATGTCAATACAACAAAGTATCTGGGAATGACACTCGATGCTAAGCTAAGATGGAAGGAACATATAAGAAAGAAAAAAGAAGAGCTAAACATCAGACTCAAAAAATTTTACTGGTTACTTGGGCGTGGTTCTGAGTTATCAGTACAGAACAAAATATTGATGTGTAAGCAGATATTAAAACCTGTGTGGACGTACGGTATCCAAGTATGGGGCTGTGCAAAGAAAACCAACATCGAAATGTTGCAAAAATTTCAAAGTGCTCCGTGGTATAGTAAATGCACCATGGTACGTACGTAACAGAGATCTCCACCGTGACTTGCACATTGAAACAGTCACGAAAGAGATCAAGAAACATGCAGTCAAACACGAGCAGAGACTGCAAACTCATGTGAACTCGGAAAGGGCAGCAGTTCTTCAAATCGACAGCAGAGTTCGTCGACTCAAGAGAACGAAACCCCACGAGCTGGTCACTACCTAAAATGGAAAATTATACGATAATAGTTTCCTTTACGGAAATTACTATTTCAATAATTTTCCTTTGCGAAAAAATCTAAATAATCGTCCCACGCGGAACTATTGCTGTGGCTATCTCCTTCACGGGAAATATCATAGTAATAATGTTCCTACACGGTAATTATTATGGTGTCAGCGATCCTCCACGGAAACTATCACTATAATAATTTCCTAAACACGCGACCGAAAATTTACGAAAAAAAAGTCATTAGTCGATCTAACGTAGATTGGTTATAACGGAAAAAAGGTAGGTGTGCTTTAGTGGGTTTGATTCCTAGACTATCAAAACGCACACGTGGCTGGAGCTCTTGATGTCCTTCGGGGATTACTTCCTATATTTCGAAAAACAAAAAAAAAATAGATTGAAAGTGTTGCAAAAATTGGCAAATTTTTGAAATTGTAATTTTAAGTACAATAATTTGTGGAATATTTGAGGTAGGTACAGTAAAAATGAATTATTATATTAAATTATTAATAAATATTTCAATTCAAAATAATTTAAGTGGCCAAACAATTAAATACAAGTCAACCGATTGCGTTATGGATCCTGATGAAGTTGTGAATTACCCAATAGAATTCTTAAATTCATTCGATTTACCAGGAACTCCACCACGTAATCTGCATTTAAAAACTGGTATGCCCATAATTGTGTTACGCAATATTAAATCACTGTTATGTAATGGCACAAGATAAGTAGTGAAAAAATTAATGAATAATATAATCGCAACATCTATATTAACTGCCAAATGCAAAGGAGAAATTGTATTAACTCCACGTAAATCCATCATTCCATCAGATATGCCATTTCAATTTAAACGTATTCAATTTCCAGTTCGTTTAGCGTTTGCAATGACAATAAATAAATCGCAAGGGGAATCACTACATGTATGTGGGTTAAATCATAAAAATGACTGTTTCTCACATAGGCAATTTTACGTAGGATGTTCACGTGTTGGTGAACCTTCGGCATTATTTATATTTGCACACGAAAGAAAAACAAAAAATATTGTTTACCAAGAGCATTGCAATAGAATAGCAACATATCTTATGATTTCAAACTTTGTAAGCATTTAAAATTCAAAATAAAAACTTATTATTATATTTTAATAGAGAACATTAGAATTAATTTACACGATTTTTGATTTCACAAATAAATTTTGTTTTCTACAGGTATCACTGTGCTGCATGTAATACGAAAATTTTTTTCAACTGAGTGAAGCAAACCGCACCGGGTCCACTAGTTATAAATAAAAATCAACAGGTGTAGCTAATACTAAGAATAACAAAAAAAATTACAAGAGACAAAGATATAATCTAAAATTATGTTGTTAAGATAATATCAAATTTACAATAAATTACATAAATACTTTAATTTTATTACCAATGAATGGGTATGTTATTATTAATGGATATATTTTATTTTGTTAACTTTATACAAATTTTCAGAACAGAACAGTTCCATGAGTATACATATTGTAAATTACTTTAAAAAAATTAAACATATATTTAATAATAATATTTTCCTGAAGAAAGTTGAAAAAAATATAAATAAATTTTATTTTATTAAAAAATATCAGCAAGGAGTAAAGAGTTATAAAGTTTTAAATTTTTCAATCATTCCCCTCTCACTACTCGAAATGAGTGCACGTGTTTTTTCAATAGATTGTGTTCTAAATTCTATCAAATTTCAAACAAAATAAGTTTAAAATGTTCAGTTCTTAATGATTGTGATGCTATTAATGCATCATTTAAAACGAAAACGCCTAAATTAAAAAGGGGCAACCCTAACAATAATAGTAATAAAATATTAAAAAACTCTAACTATTTTCTTCCCTTGCAAACGGTTGAAGACAATATTGGTAATTTAACTGATAAAGTGCCATGTGATGATTTAATTGAAATCAATCAAATATTAAAATTGCTCCAATTACAATTTTAAAAAAAAATACTAAATTTATACATGACTTAATGTTAGTGAACAATATAAAAGATTATTATATATCTAAAGCATATCTATAGGAATTAAAATATTCCCAAAATCAGAAGTTTCATTTATTAAAATATGTGAAATTCTAAAATCAAATGAGTGTGAGTGTTTCTCTTACGACACTAAAAAAACAAAACCTTTCAAAGCCATTCTCTCTAGTTTGGATAAATTGCCTTGTGATGAAATTAAAAAACAATTAAATGATATGAATTTAAAGTGCCCAGATATCAAGTTAATCGGAAAATCTACAATATTTAATTCTCAAATTATTTTATATAATGTTTACTTTGAAAATGGTTCAATATCTCTAAAAGAATTAAAAAACAATTATTGCTACATCAATTATTCTAAGTCAAGTGGGAGCATAAAGTAAACACCAACAAAGTTACACAGTGTAATAATTGTCAACTGTTTGGCCATGGCTCCAAACATTGTAATGTAATAACTGCATGTGCTTTTTGTTCAGGAAAGCGCCAAACTGCAGAATGTCCTAATTAAGGTAATCCAAAATGTGCTAATTGTAAAGGCACTCACTTTTCTACTGATAAATTCGCTTTGAGTAACTTTTCGTGGAATGATCCATTGCGGCTTCCACCTTATTACCACCGTCTTAAACTCATTGACTTACAGTCGTTGTCTAATCGTCGAATAATTGCAGATATCTCTTTTATTCACCAGATCCTTTCGGGTGTAACGCTAGCCCCTGAAATTTCAAATTATTTGGTTGCAAGATCCAATCGGAATAATCTCAGAACCGTTGAGTTGTTTCACATTCCCTTCCACCCTACCGAATATGGTAGATTCGAGCCAATCACTAGAATGCTCCGTGAAGTAAATTCTAACTCTAGTTCTTTTGATCGTCAACTAAGTGTTTTAACAATTAAAAAACGATTACGTCTTAATGTACGTTCAACTGAGATTAACTAACAACTGTTGTTCTTTTTAGCTTTGATATTTTTTTGGCCTAACTTTTTGAAGTGTTTTTATTAAATGTATAGCTATTAACGTAGGTATTAATTTATGACTTTTTACCCTTCTACTAACAGCATGTACCTGGTTTAGTTTATTTTTAAATTTTTTAATCAAAGGTGGCGGTGTTTTACTAACCCTACTGGATGATGAGTTATTGCACAATTAAATAAAGCAAGCTTTCGTCTAGTAATAGACGTCTGATGTGCTTGCTCTAAGCATAAATCTGACAGTATTTAAATCCTGCCCATGCAGAAAAACCTATATCAATTTATTAAATCAAAGATCAACAAAGATCAACAAAACAATATCAGAACAACCTGCATTTAATATTAACAATACCTACACCAAAAACTTTCCTAACACATACAATAACGAAAATACGGTAAACTCTCACTCTCAACATACATGGAGTAATTTCAAGCATTTACCAAATATGAATCCGTTGGATATCCCAAACAGTAATATTAACAAAAACAACAATTATATTAATAGTAGTAGTACTAACATAAATGTAAATTTATTCTCTTAAAATGAAATTAATGAATTACTGACAGAATTACTTTCGAAGTTAAGGGTGCTATTCCCATTTACAACACAACAAAAAAATAGGTTGTAATTGACAACTTTGTTGTCTTTCTCTATTCTGATTATCTTTCCTAATTATCTGTTAAAACAACACAACATCATTTTTAAGTTTATGTTTAAGTTGTCTGAGACAACTAAAACACAACTGGTTAAGACCAGTTGTGTTGGTGTTGTGTTTATATATTGTTAGAATAGGAACTGCATATAACTTCTATTTATAATATAATTTTATTTTAATTGAAGTCTTAGGGTTTTTTTTTTAACTTGTCTTTTATAGTACAATGGCTCATAAGCACGATGCAAACAAGAGGTCCGGCGTCCCAAGTGTCAGGACCGATGAGCTTGAATGTTTTTTTTTTGTCATAAGAACAATGGTTCTTAAATGGGATGAAGACAATAGGTCCGAGGTCTAAGGGATTGGGGCCGAAACTCTACATCACAGGTTTAAATTGTATTTTTCTGGGAAAGGTTATTAATAATTATTTTACATAATTTTTAAAAAAAGTTCGGGTTGGTCCGACAGTCCAGGCCAAAGGACCTTGATCAAGTCGGGACCAAAGGACCTTGAACAAAAAACAAAAAAACAAAAAAAATGTTTTTTTATACTTTACCTTGATACGTAATGAACATCATTGACACTTTGATTTTTGAACAATTTTTTTGTTCAAGGTCTTCGGTCCCGACACTTGGGACGCCGGACCTCTTATTTGCCTCGTGCTTATGAGTCATTGTACTAAAAACCCTTTATACTAAAGATAAGTAAAAAAAAAAAAAATTCGAGGGCTTTGTGAGATGGGACCCGAACCAATTTTTGATGAAGGCTGCTCAATTTCTTGAACTTGGCACTTTCCACCAGTCACCACCTAGAAAATGTAGTTCGTATGACACGGTCCCGTTGAATACACACACATTGATTTTACTCTATTCAATGTTATTATTACTGAATTATTTACACTGTTATGATATACAACCTCTTTACAACAGGTAAAAGTTGTCATTCAGAATAGCAAAATTCGGTTGTGTTGTCTATTGGGTTGAGTTGTGTAGAGACAACTCAACTAAATACTATTGTGAATGGGAATAGCACCCTAAATAGTTGCTCTGACAAGCAACAACAATTTAATGTTATAACACAACTAGCGATTAAGTACTTATACAATAATAATGATAAATTTTATTTTAATCTAAATGTCATAACATGGAATGCACATGCATTTCGTAATAAATCAACTGAATTTTTTAACTTCATGACAGTAAATAATATTCATATAGGATTGATTAGTGAAACATGGTTAGATAGTAACACGACAGTAAACAATCCAAATTACTTCATACATAGAAATGATCGTACAATAAGTCGAGGTGGTGGAGTTGCCATAATTGTTAACAAAAATATAAAGCACACTCTGTTACCTATCCTAAATACGCACGTAATAGAAAATATAGGAATTGAAAAAACACTTAGCAATAATGAATAAATTAAAATATTTTCAATTTATTTTCCTGGTAATAGTGCAAAATGTGTTAGCCCTTAATGCAAAAAAAATATCTCTAATAATATAAATAAACTAAATCATATTAAAAAAATGTACAGAACAGATCTTCTAAAATTATCAAGATATCGCGGAAAATATGTGATTGAAAATACGGAACTATGTGACTGGTAATGATTTTAATTCACGAAACCGTCTGTGGGGTTGCAATAGAGCAAATTGTTATGGTAATATATTAAAAGAACTCCTAGATACAGATAGATTCAAATTTCTTTATCCAAATTATCCATCATATTGTCTAGCCAATCCTAAATTAAACTGCTCGATCTTAGATATATTTTTAACTAATGCCGAGGAGTTTATCTCAGAACCGGTCACTTTAAATGAACTTCCCTCAGATCACTTTCCAGAAAAATCAAAATAAACTCTACCGCTGAACGATTAGTAAACTCCCAATTAGATTTCCAGAAAGCTGAATGGAAATTATTTCAAAACTACTTAAACGAATATATTTATAACCTGGATTTTTCGCACACTGTTAACTATACTTATGTTATAGATAATATGCTGTCTCTTCTAAACAATAAAGTGAAGGAAGCTATTGAACTTTCGGTTCCTAGGAAAGTATCTAAACTTTTCAATAACCTTTTACCTAATTATATCTTGCAAATATAGGTACGTACGCGAGCACTCATTTACAAGGCTCAAATCATATTATTCAAATGGAAATAAGTAAATTCAGAAATAGAAAGTGAAACGATTTACTAAAAACATTTCACAAGGGTTCTAAACCTTTTTGGAAAATATGTAAAATAATTAAAAATAAAAACCTAGTTATTCCTCCTTTAACAATAAATAATATCGAACATGTAACAAATACGGACAAAGCCAATATCATCACCGAACACTTCGCTAGTAAACACAAACAAAACTTAAATATGAACGACCCTTATACCACAGATACAATGAGGCAGTCACTACAATTAATTAATAACATAGATAACTATCACACTGGTATAGATTATATCACTGTTCAAGAAATTACCAAAATAATAGCTGAACTTAAAAATAAAAAATCTCCTGAAATAGGCAAAATACCAAACCTTTGTATTAAAGCTCTTCCTATAAGTGTCATTAAATTCTTAACCCTTATATTTAATTCTTGTCTAAAAATAAGTTATTTTCCAAATAAATGGAAGATAGCAAAAATTATACCTATATTAAAACCAAATAATAATCCCTCATGTCCTCAAAGTTATAGACCCATAAGTTTATTTAGTAGTTTTTCAAAAAATTTTGAAAAACTAATTAAATCACGTCTTTTAAAATTCACAGAACAAAATAGTATTCTGCCAAATGTTCAATTCGGTTTTAGACCAGAACATAGCACACTACATCCTCTGATCAGAATAAAAAAATTCATTAAAAGTAATCTTAATAATAAAAAAAGCATTGGGATTATAACTTTGGATATCAATGCGGCATTTGACTGTGTCTGGCATGAAGGATTAGTTCACAAACTAAATATATTTGGTTTTCCCACGTACCTTACAAAAATAATTAATAATTTTTTATGTGATAGATTTACTGTTGACATAGGCAACACAAAATCAGAATCTTTTCATATTGCAACCGGTGTCCCACAAGGCTCGGTATTAGGACCTATATTATACAACATATTCACTTCGGATTTGCCAAATATCAACAATTGTCTTATATCCATGTTTGCGGATGATACAGCCTTATTGACGGCAGGCATCATGGGCACTGAAGTTGGTAATAATTTACAGCACGGCATAAATGCAATATTTGATTACTACAACAAATGGAAAATCTCAGGTGAAAATCAAGGAAGCGTAAAGCTTGTTTTAAACTTCAAGGTACACTTATCTGCTCTAAAGAAGCTGGTCCTTCAAACGGGCTAACTTTGGAAGAGAAAGGTGATGTATCAAAGGCTGTCGCCAAAGACGGTCTCGAGAAGGCTAACCAAAAGGTAGGTCTCCATGCTGCGACATCATCAGCTTCGAATCCTGGAGGTAGAAGGGTCCCAAAAAATGGTACCAAGAAACCGAAAGGCCCCAGAACTTCGTCGAATCCATGAGGAAGGATTCCGACAAAGAGTGCTCAGAAGCCAAAGGGACCATTAAAGGCTAGAGAGACCAAAACGTCGTTTCGACAGGCTGTCAGCTACGCGCAGGCGGCTAGAAGAGAGGTCGATACTATCGTTCAGGTAGTCGATGGAAGCATTACTATCAATTAATTTTGCTCATAAAGGAGCAAGGTGAATTGATTCAACAAAAGTTGTTTCAACTCATGCTCACCAGTAATGAGATATCTCCCAGCTTTACAGGGGTCTCTTTAAAGACGGGTAAACTATAATTTTCCTGTCAAGATGCGGCTTCATCAAACTGGTTGAAATCTGCGACGTCTAGCTGCAGTCCGTGGGAGGGAGACAGGCTCTCAGTAATGAGGGTCAGCGAACTTCCAAAGACAAAGTTAGCAAAAATCTGGATCCCGGGCGTCCAAATCTGAGACGTGATGAAAGTGCTCAGTATTCAAAACTGTATGGATACTGCAAAGTGGAAAATCCAGTCGTATAGAAGAGCTACTGGGGCTACTAACACTGGTGGTACTGGTTCTCTTTTATACGTTAATATCGATCTCGATCGCGCTAAAGCTATAGAAGATCGAAATGCCAAACTAAGTTTCAAATTTGGTCAGATAAATGTAAAGTTTATCACGGCTAAAGGAGAAAACTAGGCTGGATAATAGATTCATATCTCGAGCTATAGTCAGTCTAGTAGTTAAGCAATTCAATTTGCAACATAGTATAAGTGGGTCATACACTGTAATGGCCTCACTAACTAAGAAGTTGCAAACAAAATTATTTCTGATTCAAGAACCTTACATTATCAAAAACAGAGTACCCGGTCTTTCATTGGAAGGCTGGCACACTTTGTGCAATGCGGGTCTTGGAAGAGTCCGGGTATGCATTATCGCACATTCAAGCATTGACGTGCAGCTGTTAATATAACTGTCATCAGGAGATCTGACGGCGGTTGCCATAAAATACAAGAGTCAGGGAGAAGTGTGAAAACTTATTATAGTTTCTTGCTACCTCCCTTACGACTCTACAGAAGCCCCTGCAACAAATAAGCTCGTGCAAGTGGTCAACTATGCCTAAACCAAAAACTTTGACATAATAATTGGCTGAGATGCAAATGCTCATCATGAGAACTGGGGAAGTACCAATTCAAATAACAGAGGCCAGGCGCTCCTAGAGTACCTTGCTACTACTGACTTGGAAATCAGTAATACATACATCTGTAAGCTCCAGGTGACAAGAAACCATAACTCTATGCTCTAGATCTCTTCTTTCAGAGATCAAGGACTGGAAAGTGTCTATGGAACTCTCTATGAGTGATCACAGATACATTGATTTCTCCTTAGAGGCTGATCCCAATAAAATATTGGTCTTTAGAGATATTAAAAGAACCAACTGGCAAGAGTTTCGGGTCCTGGTGGCTAAGGATGCAGATTCAATAAGGATCTCGAAGGTCTCTGCAATAGACAAATCGGTTGGAAAACTGACAAATCTGTTAACGGAGGCTTTTGAGGCCGCTTGCTCGGTCACCTGAAACAAAAACTGCTTGGTGGAACAAAGATCTGGAGAAGCTAAAAAGGAAGGTCAAAACCTTCTGAATAGAGCCTTAAAAACTCATGAAGGAGATGATTGGAAATCCTATAGCGACTCTAGAAGAGAATACAAAGGATTGATTCGGAAATCAAAGAAACAGTCCTTTAAAAAGTTGTGTGAAAGAATCGAAGATATTACAGATGGAGCGGCTTTGCTTAAGGCCCTGAAAAGGGATCCGGTAGCAAAGGTACACAATCTGCAAACATCAGAAGGATCTTACACGGCATCGAAAGAGAAACATATAGAGTTCTTATAAAAACTTGTTTTCCAGCTAAATTTTAATATTCGACTATTTTCACTGTTATATAGAGTTCTCTTTCGAACACACTTTCCGGGAAGTAGACTCGAAGACTCGCCTCTAGAGGATATTATGCAGGAAGTAACCTTACCAAACCGTTCGGATTGGTCTATGGCAAGAAAGGTAATATGGCCTGATATCTTAGACCGGGTTATCAACTCTTTCGAACCATACCAAGCTCCTGACCCTATTGGAATCTGGTCTATTATGCTTCAAAAGTGCAGGAACAGCATAAGCAAATGACTTTCAAGAATCTTTACAGCCTGCATAGCCTTTGGATATATTCCGTCGATTTCATCCCTAAACCAGGGAAAACAAACTATGCACTCCCTACTAGCTTCAGACCTAACAGTCTCTCTTCGTGTTTGCTAAAAAGCCTAGAGAAACTGGTGGACAGGTATATTACGGATGTATGTTTGATCAGCATACCCCTGGTATGACCTGGTAAAGACTTGGGTGTCTCTGTGCAACAAGTGCTTTTAGAACCACTCCTACAGCGGCTATGCAAATACTTCTTGGGCTTCCATCCTTGCATCATTATGTAAGAATGGAAACCCTCAAAGTTGCAAGTAAGTTGCAAACTCTAGGGAATAGTAGAGGATGTATGAACAAACATCAGAGCTATGGAAGGACTTAGAAAAGGAAAAGAAAGAGTTCTTCATGCCAACAAATGACATCACTACATACGTGTCCCTAAAGAAGAGATACGAAGTAGAAATCCCGACAAGAGAGACCAGGGGTGGTTTAGCAGAGCGAGCTAGGTCTTCGAACACCTCGGACACTTTCACCGACGGGTCCCTTACGGCTCTAGGCGCGGGAGCCGGAGTGTTATTTGAAAAAGAACAACTTGAGCTCCAGTTTCCTCTTGGAAATTACTGCACAGTCTTCCATGCTGAAGTACAGTGATTATAATAAAAGAGCAAGGATGGTCTAACAAAGTCATTAGAATCTTTAGTGATAGTCTTAAAAGCTCTTGAAAGTAACTTCATCAAATCTAGATTGGTGGGAGAATGTTCGGAAGCCCTAAACCTCATAGGGCTCCGAAAGAAGGTACAACTGATCTGGATACCGGGTCATAGTGGCTTAACTGGAAATGAGAAGGCTGACGAACTAGCCAGATTATCGGCGGAAAACATTTATGACCCGGAACCGGCAGTTGGTATGTCTATTGGTAATCAAAGTATGGTAAAATATCAAACTATCGATAGAAAACACCCTGAAGAGGGAAACAAATATTCTTTGGGAGCGTATTGAAGGCCACAGAGTCTCCAAAGTATATGTACCAATAACAAACACCAAAATAACCAACTTATATCTCAATAGAGTAGACTGTAGGAAGATGGTGGGCATTCTTACTGGTCATAACCACATGAATAAGCACATGTGTAAACTAGCAGTAAGTGACGACCCAACCTGCAGACGCTGTCTGGAAGAGGAAGGAACCTTTGCACATGTTGTAGGAGAGTTCCTAGCTCTTTCAAGGCTGAGACTCAGGTTGTTGGAAACGCACTACATAACCTCAGAAAACTTCTGTAGGATAGAACCTACAAACCTATTGGCCTTTATCAAAAGGGTCGAATAAGTTAAGGGTGGAGAAGGGCATAAAGGGCTAAAAGCCTACATGCCGGCCCCGACATATTAGAGCCACCTCCGTTTTAAATAAAAAAAAAAAGTAGCACCTTAATATTCAAACGTTGCGTAATATATCAAAATGCTGTAAACAATTTCTCTGAGTAATAAAAATCAATCAAATAAATAATTGGCAAGCTAATTTACGCAATCATATGAAAAACAGAAATAAAATAATGAAATAAAGGTTGTAGTTAGTCGAATAAATAATATGCTGAGCTAATCTGGTTTCATATTGGTGTATCAGTGTTGTTGTATTAGATTTTACATATTTATTTTGAATATTATGTATTTGTACTACTTGACTTAGTTTTTAAAATCTTCTATTATTAGTAGCTTTCTATTATGCTGTGTAAACTGACCATTTTTACACATTTTTGAACACAGCTGCACTACCTCTTGTGAATTTATTTGACATTTAAATAAACAAAAATAAATTAACAAAAATTTAAATTGGAAAATTTTTCAACAAAAAAAAAATTTAGTTATGATATTGATAAGTAATTATTTTATTTTAAAAATATATTTGTAGTGTGTCGTCTGAAATTAAAACTAATTCTAAAACTTTTTGCAACTACGTCAACTCAAAAAGAAAATCTGATAAGTTTCCGAATTTCATGAAATCGGGGAAATTAGTATTTATTTATTTATTTATTCATTTTATTTCGTACATATACATGAGACGGTAAGTCTCTATAGGAGTATATAAAGTATAATGTGTAACAAATTCATAATTCTTAAATTAACTTAAATTAAATTAAATTAAATTAAACCTTAACCTAACGAAATTAACAATAATGAAAATAATTTATAAAGAAAAGAAATTAATAAAAGAAAATTTAAAAAGAAAGTTTAAAAAAAAAAAAAAAAAAAAAATTTAAATAAAAAAAAAAAAAAAAATCTCTCCTCCAAACAAAACTATCTTTCAGACGTATCACACCTAAAAAGCATTATTTTACAAAATTTTTATTCTTCTTAATTAATGACTACTCTTTTTCCTTAAAATATACCCAACAAAGCTCAAGGAATTTAGAAATAGAGAACTCACACCTGACTACGTTCGACAAAGAATTTCCACAACCCGACAGTCCTTACAAAAAAGGATAGATGTCTTAATCTACCAGAGTGTCTAGGAATAGTTAAATTTGCACTTCTTAATGATCGTCCAGGGGTTATTTTCTTAAGAAGATATACCGGCGTATTGTTAGATAGGATTTTTTTCATAAAACAGATGTACTTATAATTTAGATAGTTTTCGAAAGTACAGTCAAGCAAAACTTTAGAAACATCACTGATGCTATCGGATCCACGACGGTTAGTTACAAATCGAGTGCAAGCATTGAAAATAACCTTGAGCCTGGAAAACTCGCCCATACTCATCCCAGCATAAACTACTTCACAATAAGTGAAATGTGGAAAGATTAAAGATATAACTAATTTCTTTTTTACCCACTCGTTAATATTGTAAGAGAACTTCCAGAGTTTTCGTAACTTACAAAAAACATTTCTAGAAATAAAGTTAATGTGATCATTCCAGGTTAGAGTTTTATTGAATACAACACCCAAGTTTTTAGCTTTATTTACAAATTTTACAACAGAATTATTTAATTTGATATTAGGGAGATTAGTTGTATCAATATTACGAACATAAATTAACATAACCTGGGATTTTGACGGATTTAATCGAAGACCATTGTTTAGAGACCAGAAAGCAACAGCATCAAGATCATCATTCAATTTAGCAATAGAGCGGTTAATATCAGCTATAGGGCCACTGATGCAGAGTTGAGCATCATCTGCATACAACTGGCAATGAGATTCAGACAAACAACGGGGTAAGTCATTAATAAATAGACTAAAGAGTAAGGGACCCAATATGGATCCTTGGGGTACCCCACATTCAACAGGTAGATTATTAGACTTAATACCATTTAGAAACACAAATTGACTTCTATTATCTAAGTAACTTTGAATGAGAGTAGTAGCAGAAGATTCAAAATTAAAAGCTGCGCTAAGTTTTAAACATAATAAGTTATGATTAACACAATCAAAAGCTTTAGTGAAATCAAGAAGAAGCAATAATACAGCATGTTTCTTATCGATTTCACAGTAAATGTTATCTGTTAATTCTAGGAGTGCTGAGGTAGTGCTGTGCTGCTTTCTGAAACCTGATTGGAATTCGTATAAGAGATTATTATCACTTACGTACTGACTCATTTGTGAATGCAATAACCGTTCAAAAGATTTCGAAATACCGGACAGTACGCTAATGGGTCTAAGGTCATCAATCGTTGGATTATTTTTTTTAGGAACGAGAACAACTTTGGCACATTTCCAAATTAGAGGATATTGACCAGTAGTCAAGATGAAATTAAATATGTGAGTAATATAAGGTAGCACAGAAAGGATAATCAGTTTAATAAATTTCAAAGGAATTAAATCTGGTCCTATAGCATTGGATTTAACCTTAAAAATAGCATCATAGACTTCATCATTTGAGACATTTCTAAAAGAGAAAGTACTAGACGAATCAACATTTTCAATATTGGATAGTAATGAAGTAAAGTTAAAAGATGGAGTTATAAATTTATTGTTTAATTCGTTTACATCAAAGCTATCCATATTATCCATTTTGTTTTCTTTACTGATTCCAAGCTTAGCGGTATTAGACCAGAAAGATTTTGAAGGCAGCCGAGGATCGAGTATCTTAGAATAGTAATGTTTTTTAGCTTGTCTAATCTTCAAGTCTACCACGTTCCTAAGCCTCTTAAATGAATTTCTGTCATTCGAATTTCTTATTCTCTTCCAAATTTCTCTATCATTCGCCATTTTTACAATATCTGGACAGAAATACGGAACAAAATCAGCACGTGGAGTAAAAGAACGTAGGGGAACATGCTGGTCGAAAAGCTTCAGAACTAGATTATTAAAGAACGCAATTTTATCGTTTATGTTATTAATTGTGTAGATGGAACGCCACGGTAATCTAGTTGCAGAATGGAATAGTAAGGATATATTGCAATTCTTGTAATCACGATAGGTAATTTTCACTTTCGGTATCTCAATAGGAATTTTATATGACAGGTATATCATATCATGATCAGACACACCCGGGAGAGAAACCTGTCCAAACTTTTCTACTAGCTCATGGTTTTCAGTAGATGTCAAAAATAAATCCAATAGAGAGGAACAAGATTCACCGAGTCGAGTTGGTACCGAATTATTAATTATGTTCAATGAATAGTTCTCAATAGTTCGAAAGAAAACATTTCTTAACACATGATTATTGTCAAGTATATTAACATTAAAATCCCCCCCAATGATGATAGATTCATAGTTGCTAGCAAAATTATCTAAAGCTTTTTTAAAAGGTTCAAATTTATATGCTGAGGGATGAGGAAAATATACGGTTCCTAACAGAATAGCATTGTTTTTACATTTTAATTCAGCGAAAATAAATTCAATATCATCATTTTCCACAGAGTGAGTTAAAACTTTAACAGATAGACCACATTTAACATAGATTGCTACACCACCTCCCCGAGTTCTATTACCAGAACTATCCAGTTTATTCCGATCACATCTAAAAAGCTTAAAACCTGGAATTCTAACCATATCAGAGGTTATGTTGTGATTTAACCAAGTTTCAGTAACCATAAGAATTTGAACATTAGTATTGGAAATACAGGATCTTAATATATCAATTTTAGGTGCTAGACTCATAATATTGATGTGAATGATATTAATGAGCTGAAGGTTATTCAGGGCAGCTTTTAGTATAATACTGGGAATAAATGCAGAAGTAGTATCAGAAAGTGAGTTATTTCCATTATTAGCCACAATCATTAAATATTAAAATAAATTTGAATGAAATTTTTATAAAAGTTAACAATTGAGCCAAAAGAAAACGGGTATACAAGAATAAAAGTGCCATTAAACAGCGATTTAACATATATTGAACCATGTTTGTTACTTAAAACTAAACATCCAAAACAACCAAAAGACAGCAAGAAGGAGAAAATAAATATTTAAAGTATGTATAAATTAAAGTTAAAATTTGTAAAATTCAGAAAAGAGTATTTGACGATTCCCTAATGAGAAAAAGTTAAACATCAACAAATTTAGATACATTATGATCACTGCTTTTGAGCAATTGGTCTTTTGACGTGATTTTAACCGCTTCTCCACCTTCGGTCTTGACAATATATAAGAGGCCTTTCTTCGTAGAAGTTTAGTAGTGACACAAACACTATATGTGAGTACTCCCGTAACTTTTTTGCAATTTCTTATTCTACTTCTATTTTTATGGTCAATGAACATCACTTTAATCACCTGAATGATTATCCTAAAACATCTTTCACACACATAAATATAAATGGAAGTATCGTAGAGGAGTATTAAGTAAATCTCAGTAGTAGTACATCTCCCGGTCCTGATGATGTCCCTGATAATCCTGAAAAAGTGCTCACAAACATTTGCTGTTCCCCTTTCTATGTTATTTAATGCATCAATTCAATCAGGAATCTTGCCCTTAATTTGTAAAATTCTTTTCTTTCTTTTCTTTAATTTCTTTTCTCATTCATAGTACACAAGGGATTCATAAAAAATAAATCGGTGGTAACAAATCTTATTGAATCAACTTCAATATTTATTAATAATATGGAGGAAGGTTTACAAACAGATGTAGTATACACGGATTTTAGTAAAACTTTTGACATTTTACCACATAGTGTAATATTGCATTAAAAAATAAAAAATAAAAAAATAAAGTCACCTCAAAAATTAAGTCCCGTGACATGGTGTTACTTCAAAATGACATTGATAATTTCTTTCTCTAGTGTACAAATAATAACTCAACATTAAAAATTGAGCATTAATGAGTTATAATCGCCGTTCTAATCCATTAGCTTATAATTATTCTTTTAATGGTGAACTATTACTAAAACTTAATTCTATTAAAGACTTAGGTGTGCTTTTCGATGATAAATTAGCATTCAAATTACATTGCAATCACTTTATAAATAAATCATATTCCTTATTAGGATTCATAAAACGCTGGACAAATAAATTTTCCGTTTCTTATATTTTAAACACCCTTTATACAACATTGCTCCGACCTAATTTGGAATATGCCAGCCAAGTATGGTCTACGTTTTATGATTTCCATATTCAAAGACTTGAAGCTATTCAGAGAAAATTTTTAAGATTTTCCCTTTGTAATCTTCCTTGGGAAGATTTCATTCGTTTACCTCCTTATGAGAATCGATTAAACCTAATTCATTTCGATACCCTACAGAAAAAGAGGGAAATTGCTGATATAATTTTTGTTGTTGAAATTGTTAAACGTAATATTATCTCTCCACCGATTTCCGGTTAATCTTTATACAGCGGCACACCATAGAATCAACTACGGTAGATTTGAACACATTAAGAGAATATTAACATTGGGAAATAAATATAAGGCCTTAATTGACTTCTCCCTCTCCAAGTCTATTTTAAGAAAACCACTACACCAATTAAACTAATTACACAGCTACTCATAACATCCCTTAGTATTTAGTAGTATTGTTAAATTATACAGCTTTAAGCTTATAACTATATATAAAAAATGTAATTGGATTTAGTATTATTTTTAATTTTTTTTTTTCTTTTCTCAAATGTAAATTTTTTACAGATGTAAATAATTTGTAACTGTTTGATTTAAGCTTGAAATAAATAAATATACCTATTCCATATGTTATAGTGCTATGAAATAGACAGTAGATATACTTTGAGTAAGTCTTTTTAACAATTTTTTAAATAAACCAGAAATACGTCGAATTTTCGGTATTAAGTTCTGAATTTGGATATTCCAATTTTCCAAAGATGATGTTAGAGTGCTTATATTCCTTCTTTATTACTTTACTTATATATCGTACAGATATCTTTACAGTTTTGGCTTCGAAAAGTATAAATGTAGGTTTTTTAGCATTTACTATTGGTTATTTTACACACATCCAATCATAAATTTTTAACATGTCACAGAAGAGCAAATAAAACGAAAATTATATATATTTTAAATGAAAATAACGAAACCTATAGTTTGACATAAATATTAACTGTAAAAGATCAGCTTTGTAACAAAAAGTATTGGTGGTTAGGTGAAGAGATAAATCATTTTTAGCGTTAAAATAGTTTTCGCTATTCTCTCATCAGTTCTTCGTATTAAAATTCTAGTAGGTAGTCTGTAGTTTTTTAAACTTGACCCTATATACATCACTTTTTTTATTGATTTATTATATTTTATTGATTAGACAAAAATAGCCTATGTTATGGTTTATATCAAAAAAATTTAATTTAAATTTAGTCCTGATGAGGAAGAAAAAGAAACTCTGCACATTTTAAGATATGGTATATGTGTATACTCATATATAGGGTTAAATTTTAAATTGAAATTTCTAATTTAAAATTAAATTTTTTTAAAAAATATTTAGTTTCGCTACGTCTAAAAAAATCTATCATTTAAAAAAATAACAATGAGGATTGGCTGTAAATTGGTTCAGATATTTGAAGCGTAATTTTTTTAGTTTACAGATTAAATATAATGATGGTATAACAGAATAATTTAAACTGTAAATAAATTAATAAAAATGATTAAGTATAAAAGGAGCATCACAATTTTATTTTGTTTCAATAAATAAAAAAATATTAAACCTATTACCAGTCAAAGCAATAGAAACATAATACAACGTTTTCAATTTAGAGTACTAAGGAATAATGGTCAATGTTCCGTGGTATATTCATAAATGCAACATAAAATTTTTTTTTATAAAAACTTGTTTTCCAGCGTTAGAGTAAAATTTTGGTATAACAGTGAAAATAGTCGAATATTTTCCTTTTAATTTTACTGATATGCTTATCATACAGATACGCGTATTTCGTCTACTACTTGTTTTGTACTCGACTACAAAAGTCGAGTACAAAACACTGAAGAAGTCTGCAAGTAGTAGACGAAATACGCGTATCTGTATGATAAGCATATCAGTAAAATTAAAAGAAAAATATTCGACTATTTTCACTGTTATAACATAAAATTGTATGTTGCAATATAATACAATATGTTGTGTGTAAAAATCGTAGACGTTGAGAAAAACGTCATTAAAAAACAAATTAAAAAAACACATCAATACCGAATAGTTTTTCATAGTTTTTTTTTTAGAATTCATACACCTAATTAACGGTATATGTTGAATGAGTATCAGACTTACCGTTTTTGAATAATAACTACATAAACTTAAAATTTTGCTTTTGAAAACTGAAAACTTTGTAAAAAACGTTGATTATCTCGAAAAAATTCGCTAAAAAAATTTTCTTTTTTTTATTGTGTTGATGCTTTACGTCATCCCCTACAACTTCTTCATACACAACTTTCATATTAGACTTGCCGTTTTTCATGTAAAGTCATATAAAATTTCATTAACCATAACTAATTTCAGTAATTTTAACTAATTTTTACTAAAAAATAAAACTGTTACAATATTCAACTCTCAGTTGTTATTTTTCTTACTGAAACATGGGTTAACCAGGTGGTAATCCAGATCTTCTGGAAAATCCACCCTCTTTCGAGGCAGGTCTCACGGATTCTGGGGGAGACCACTTATTGCAAAACTACGAAAGCAGAGCTGCTTTAATTGACCCATTTAGAAGAAATGTGGGGTCCGGAGAACACTTCCAGCAGGGTCTCATAAGATTTACGAAAACATGTCCCAAAAAGACAGCTATAGAAAACCCGACGAGAGTAATAATAACGAAAAGGCACTTGATGCAAAAAATAATCAACTTAGTGCCAGAGTTACAGAATTAGAAATCTTATGCAGGGAATTGAAAAATGAACTCCGCATAATTAAAGAAGAAAATGATAAACTAAAAAATTCACAAAATATGTCTACTAAAGTAAAGAAAAATGTACAAATAAATGAAGTTGCCAAAGTAAAAGTAAAGGTAAACTTCCTCCAGTAATACTTAGTAACGTAGTGGAATACCCTCAAATAAGCAAAAAATTAAAAGAAACCAATATTAAACATAAAGTTAATATGCTTAACAATAAGCAACTAAAAATTAATGTTGAAGAAGAAAAAGAATATAGAGAGATGACTAAGGCAATAAATGAAGCCAATATTGAATGGCACACTTATGAAAATAAGAGCACCAGGCCTATTAGAGTAATGGTTAGGTATTTATATCCGTCATGCCATCATGAAGATATAAAAAATGAATTGAAAGATAGAGGCTTCAAGATTCTAGAAGTCACAAATAAAATAATAAAGAAAAAGGAAAACAACAAAGAATCTACGCTACGTCTTCCTCTCTTTATGCTAACATTCGAAAACTCTGAAGATATAAACAAAATCAATGTAGGAGGTGCAAAAGATTTGGCCAGACACAAAAGTTTTGCCATCGTCTAGCTCAGTGTGTTAAATGTGCGGGGATAAACAATTTCTTGTAAAGAAAGTAAAAATATTAAGCCTGAATGTTAAATATTAAGCCAAAAAAAAGCTCCAAAACAAACGCAACATAGACAAGAAAAACAAAAGACAAAACCTAGGCAACCTCGAACACAGAGACAGATTTGCATTGAAACTCCAGAGATACCTAAAACTTTTACGTCGAAAAAAGTCGTAGAAGGCTTATCATATTCACAGGTAACACAAAATAACCTAAGTCAAAAAAGAAACCCGAAAGAACAAAATAAAGTTTCTACACAAAAATTGACTGAAAATACCATTATGCAGATGATACAAAATATGATAAAAACAATGAATGAAATCTCAACAAGACTATGTACATTAGAAAACAAACATAATGAAACATATATGTATACACCAAAAAATAAATCCGTAAAGCATGGTTAAGAACGCACTTCTTATAGTCCCGTGGAATGCCAATGGCATTCTGAAAAAGAAAAATAATTTGGAAATTCTATTGAGAACACAAAATATTTATGTATGTCTCTTGACAGAAACACATATGACAGATATGTCAAAGTCATCGCTTAAAATAAATGACTATACATGCTACAGTGCAAACCATCCAAGTAATACACCCAGAGGCGGTAGCTCAATATTTTAATAAAGAAAGATATTATGCACCACGCGGAACTTAGTCTAGAAATCGATGAATTCCAACTAATTGTGCTACGAATTATGTCTGTTAATGAAAGCCTTTGTGTCGGTGCATTATATTGTCCACCCAGACACAACATTAAGAATAACATGTTTGAGGACATTCTTAAACTACTTGGCGAAAGATTTATCCTGGGAGGTGACTACAACGCAAAGCACATAGATTGGGGGTCTAGATTGACCTCTACGAGAGGAAGAGGGCTAAGAAAAGCTATAAAAGAAAAAGGCTGCATTTACCAATCTACCGGTAAGCCAACCTATTGGCCAACTGATAGAAATAAAACTCCTGATCTGCTTGATTTTTATATAAAAAAAAATGTTTACCCAATTATACTAAGCTAGAAGATAACCATGATTTGGACTCAGATCACTCTGCAGTCATACTAAATCTATATGAAAAGGTTATTAAAAAAACAGTCGAAACTTCTGCTAACAAACGCGACAACTGACTGGGCTAACTTTAAACAAGAAATAGAAAAAAAATAAACATAAAAATAAAATTAAGATCCAAATGTGATATAGATTCTGAAGTAGAAAATTTTATTAAAATTATTCAAAATGCTGGATGGAATAATACAAAAAATTGTGAATATAAATCGGTAGGATTCAACTACCCTAGAGAAATATTAAATATGATAAAAATAAAAAGAAGAGCTAGATGCAAATGGCTAGATGCAACAATCGCGTGATCCGGCAGACAAAACTCTGCTAAGTAGGTTAACTCATAATCTTAAAAGAAAAATTAAAAATCTTAGAAATGAAAAATTTGAAAAATATTTAAAAAATTTATCAGCTAAAAGAGAAAATAACTAATGTTGTGGAAAGCAACAAAGAGTACAAAAAATTCGATCTCTCAAATTCCGCCAATCAGAATGAAAAATGGTGAATGGGCGAGAGGTAATAAAAATAAAGCTGAAACATTCGCAGATCATCTTGAAGAAATGTTTTGTCCAGACGAGACAGATCGGATGATCTCACTGAAGAAAATAATAATTGGCAAAAAAATGTCATACCACCATTCTCACAGAGAGAAATAGTTGAACAAATTAAAAAACTGAGAGATAAAAAAGTTTCAGGTTTTGATCTAATAACATCGGAAGTCATGAAAGAACTTCCGAAAAAAGCGATAACAATGCTAAAACGCATTATAAAAGCTACTATAAGAATGAGGTATGTGGCGAATATGTGAAAATTAGCAGAGATAATTATGATACCAAAGCCAGGTAAGCTCATAAATGAGGTCAAATCCTACAGAACAATATCAATACTACCAATAATTTCAAAATTATTTGAAAAACTACTATTGATTCAAATGAGTCCGACCATAGAAAATAGTAATCTGATTCCAAATTATCAATTTGGCTTTAGATCTAAGCACTCGACAATCGATCAAATACATAAAATATCAGACATAATAGAAAAAGCTTTATAGAAAAGCAAGTATGTTCTACCATATTTCTAGATGTAGCCCAGGCTTTTGATAAAGTATGGCCTCGAGGCTTAATAAATAAACTATATAATATGTTACCTAAACAATAGGTAGATATGCTCTTATCATATCTAGAAAAGAGACTATTCAGAATAAAACAAGACAAAAAATATTTACTATTAGAGATATTAAAACGGGTGTGCCTCAAGGTAGTATTCTGGGTCCCATACTGTATTTGCTCTGCACCAATGATTTACCACAAATAGAAAATATAACTATAGCTATATTCGCTGACGATACTGCGTTGATGGCAGTAGAATTAAATATTGACGAGGCTACAAATAAATTGCAAAGAGCAAGCGACAAGCTATACCTCTGGACAAAGAAATGGAAAATTAAACTCAATGAGTTAAAATCAGTACATGTAAGTTTTACAAATAAAAAATTAGAAAATCAACCATCGATAAATCTGAATGGGGTAAATATACCCCAAGAAAACAATGCTAAATACCTAGGAATGACATTAGATGTCAAACTTAGATGAAAAGAGCACGTAAAAAAAAAAAAAAATTTGAGCTTGAAAATAAATATAGAGAAATGTATTGGCTCTTAGGTCGAAATTCTAAATTACCTGTATATAACAAGATTTTGTTATATAATCAGATAATCAAACCGATACGGTTGCACGGCATACAAATATGGGGATGTGCCAAACGAACACATGTACTTTGTATACAAAAATCCCAAAATAAAGTCTTGCACAACATGGTAAATGCCCCTTGGTATGTTCGCAACAGTGACTTGCACAGAGACCAAAAAATTCATAGAAAAGACATAGAAAATGAAATAAACAGATATGCAACAAAGCATATAGCTCATTTGGAGGGTCATGTTAACGTCGAGGCCACTCAACTGCTAGATAACCAAAATGATATCAGAAGGCTTAAAATAACTAAGCCACTAGATTTAATACGATAGAATTTCGTAATATGTTTCGTTAAGAAAATACCAATAGAAATAAATTAATGGTTAGTCCGTCGGACTAGTTTAAATGAGAAGGGTGTGGTTTAGTCAGTAAAAATCTGGCACACAATGGAAGCTACGTCAAAATCCATGCAAAAAAAAAATGTGAAAATAAGAGAAATATTATATAAAATCAAAAAGTGCTAAAAATAATTACAAAAGCAGTTCATATGTACGTAAACTTCAATAGTAACGTAGACAAAAGGATGTGAATAAATCATTTGACTAACAAAATTAATTATGGTGGCCAATTGTTAAATTATCGTAACTATCTAGCTCGGACTCTTCTAGATAATTATAGTGAAACGATTAAAAAGAAACATCTTATTAGTTAAAAGTATGGGTAAACTTAGACTAATTAATATCTAATCACTGGGTTATATACGTCATAAATTTAGTTTGTAGGATGTTTTATTTATTTATTTATTCATTTTATTTCGTACATATACATGAGACGGTAAGTCTCTATAGGAGTATATAAAGTATAATTTGTAGCAAATTCATAATTCTTAAATTAAATTAAATTAAATTAAACCTTAACCTAAAGAAATTAACAATATAGAAAATAAATTTATAAAGAAAAGAAATTTATAATAGAAAAATTATAAAGCGAAAGAAAGAAAAAAAAAATTAAAAGTAAAATAATATAAAAAAATAGAAAAAAAGCAAGAGCAAATTAAAGTTAAAACGATAAAATACGGAGATAACGTAATAAAATACAAAAAGTCCAAAAAGAAAAAAAAAAGAGAAAAGTCTCTCCTCCACAAAAAAAAAAAACTATCTTTCAGTCACACCTAACAAACATTATTCTACAAAATTTTTATTCTTTTTAATTAATGACTACATTTTTTCCTTAAAATATAGCCAACAAAGCTCAAGGAATTTAGAAATAGAGAACTCACACCTGACTACGTTCGGCAAAGAATTCCACAACCCGACAGTCCTTACAAAAAAGGATAGATGTCTTAATCTACCAGAGTGTCTAGGAATAGTTAAATTCGCACTTCTTAATGATCGTCCAGGGGTTAGTTTCTTAAAAAGATATAGCGGCGTATTTTTAGATTGGATTTTTTTCATAAAACAGATGTACCTACAGCTTAGATAGTTTTCGAAAGTACAGTCAAGCAAAACTTTAGAAACATCTCTGATGCTATCGAATCTACGACGTTTAGTTACAAATCGAGTGCAAGCAATGAAAATAACCTTGAGCAAGGAAAACTCGCCCATACTCATCCTAGCCTAAACTACTTCACAATAAGTGAAATGTAGAAAGATTAAAGATATAACTGGTTTCTTTTTTACCCACTCGTTAATATTGTAAGAGAACTTCCAGAGTTTTCGTTACTTACAAAAAACGTTTCTAGAAATAAAGTTAATGTGATCATTCCAGATTAGAGTTTTATTGAATACAACACCCAAGTTTTTAGCTGTACTTACAAATTTTTACCACAGAATTATTTAATTTGATATTAGAGAGATTAGTTGTATCAATATTACGAACGTAAATTAAAATAACCTGGGATTTTGACGGATTTAATCGAAGACCATTGTTTAGAGACCAGAAAGCAACATCATCAAGATCATCATTCAATTTAGCAATAGAGCGGTTAATATCAGCTATAGGACCACTGATGTAGAGTTGAGCATTGTCTGCATACAACCGGCAATGAGATTCAGACAAACAATAAATTTATTTTTCTCTTTGAATTCATACGTAAGTAAATATATCCCATCATTATCAATTTCTTATGGAAATATTCAATAAATAAAATAATTAAATTACTGAAATTTTTATAAAATAAAAGTAATTGAATTTGGTTGATTTCTTTCTTCATTTATAAATCTGTTTTTAAGTGCCGAGTATTTGAGGAAATGTTCGTGATATTAAAAAAAATATTTCCAATTTTGGAAACATAAAATATGACGAGAAAACAAAGTTCGTGTCTCACAAAATAAAAAATTTCGATAAATTACAATATCATTAAGAGAATTCAAAGAAATAAACAAATTTCACAAAAAAATAAAAATGTATCTGAAATCTACAAAGTATCTTTACACATTTGAAAAATCTTATATTCCTGAAATTATTTATTTGAAAAATGTTAACCGGTCATTTAACTCATTTAAGCTAACCCTAACCTATCTACTTAATAATTTATATGTATATATATACATATCATACAATGTATATTATAAATACACAAAGTTAAATTTTGTATTTTGTCTAGACAAATAAAATCAAAACAAAAATAACACACCAAAAAAAATATAAAACAAATATACAACAAAAAACAACAACAAAAAATCCTTTGCGAAAACATTAACAAAACACAAAAAAACTTCACCTTAAAATAATACAAAACAACAATAAATATAAATACATTTCTTTCTAGGTATTTCAAGAAAAAATTTTTTTGAAATAATTATTTTCACTTCGAAATGTATACAAACATTTTAATTATGTTTAGAAACATATTTTGTTTACAACTGTGTTAAAATTGCATATTACAACACTAATTTTTGATACAAGTATCAAATATAAATTAAAAAAAATATTAACGAAAAAATGTAAATTAAATATAAAGTCTAGAATTTTAATCTTAAAAAAAAAACTAACTCCCATCCCATGTCCCGAGATCTTATTTCAATTTGTTACTATAAATTTAGTTAAAAATTAAGAGTATAAAATGAGTACTTTTAAAGCTAAAAATTAATATAAATGCATTATGATAAATAATAATAAAAAACATTTTTTTTTAAATTTGCAACTCACTTTAAAAGATATTTTTTTATTTATTTTTATTTTAATTTTAAAAAACTTTTTTTTGATTTTTATGTAGGTTTTTATTTATTTAAATGTTTTTATTTTTCGTTTTGGTTTTTCAGATTTAAATAGTTAAATTTATTACTAATCCTTAAAGTTTGTATTCTAAACGAACCGAATATGAAAAAAATAAACACTATTTAATTTTAATCATTTCAATTTAATTCAAAATAATTTCAATGTTAACCTTTTTATTTTTTTTCACAGTTATTTTTTGTCTAATCCTAATTTTTTTTTTGTGTTTAATCCTTTTATCCCATTTTTTATTATTTTTTATTAATTAGTTTTTTTTTGTTGTATCTTTCAAGTCTTCTTTAAAAAATTTAAATATAACAAAACACCCTCACAGTTATTATCACAAGACACAATTTCAACAGTCAAATTCTAAATAAGACTAAATGAAAATATATAAAATGAGGATAGTTGTAATATTTCGTTTTGTACATTATTAAAATACACAAAACACAAATATAAAACGTAAAAAAATTGTTTTTGTTTTACCAATATAAAATAAAAAAAAAAATAAAATAAAATAACAGCATCATACACAACACAATAATAACACAATTTAATAATAAAAATAATAATAAAAACAACTACAAAAACGAAGTAGCAGTAGCAGCTACAACACACCAAAAACAGAACAAGCACAAACAAAAAAAAAAAAAACAAAATAGGGAGCTTTTTTGTACTTGAAACTATCACCCTAACCCAATCTTTCTTAGCCATCCTCCTCCTCAGTTTCATTTTTCATTCCAATCAACTTTTTTTATTTTTCAATTTTTTTATTGTTTTTGTTTTTCCTTTTTTTTACTTGCTTGGTCCAACATAAAATTTATTTATACAATACAATATAAAACGTTTCTGTCATGACTCTCTGTGTACATTCTACTGTCTTTTTATATCTCTCTCTCTCTCTTTTCCATTTTCATACAACAATTTTTTTGTTTATACACCAATTTGTCTATGCAATGCATTTGGCCATTGTCATTGCCATATGTATGTTCATATTTACATTATGGATACATATATATATATATATATATATATATATACAATATAAAACCGTACAACACAATACAATCATAGAAAAAAAAGAAATAAAAAAAAAAAAAAAAAAACAGAAAATAAAAGCATTTTCCATCGCATTTCAAAATAAATATACCACTGCACAACACATAATAATAAGTTGTATGTAATAATAAAATACACAGTTATCTTTCAATTTTCTTGTTTGCCTTTCATTTGTTTTTTTTCTGTTATATCCTTTTTTAAAATGTTAAAGTTGTGAAATAATATGTAACATTATACGATACAAGAAATAAATACCCCATTTTCACCTCTCCGACTTACCTTATGTCTTCTTAACTAGTACAGTACAGAGTTCTTTTTGCGTACTATACCAAATTAATATTTTTGAATTGTTATGTATTAATATCTATATCTGACAAAAATTGGATTTCACCTTTTTTTTGCAGTATACCAACTATACACATTATTAATACGTTTATATAAAAAATACAATTCATATTTAAATATAAATAGATAATCAATATCACTAGTACGTACACATTGATTGTTTAGAAATTATTATCGTTGTGTTGTTGTTGTTGCAATTTTAAGTTTTTCTTTTCACCAACACAAAAAAACTTTATATTTTGATAATATTTTGTTTTTACTGTTATGCTATTTACTGTTTTGAAAATTTAAAAGCTACGTATGTATTGTATTACCAAAACTCTGGATGGGTACACATTGGTTGTTTAGGAATTGTTATTGTGTTGTTGCATTGCAATTTTAAGTTTTTCTTTGAAACAAAAACAAATTGTATCATTCTGTTAATATTTTGTTTTTACTATTATGCTATTTACTGTTTGGAAAATTTATAAATATATAATGTATAATGTACCTAAACTGGGTATGTATATGGATGGAGGCCTCTCTGTTTTGTGTTGTTGCTACTCTTGTTATAAAAATATATTATTATCATGGGAAGTTTTTTGTATTTATTTTGTATTTTTGTATTTCGTTTTTTTTTTTTTTTGTTTTTGTTTGCTATTCTTGAATTACTGTTTTGAATGTATTGTGTAAAATAATGTCGATAGTGCAAATATTGTTTTATTTTGCGCTAGAATTTTCTTTATGTGTATTTTAGGTGCAAGAATATTATTTTGTTTTTGTTTTTTACTTACAATATTACAGTTACAATCGTCAACAATAATAACAAAAGCAACAGCAACAAAAAAATAGCATTTTTGGAAAAACAGAAAAAGGAAATAGAATGAAGTAAAAAAAGAAATATGAATGCATAGTAACAGTAAATATGTAGAGGTATATTATATATTATATTGTGTATGCATAAAACCTTTTTTTTTTAATTTTTTTTGTATGTTAGTATTTTTATTGTCTTTTTTATTTTGTTATTTTAAAAGCAAAAAAGAATGCAAGTAACAAAAGAAATTTTTTTTTTTTAAATTTATGAGATTTTTTATTGTTTTTACTGTTTTGAAAGCAAAAAAAAAATAAGGAAAATTTTTTTGTTCTTATTTTGTATTTTAAATGTTTTTGCGAAATTTTAAATTGAAATGTGGGTGTTTTCGATTTTTTTTTTATATGTTTGTTTTGTCTTTTCTATATTTAAATAGTTAGTTTTGTTGTAAATTATATACAAAAATATATATATTGTCAGTAGAAAGAGTGAAGTGCATACCTACAGTGTTGTGTACTATTATATGGATTTGTACAAAAAATTTTGTATTATAACTATAAACCAAGAGAAGAGCTATTTAATGAAATTGTTATATTCTTTTTGTGAAAGGTGATGTAATGAGATTGTGTTGGGAGTGATGGCCAAGGTGATATATGAATGAATAATAATAATATTTTAAATATCAATTTATAAATACATTTTTCTTTTTTAAATGCAAAATTTAAGAATACATATATGTACTTACATAAAAATTTACATATGTAAAATGATTTTAATTGATCCGTTTTTTTCTTATTACTTGAATTGTCTTGAAATGATCTCCAAAAAATTTACTATATGACTAATATTATCTTAAAAAAATATATATATATATATTTATAATATATATACATAATTTATATTAAAAAACCGTTTTACGTTCCTTATATTCTTATATAGACTAGTTTTTAATACACTTATATAATAACCTGGGTTTTATCTGAAGAATTATTTATATGTTTTGCGACCTTACATAGCATTGCATTCAAATAATAAGAGGTGGATGGGTGAGTGGAAAGCTGCTTTTAGCAGGATTTGCACTTTTCTGCATCGAGCTTATAAGTCTTCAACAGATGTTTGTTGAAGGGATTGTGTTCCATGATAAGTCATATCAGTGTTCTGACATTCGATTTATATGATAATTACGAGTATATGTAAACGTAACTCATGTAAAAAATATTCTAGCCCAAATTACGTTGATTAGACGGAAAAAAATAAGAGAAAGCTTTAGATTCAACAAGGTGTTCGACTTAATTACAGTTGAATAATGCAGTACTCAACTATGACATGTTCCACGTATATTTAAAATGGTAGCGATTATAATGATTTATAGCCCAGAAAAGATCCCAAACGGGAAGAAGTTATGTATTTCAATGAACCAACCACTGATGAGTTTGAAGTTGGATTAGGTGTACCTCAAGACTCCATATTAAGGCCACGACTATTTGGGTGTATATATCAATGATATTTCAGACTGTTTAGCTGAAGTTTATTTCATTGTCATCTTTATGCTAACGACGCACAGACTCGTATTATCTATCTTTATTTCTTAGCTTAGAAATTGCATAGCCAAATTGAATGCTGAGCTTGAAGCTGTTTCACAATGGGCTGCAGCTCTAATCAACTTACGCTCAATCCCGCTAAGTCTGAAACTATTGTGATTTATTCTAAAGATTAAGATAATATTCCATTTGTTGATGATGCTAAAAACTTGAGTGTTGTATTTAATAAAACATTAGACTAGTCCGATAAAATTACTCGAATAACAAATTGAATTTATCCTATATTACGTAAGCTTTGAAAGTTACTCTTATTCCATTTTGAGAACTAAGTGCAAATTAGTTAAATCTCTTATATTGCCACACGTTTTGTAATGTGATGTAGTTTACTCATCGATGAGGGCTAACGATGTTTTTAAGCTTAATATTATTTTTAATGTATGTAAAAGGTATGTCAGAAGTCGTCGCAGATATGACAGAATTTCTACTGTCACTAAGTGTATTCTAGACTGCACATATATTTTTTTGTTTAATGTAATATCTACTTGGATTCCTTGATATATTTATAAGAAACTCAATTTTGGTAGATCCCCGGGATACCTCTCAATAAATATGCCTTGCCATCAAAGTAGATTAAGACATCTGCTTTTTTTTGTTAAAATAATATTCTTGTGTGATAGTCTTTTTCGCTTCCCACAAGCTGTACCGTATGCCACCATAAGTCTATGTCGTGCTAATCGCATCTTACTTATTAAAACGATTACTTTGAATTGCAATAGCAAAATATACATGTAGGAGTATCGAAAAGGAATGTGCTGGGTCCTTAATTATATTATATCCAAGTGCATGATATCAACTTTTGCAAATGATACTGCTGTACGGAAGTTTGTAAAACCATAAATAATTATAGTTTAAATGAAACAGCTGCAGCAAGCTAATAACAAAACTGCTAATGGTGCAAAAGAGAAAATTAAACTAACTGAGTCAAAATACACACAATTTGATTTTAAAAGTAAGAAAATATAGTGGCTCATTCTGAACAAAATAAATAATGTCGACATACCATATCAAAATTCTGCAAAATATCTTCGTATGACCATTGATTCATAGCTCATATGGAAAAAACAAGTGAGAGAAAACAAGAGTTAGAACTGATATGTAGCCGGTGCTGTGTATGACCACAAATACCGAAATGTGAATGAAGTATAACAGCTCTTTTGACAGTTAACCCTTTCGTAAGTTATATTTAAGCAAAAAAATAAACACCCATTTTAAATTAAATTAAAAAATTACTCATTAAAATAAAAAAAAAATTAACCAAAAGATATATATAATTTTAGTTATAATAATTTCATAAAATGTTAATCCAATTAAAAGTAAGTAATAAAAAAAAAACAAAAGCAATTGCAATAAATTCAATAATTTCAATAATTTGGATAATTTCTCTACTCCGTTCAACTATATTGCTTTCAATAGTGACAACATCCAACAGAGCTTTAAGAATTTAGAAAGACAAAGTTAACATCTGATAACATTTGGCAAATAATTCCACAAAGTAACACTTCTAGCCAAGAATAACAAGTGTCTTAGTTGCTCAGAATGACGTGGAATAATTAAGTTTATGTTTAGGGAAGATCTTCGGAAAGCTAGTTCATTGTACAAGTACAAATGCGTATTTTGTAAAATACTTTTTACAAAACAGATATGCTTAAAATTCTGTTATGTACAGTCAAGTACTAACATATAAGCATAACTAACACTGTAAAACCTACGGTGATTAGTTACAAAACGGGTTTTAAGAATTAAAGCTTTACCTTTAGTTAAAGATTACTTTTAACCTGTATAATTTATCTACATTCATACCAGCATAGACTACATCAAAGTACATAAAGGGTGGAAATATTAAGGTTAAAACTATAATTTTAACCGTCCCGTTCTTGTAATAAGAGAAATTCCAAAGTCTACGAAGCTTAAAAAATACAAATTTTTAGAAATGGATCAGAAAACCGAGCAGCAGTAGAATAACCGATTCTTTATTATCTATTTCGTTGTAAATGTTATCAGTAATCGCAAAAAGTGCAAACGTAATGCTGTGTTGTTTACGGAAACCTGACTGAATTTCGTATAGTAATGGATTAACGCCTAGGTAGTGATTTATTTGTGCATAATGTAACCGTTATGCACAAAACCTACCGTTAAAAGGACCTCGAAGCACCTGACGATGCTAATAGGTCAACAATTGACGGACATGATAAACGAACATGTTGATTAAAGAGAGTAAGAGCTAATTTGTCGAGCAAATTGATTTTATCATTGATATTGCGAATAGTATATGCCACGGTAATCTAAGGACAGTCTGGGTTACAATTCTTATAATTGAATCTTATAATTCTTATAATTCCTGTAAGTAATTCTTTCTTTTAGTATTGTAACAGAAATTTTAAATGGAAGGTATAACATATCATGATCTGAAGAGTACTGTTGGCACTGTCTTGTTGATTATATTCTGAATAATTATTAGCTGATTAATTCTGAATAATTATTAGTTATATTTGAATAAAAACGTCTCTAAAGAATATGACTGCAGTCAAGTAGATCAATATTGAATTCTCCACCAATAATTATAGTTTCGTAGCTATCTCCAAAATTGTTCAGCACTTTTTTAAATAGTTCAAATTCATATGCTGTAGGATGTGGAAAGAATGCAGTTCCTCAGAGGATGTTCCTTCAGTTCAGATGTTGCTGTTAATAAGTTTTTTTTTTTTTTTTTTTATATTATAGCCAAAACTTAGGTTTTGAACCTTTAAGTACTTGCGTACCGTTGACTATTTGAAAAAGGAAAGGATAGTTAGAGGAAAGGAAAGAAAATGGAAGAAGAAAAGTTTTGTGGGAAAGAGCGAACAATGTTGCTAATATTCGTCTTAAACCTCTGTAAGTCATAAATAAAAAATCCTTCTCTCATTGGGAATGCTTCGATTGGGACGCGGTTCCACAATCGGGATGTTCTTACTATAAAAGAATTTCCATAGCCAGACTTAAACCATCTCGGAATTTCCACTCTGAAAGGGTGGGCACTTGATGCCTCTCGTGTTGTGCGATTGAATTGCTTAAGAGGAGGAAGAAGTGATTTTAATTCCTCGGAACAAGTGCCAACACCAAGCAGATATCTATAAAATAGAGTAAGTGCTCCAACAATACGACGATGACCAAGTGGTATAAGGGATGAGGTCACATTTATGTCGCCTATAAGACGAATGGCGGTGTTTTGAACTTTGTCCAAAAAATTTAAAGCAGTTTTTGGTGCACCTGCCCATAAATGTGAGTTATACTCGAGCTTGGGTCGTATATATGCTTTATAGATTTTTAAAAGGTCTCGAGATGAAAAATAAGTTTTGCAGCGGCTCAAAAATCCTAAACATTTTGCGGCGCTTTTCGCAATATCGAAAATATGCTCATTCCAGTGCATATTTTGATTCACTCGCATTCCGAGAATGTTCAGATCTTTGAGTCGCTGGATACCTTCATTTTGAAGCCGGAGAATTGGTTCGAATGTTGTTAGCTTGTTACTAACAAAACAGCTTTGAGTTTTTGAAGTGTTAAACTCGACTCTGTTAGCTTTACCCCAGTCGACAATTTTGGCAAGCTCGTGATTGAGCGCGCCGGCCATCATTGTTCTTTTGGAGGTGACTGCGGAAGCTGTAGCATTAGTTTGTTTTAGAAAATCATATGATGCTACTAGAGTGCTGTCATCAGCAAAACTATGGATTGGATTGAAAGTTGATTTGAGAAGGTCATTAATGAAAATGAGAAATAGGGTGGGGGAAAGGACAGAGCCTTGTGGAACACCAGGATTGTTTTGAAGTTGATCGGAAAAAGAACCGTCAACTGAAACTATGATAGATCGATTTAAAAGAAAACTTTCAATCCATTTAGAAAAGGTTGAACCAAGGCCTATAGCGTTGCATTTTGCTATAAGAGCAGAATGCCAAACTCGATCAAAAGCCTTAGATATATCCAGAGCTACAACAGTAGCTTCACCAGATTGATGCAGGCTGGTGTTGAGCTTCTCGCAGAGGCATGTCATGAGATCACCGGTGGAACGTTGGGCTCGAAAGCCGTATTGGCTATCATGAATTATACCACTACTGTCAAGATATTTCTTCAGCTTATGATTAATTAAGATTTCCATCGTTTTTGAAATAATGGAAGTAATAGCTATTGGCCTATAGTTTGAAAGATTGCTTTTGTCACCTTTTTTAGGAATAGGATAAATTGGGCAACTTTCCAATAGGACGGGTAATTTCCTGAAGAAAAGGACAAATGGAATAAGTTGCGCAGAGGTTTAGAAATAGCGAAGGCAATGTGTCGCAGCACAATTGCAGGTATACCATCAGGACCGGTAGATTTTTTTATATCAAGATTCTTCAAGACTTTTACTACAGCTCTTGTTCTGAAGTATATCCTTCCAAGCGAAGAATTAACAACAGGGATTGTTGGTGGATTTTGGGCTGTGTTAGGAAGTGTGGAATTGGCTGCAAATAATTTTGCAAAAAGGTTAGCTTTTCCAACAGAATCGGATATAATAGTACTATTATTATCAATCATGGGTGGAAACGAAGACCTGCAAAAATTTTGCCCAACATTTTTAGCAAATGTCCAGAAAGACCTGCTGTTGTTGGGGAGATCAAAGATTTCTCGTCTCAATCTTTGGTTATGCAGGAATTTTTGCTGATTGATAATTTTTTTACATTTATTCCTAACCACTTTATAACTCTCATACGTATTGACTGTTTTATTGTTCTTGTATTTTTTGTAAGCTTCTTCTTTGGATTTCAGAGCTTTGCTGCAGAGGTCGTTCAACCAACCTGAGGGATTTCGTTTTATACTTCTAAGGCTATTTGGAATGAAAGTTTTCATTCCTAATAGAATCCTCTTGGTAATCACCTCTGCAGCAAAGTCGACATTTTTATATTGGAAACACAACGACCAGTTCGATGTATAATAATATATGTTTTTAAATAGGAGCACTAATAAGCCAAAAAATATTTGAATACTTGAATAATTAAGAAAAAAAATTCTTATTAAATAAAATCTAATATTTGTTTGTACAGAAAACCACTTTCCTAAAAACATTTTAATATTATGTGACCAATATATTGGAACATTTAATTTAAAATATATTACGAATATTAAAACTACTCAACTACATCAAAATCAATTAATTTTTATACACAGTAGAAAATGGAATAAAAAATAATAGTTTTAGGCAGTTTATCATAAAAGTGGATTAAATATTAGTCTTATTTGTATTTATATATTACATAAATGCTCTACTGGTAAATTTATAAGTGAATTCAATATCCATATTTTATATGAGAAAAACTCTAAAAACATAATTTTGGGTAGAAGATCTAAACATTGGTGTACTTTCTGAAAAACATAGTTCAATAAACTTCGTTTGATCTTATCTTTATTAAGTAATTTGATAGGGATGTTTATGATCTTGGCTTATCCGATCATTGTGTGTTGTTATTAAAGTTTTTAAACTCTTCTCCTGTACTCGATTTACATTATTCTTCTTCTATTAATTACTGCTATATGCTATTGATTCACAAGATCAAATAACCCTTAAATTTACAATATAGAAACGGGACTAGAACAACCTAATGCTGCATTAAGCCAAATTAGAAAAAAAGGCAGTATCTTCATTATTATAACCCAAATAATAGAATATACGGATGATATAGTAATAATGGCAAAAAAACTACAGATATATGACTGAAATATTTGTGCAACTATAAATCAAGACAAAAAAGTAAGATTAAAAATCAAAGAAGGCAAAACAGAATATCTAAAATTGTTAGGAAAAGAGCAAATAATATGTTATCAGAATACAATAACTGGAGAGTACAACTTTTGAAGGAGCTACAAGCTCCACATATCAAGATGATATATAATATCATATCATATATCATATGCATATATCAGCATATATCAAGATGACGCATATATCAAGATGATGGACCATACTTGACCGAGGCCGAGGAGAACAGCCTATGTATATGTGAAAGAAAAATTCTACCAAAAATATTGTAGAATGCAGAATACATAATTAGAAATAATAGGGAGATTAATATTATAGTTATAGGGAGATAATAGTATAGTCAGGGAGGGCTAACAATTCCATATTTAAATATTTTATATAAACTAGTGACTGTGCAATTGCACGGAATAACTAGTTCTTTCAAATACGATTTTATATAAAAAATGTATTTGTTTTCGTATAATTGTTGTTGTTCCCTAAGACTAAGATAGTTTATTGGTTTTATTATCCACTATGTTATGTAATAGTAAAAGGATAGTTTCGAGTTCACATCCCGCTTATGTCATGAATGTATGTACATATTACAAAGCTTTTCAATTGTTCTTTGAAATTAATTTGGAACTTTGCTATTATGATATTATTAATAGATGTAGTTTTCGACGTTTAAATTGGTCGAAATTATGAAAACAAATATTTTGATCATTTTAATGTGCTTGTAAGCTAATATAGTACTTTATTTATCCCATATTTATTTACTTCTTTAGTGACAACATTATTTGTACTTTTGTACTACCTATGCACACAAAATCACAGAGCACAATTCATTTGTTAGTATTTGGCAACCACATAATTGAATGACGTAAAGCATACAATTGTATATTGATTATTACTTCTATTTTTCATTTGTTGGTTTTTAATTTTAAATGTTTCCAGTATTCGCCACCGTTTTGTGTATTTTTATTTTTGGCTTAAGAACTTACTAAAATTTCAATATTTTTTGTGGTGTAATTCACTGTTCAACTATATTTGCTTTTATAATCCCCACGTCGTCGATTTTGTGGAATATATATAAAATATAATTCCTTCTAGAATAAACAAAAATGGTTAATAGAACTAACTGGCAACAGAATGAAATTTATTTGAAATTATTTTATTTATTTATTCTAAACTAATAAAAACTTAATTTTTATGGTATGAACTTTTTTCCTCAATTTGGGTAATATTAGAAATAACTGTACTTTTAAATGAGGGTGAATGAACTTTTCTGTGCACTTAACTTTTTTTACGCCCTAACTTTTTAATATTCTAAATTTATTCTTAAAAAAATTTATGTTGATACTGGAAATCCAGAAATAGAATAAGGGTGAATGCACTAACTCAGGTTTGGTATCAATGCATTTATAATGTTGATATGTGACTAATGTTTCCATTTCTAGGAGAGTAAAACTAAATCCCTTTTCTTTTACATTATGTTTATTTGAAACTCATGATTTCAAAGAAAAATGAGTAATTGTAATTTAAAAATAAAGTAAGAAAATGTATCAAAAGATAGTGATTTGTAAATAAAAATATGGATTAATTTGGACTGTTTGGATTAAGACATCCTATAAACAATTTTATTTTACATGCTGGGTGGCGCAGTAGGTAGAGCGCCTGCATTTCAACCGAAAGGTTCCAGGTTCGATTCCCGATGAAGCAAAAAAGTGCTGTATTTGTTTTTCGACCTTGTTTAGGGCGTTTCCGAAGCTCTCGCACTTGCACTTGATACTCGCACTAAACCTGTCAAATCGCACTTGATTTGTTGTCAAAATTTTAGTGTAGTCTCAAGTACATTAGATACCGCAAAATTAAATTCATTAAATTTAGTGCGATTTGACAGGTTTAGTGCGAGTATCAAGTGCAAATGAGAGAGGTTCGGAAACACCCTTAGTACCCTATATCACTAGGATATAATAAATGACAAAAAATAATTGAAGGTGTATATTATAATCTAATAACAAATTAAATAAAATGAAACTGTTCTATTTAAGAAGGCTTTGTTTTAGAATGCTACAGACAATAGCAGTAGTTTTCCACAATTACTGGGTAGATAAGACAGAAATGTGTTAAATAAATGCTCAAAATATTATAGATAATAATACAAATAATAATACTAATAATAATAATAATAGTAATAATAATAATATTATTATTATTACTATTATCTATTACAATATTATTATTATTACTGCATTCACATATGTAGGTGAATGCAGAAGGTGAATGAAAGAAGGAAGGATGAAGAAGGTGAAAATAATATTATTATTATTATAATTATTATTATTATTTTTATTATTATTATTACTATTATTATTATTATTTATTATTATTATTATTATTATAATTATAATTATTATTATTATTATTATTGTTATTATTATTATTATTCCCCCACATGGTAGTGACGTTGACGTGGTGTGGGGGCTTAGCTTGCAATGATTGATCATGCTACGCTGGAGGGAGCATATGCTCCTGGCAGGATTACCAATGCCAGTTTGGATGATGGTTGAGCGGCGTACAAACTACTACCAGCCCCCCTAATCCAGTGGTGTGATGCGACCCGTGCCCAGTGGACTAGTTGGTAGCAAGGGTGTAATACTTAGCTATTGCAAACGGAGCCTCTCTGATACCAGGTCACCTCAGAGAGTTTTTTTCCTGACCTTACCGCAGTATCGGGCCTCTGCTGTGGTGGAGATTTTATTGCCGCGATACTCGTGGGAACCAAATGGAGAAAAAAAACAAAAATAATAAAAGATAGATGGAGTGTGAAGATAGAGCGGATAGTGGAATGGATGCGGCTCCTTTTACCAGGAGCGGGAAGACGCCCAGGTCTCCCCTGACGTCACTTGTGTCAACAGAGACACCAAAGAAGGGACAGAGTCACCAAATACGCCCGGAGATGGGCCGTGAAGCGGTGGAGCCAGCACCCATGATCGTGCAGGTTGAGGAGCAAGCAAATCGTGCAAGATGATCGTGCAGGTTGAGGAGCAAGAAAATCAGGTTCTGACGAACTCACCTCGAAGAGCCTTCATGCAAAAGATGAGGGAGGACGAGGAAACCGCCATGCGGCGATGCGTGGATCTGATACGGGAAATGAAGATTGTTCCAGAAACACATAACAATATTTCAAACAAAATTAAGCACGGCCTGGCCGAACTTGAGGAGCTGATGGACGTCATCGTCAGTCAGAAAAAAAGCAGAAGCCGAAGTTGATTGTAGGAAAAAGGAGACAATGGTTGAGATAATAGCCAGTTCAAAGCGGTCTACCTCAAGCCCTGCTGAACAGGCTGACGATCGGCGTAAAAAGCAGAAGAAAAACGCAGCCGGGCAAAACCAACGAGAGACTCTGGAGTGGATAAAGGTCCAACCAAAGAAGAAGCGTCTGTTGAAGGCGGCAGTTGAAAATCCTCCAGAGAAAATGGTGGCTAAGACTGTCGCGGCAATGCCTCAGAGAAATTCGAAAAAACGAAACCTGACGCAGTGCTTATACGACCGAACGACGGACGTTCCTACGCTCAGGTGCTGGCTGATACCAAAGGAGGAGTTAAGCCAGTACAGTCGGGGACTGAAATTAAAGGAGTCCGACAGACCAGGTCTTGGGGTCTCCTAATAGAACTAGGTCCTGGGACCAAAAATCGAGAAGCCTTCAGGGGAGCGATTAAAAGAGTATTGGGGGACAAGGCTACAGTAAATGGCCTTGAACCAAAATGCACAATTGAGATCCGGGATTTGGAATGCGTTGCCACAAAAGTGGAAGTGGAGGACGCAATACTGCGAGATATCCCGGAAATACGGGTTTTCAGGGTTGGGCTGACGACGGAAAATAATTGGTAGGGAGGTGTTGATCTAGCCGAACAAGCTGCAATAAAGCTGCTGAAGCAGGGAAGGCTCAATGTAGGATGGGTTTACTACAGGGTTAAGCCACGGACTGATGTCACACATTGTTAGAGGTGTCTGAGTTTCGGTCATATGGCTGGCTCTCGCAGGGGACCTGACCGAGGCAAAGCCTGCTACCGCTGGAAAGGAGGGACGCATCGCTAAGGCCTGTAAAGAGAAAGCCCACTGCATACTCTGTGCCGATGCGTGCGAGCAACACGGAAATCTAGAACACGCTCTAGGCAGAGGGTTATGCAAGGTGTTCAGAGATGCTCTGAGAAAGGCCAAAAAGACAGGGAAATGATCAGCGTCCTCCAGGCAAACCTAAACCGAAGCCGAGTGGCAGATGCCATTCTGCATCAGCTTGTTCGGGAGAAGAGTTCCAACATACTGCTCATTAGTGAGCAGTATACGGACAGAACCACTTCTTGGATCTCGGACGAGCTGGGTACGGCTGCCATCTGGATACCTGACCCAGTGAAAATCTCGGTTCAAGAGCATGGACGCGGGCGTGGGTTCGTATGGGTGAAACACGCGGATATCACTTTTATAAGTGTTTATCTGACACCCAACGAGGCCATAGCGGATTTCCGAGCGAAATTGGCGGACCTTGAGGATACGGTTTTGAACACGACGGGTCGCATAGTGATTGGTGGCGATTTCAACGCTAAGACAACGGAGTGGGTAATGCCTTACCCTGACTCGAGGGGAGCTAGGTGCTAGGGTTTGCATCCAGAACCGGTTTACTTGTTCTGAATTTTGGCTCGGCATCTACTTTTCGTCGACCGGGGTACTCAGAAACCATTTCCGACGTATCCTTTGCCTGTGAGTGCTTGGCCACTATGGTCGAAGGCTGGCATGTGATCGAGGACTACGCGGGCATTGACCATCAGTACATTGTATTCGAGGTCCGTGAGAGGAGCCAACTCCAAAGAACAATTACTAGCAGACCACAGCGCTGGAACATGGGGAGAATTGACGAAGCGGTATTTGCGGCGTTCATCCGGGGGGGTGTCCAAATGAAGGTCGGGGAGCAGCCTGCAAGCCCTCACAAGGCAGGGCCATTGGTTGACGCCACTCTGCGTCAAATCACCCTAGCCTGCGACCGCTCAATGCCTCGGAGGCGAATTCCTCATGGAAAACAGTCTATGTACTGGTGGACAGCCGAGATAGCTGACCTCCGGAGAGATTGTCTCCGACTGAGGAGAAAGGCTCAGAGAGCTAGAACGGAGGAGGAGGTTAGGCTCAGGTCCTCGGATTAGAAGGAGAAAAAGCGCCAGTTGCGACGTGGAATCAATCACAGCAAGGCGAGATGCTGGGAAGCACTAAGAGAGGATATAAACTCAGATCCATGGGGTTTAGGTTACAAAATTGTAACCCAGAAAATTGGGGCACTGAAAACCCCTCCGCCCATGAACATGCGAACCACAACACACCTAGTTAATGCCCTCTTTAAAGTGCATCCCCAGCGAGCTGCTAGAGTATACAACCGGGATAACGCTTCCCCGTTTACAATGGAGGAGCTGCAAGTGGCCATCCAATCCCTCAAGGTCAAGAAGGCCCCAGGTCCAGACGGTATCCAAGGAGAGGTATTGAAGCTGGTTTTTCGGTATAATCCGAATATTCTGGTGAGTATGTACAATGCCTGTCTCTCAGCGGGAATTTTCCCCAAGTGTTGGAAGACAGCTAGGCTGATACTTATCAGCAAGGAGAAAGGAGACCCGGAGCTACCTTCCTCATACCGTCCGCTCTGCATGCTGGACAGTGCAGGAAAGGTTCTTGAGAAGTTACTCAACCCAAAGCTGTTGTCAGCTGGAGGTTTGCCTCCGTGTCAGTACTGTTTCAGGGTTGGTCGTTCCACAGCAGATGCCATTGTGGAAGTCACATATGCGATGAGCAGGGCCGAGGACCACAACGTTCTAAAGTCTAAAGTCACAATGAGGACTACACGATGTGAAAAATGCGTTTAATTCGGCCAGATGGAGCGACATGCTTCAAGCTCTAGAGCAGGAATTTCGGGTTCCACAATATCTGCTTGGAATGATCTTCGACTACCTTGACGACCGTACTATACTCTGCGATACGGCTGAAGGACAAGGGAGTATTACTGTCTCTGGAGGTGCAGCGCAAGGTTCAATCCTCCGTCCCGACCCTTTCGAATGCCGCATCGACAGTCTGTTGCGCTTAAACATGTCGGATGGATCAATGCTGGTCGGATATGCGGACGACGTTGCCGCGCTGATAGCAGCGCGAAACGGTGAGCTCGCCCAACTGAAGCTCAATCAGACCATGTGGTCCATCCTTTCTTGGATGGACAGCCGCGGATTGTCGTTGGCATTGACCTAGACGGAGGTCGTAGTGCTCACAAAAAGGAGGATGAACCTTGAGCTCCAGTTGCGCATCGGCGAAGAATAGGTGCACACAAGACGGGCGGTAAAATATCTCGGCATCATGATTGACAGCAGGCTAAATTACTTTGAGCAGATCAAGAAGACTGCTGACAGGGCCGCAAATGGTGTCATGGCGCTGGCTCGATTGATGGCCAACATAGGTGGACCAAGATCGAGTCGGAGGCGGCTACTGATGTCTGCGGTCCAGTCGGTCTTGCTGTATGGTGCCGAGATATAGGTTCATGCTCTCGCAAAAGAGTGCTATCGGATAAGGCTGGGTCGGGTCCAAAGGCTGGCGGCGTTGCGAGTGGCGTCTGCTTACAAAACTATCTCGGAGCCAGCTGTCCTGGTTATCGCTGGCGTCATCCCAATTGCACTACTCGCAAGGGAGGGTCAGGCGATATACCGGAGAAAGGCCGAAGAAAATATAGAGTCAGTGCAGCAGGAAGAGCGGAATCGCACGCTTCGGCACTGGCATCAGGACTGTGAACTGGAGGAACGAGGGATATGGAGGAGGCGGCTTATCGGGGAGGTTACTCCATGAGTAGAACGTCGACATGGAGTGGTAGGGTACTACTTCACTCAGCTGGTGAGTGGACATGGATACTTTCGGGCCTATCTGCACAAGATGGGGAAGGCACGTTCGGCGGAGTGCATATATTGCTACATGCACGATGATGCTGAGCACACTTTTTTCATCTGTGAAAGGTGGGCTCGAGAGCGTATGCAGCTAAGGGAGGTTGTACCGCGGTTCTCTCCGGACACAGAGGTGGGCCATATTTTACAGGGTCGGGAGCGTGGGACAGTTTGCACTCTTTGCGCAGAAAATACTGCGGAACAAGAAGTTGGACCTAGACACCACAGAGGTACAACCTACAGACTTTGGCTAGGCAGCAGCCTTCAAGGCGATGGCATTGGACCTAGCCCGAAGTAATGTGACAAACGGTTCCAGGAGAGCGGGAGGTTTTTTAGTCGGTATGCCCAATATTGGAGACTCCGACATTGTTGGACGCACGTGCGCCCTTCATCCATAAAGGATAAAAAACAAAAAAAAACAAAATTATTATTATTATTTATTATTATTATTATTATTATAATTATTATTTGTATTATTATTATTATTATTATTATTATTATTATTATTATTATTATTATTATTATTATTATTATTATTATTATTATTATTATTATTATTATTATTATTATTATTATAATTATTATTATTATTATTATTATTATTATTATTATTATTATTTTTTGTATTATTATTATTATTATTATTATTGTTATTATTATTAACTAAGAAAAGAATACCAACTATAATTCCAATGCAAGTAGGTCCAGAAACAATAATGACCAAAGAATCAGCAAATTAGTTAGGAGTTACTATTGATACAAGGCTAACATTTTGGCAACAAATCCAAAAAGTAGCAGATAAAGCAGCAGAAGCTACAATCAAGCTAAGCAAACTTATGGCAAGCATTGGAGGACCTAAACCAGAAAAAATATGAATCATTATGAAAACCGCAGAATCAATCCTTCTATACGGAGCTGAAATCTGGGCACATGCGATGGACAAGCGGTATTGTAAAAAACGCACAGCAGTGGTGCAGCGAAGAGGGGCTCTCCGAGTCGCGTGCTCCTATCGAACAGTTTCGCATTCGGCGGTCATGGTAATCGCGGACGTGATTCCGATTGATTTGCTAGCGCAAGAACGAAGAAATATATATATATAAGGGATCAAGCAACGAGCCGAGATGTCATTGTAGCAGAGGAAAGAAGGTACACGATGACAAGATGGCAAGAACACTGGAGTAAGATCAGCATGGGCATTGGACGGCTAGAATAATCCCAAAAGTAGAAGTCTGGTTTAACCGACATCATGGAGAAGTTAAACCAGACTTCTACTGTAAATTTTTACATCACTCAGTTCCTATCAGGCCACGGATATTTTCGATCCTACTTCTACAAGATGGGCAAAGTAAACAATCCAGGATGCAGCCACTGCAGCGCAACACCTGACACAGCGCATCACACTTTTTTCGAATGTGATTTAGCAGAAACAGAAAGAGAATCTTTAATAGTAGCTGTAGGAGAATTAACATCAGAAAATATAATTTCTGTAATGCTTGAAAACCAAGAAAAATGGAATGCAATAGCTAAATACATAGAATTAATACTACGCAGGAAGAAACAGCTCAGATATTTAGAGGACCTAGAAGAAGAATCATAAAAGAAAATTAAAAAAAAGGAACAAGCACGGCCCAACTTGAAGTAATGCGAAAGCGGTTCCGGGTTGGTTTCACCGTGGGAAAAGGAGGTGGTGTATTTGGTGAGTAGACCGAACAAGATCATGGGAGTCTCACATACCCTTGAAGTGCGGACCCTTCAAGATACCTATAAAAGGTTTTCACCACCGACCTACGAAAAAAAAAAAAAAAAAAAATTATTATTATTTTTGAAGCGATTAAAGGAGTATTGGGGGACAAAGCTACAGTAAATGGCCTTGAACCAAAATGCACTATTGTGATTCGGGATTTGGAATGCGTTGCCACAAAAGTGGAAGTGGAGGACGAAATACGGCGAGATATCACGGAAATAGGGGTTTTCAGGGTTGGGGTGACGACGGAAAATAATTGGGGGCAGACAGCTGCAATCGTTGACCTGGCCGAACAAGCTGCCATAAAGCTGCTGAAGCAGGGAAGGCTCAAGGTAGGATGGGTTTACTGCAGGGTTAAGCGACGGACTGTTGTCACAGGTGTCTGAGTTTCGGTCACATGGCTGGCTCTTGCAGGGGACCTGACCGAGGCAAAGCCTGCTACCGCTGCGGAAAGAAGGGACATATCGCTAAGGGCTGTAAAGAGAAAGCCCACTGCATAATCTGTGCCGATGCGGGCGAGCAGCGTCCTCCAGGCAAACCTAAACCGAAGCCGAGTGGCAGATGACCTTCTGCATCAGCTTGTTCGGGAGAAGAGTTCCGACATACTGCTCATTAGTGAGCAGTATATGGACAGAACCACTTCTTGGTTCTCGGAGGAGTTTGGTACGGCGGCCATTTGGATACCTGACCCAGAGAAAATTTCGGTATGACAGCATGGGCGCGGGCGTGGGTTCGTATGGGTGAAACACGCGGATATCACTAGCGTATCACTACCCATAGCGGATTTCCGAGCGAAATCGGCGGACCGTGAGGATACGGTTCTGAACACGACGGGTCGCATAGTGATTGGTGGCTATTTCAACGCTAAGGCAACGGAGTGGGGAATGCCTTACTCTGACTCGAGGGGAAGCGAGGTGCTAGGGTTTGCATCCAGAACGGGTTTACTTGTTCTGAATGTTGGTTCGGCATCTACTTTCCGTCGACCGAAGTACTCAGAAACCATCCCCGACGTATCCTTTGCCTGTGAGCGCTTGGCCGCTTTGGTCGAAGGCTGCCATGTGATCGAGGACTACGCGGGCAGTGACCATCAGTATATTGTATTCGTGATCCGTGAGAGAAGGCAACTCCAAAGAACAATTAGAAGCAGACCACAGCGCTGGAACATGGGGAGAATTGACGAAGCAGTATTTGCAGTGGTCATCCTGGGGGGTTTCCAAATGCAAGTCGACTGGCAGCCTGCAAACCCTCACGAGGCAGGGCCATTGGTTGACGCCACTCTGCGTCAAATCACCCTAGCCTGCGACCGCTGCGAGAGATTGTCTTCGACTGAGGAGAAAGGCTCAGAGAGCTAGAACGGAGTAGGAGGTTAGGCTCAGGTACTCGGATCACAAGGAGAAAAAGCAGTTGCGACGTGCAATCAATCAAAGCAAGGCGAGATGCTGGGAAGCACTAAGAGATAATATAAACTCAGATCCATGGGGTTTAGGTTACAAAATTGTAATCCAGAAAATTGGGGCACTGACAACCCCTCCGCCCATGGACATGCGAACCACAACGCACCTAGTTAATGCCCTCTTTCCAGTGCATGCCCAGCGAGCTGCTAGAGTATACAACCGGGATGGCGCTTCTCTCCCTTGACAATGGAGGAGCTGGAAATGGCCATCTAATCCCTCAAGGTCAAGAAGGCCCCAGGTCCAGATGGTATCCAAGGAGAAGTATTAAAGCTGGTTTTTCGGTATAATCCGAATATTCTGTTGATTATGTACACCGCCTGTCTCTCAGCGGGAACTTTCCCCAAGTGTTGGAAGAAAGCTAGGCTGGTATTTATCAGTAAGGAGAAAGGAGACCCGGAGCTACCTTCCTCATACCGTCCGCTCTGCATGCTGGACAGTGCAGGAAAGGTTCTTGAGAAGTTACTCAAGCCAAGGCTGTTGTCTGCCATCGAGGCAGCTGGAGGTTTGTCTCCGCATCAGTACGGTTTCAGGGCTGGTCGTTCCACAGCAGATGCCATTGTGGAAGTCACATTTGCGATGAGCAGAGTCGAGGACCACAACCATTTTTTACGTCGTATAGTCCTCCTCGTGACTTTAGACGTGAAAATGCGTTTAATTCGGCGAGATGGTGCGACATGCTTCAAGCTCTAGAGCAGGAATTTCGTGTTCTAGAATATCTGCTAGGAATGATCAGCGACTACCTTGACGACCGTACTGTACTCTTCGATACGGGTGAAGGTCAATGGAGTATCACTGTCTCTGGAGGTGCAGCGCAAGGTTCAATCCTCGGTCCCGACCTTTGGAATGCCGCATACGACAGTCTGTTGCGCTTAAACATGCCGGATGAGTCAATACTGGTCGGATATGCGCACGACGTTGCCGTGCTGATAGAAGTGCGAAACGTGGAGCTCGCCCAACTGAAGTTCAATCAAGCCAAGCGGTCCATCCTTTCTTGGATGGACAGCCGCGGACTGTCGTTGGCATTGAGCAAAACGGAGGTCGTAGTGCTAACAAAAAGGAGGATGAACCTTGAGCTCCAGATGCGCATCGGCGAAGAGGTGCAGACAAAACGGCCGGTAAAATTTCTCGGCATCATGATTGACAGCAGGCTAAATTACTTTGAGCAGATCAAGAAGGCTGCTGACAGGGCCGCAAATGGTGTCATGGCGCTGGCTCGATTGATGGCCAACATAGGTGGACCAAGATCGAGTCGGAGGCGGCTACTGATGTCTGCGGTCCAGTCAGTCTTGCTGTATGGTGCCGAGATATGGGGTCATGCTCTCGCAAAGGAGTGCTATCGGATAAGGCTGGGTCGGGTCCAAAGGCTGGCGGCGTTGCGAGTGGCGTCTGCTTACAGAACTGTCTCGGAGCCAGCTGTCCTGGTTATCGCTGGCGTCATCCCAATTGCACTACTTGCAAGGGAGCGTCAGGCGATATACCGGAGAAAGGATGAAGAAAATATAGAGTCAGTGCAGCAGGAAGAGCGGAATCGCACGCTTCGGCAATGGCAGGAGGACTGGCAACTGAAGGACCGAGGGATATGGATGAGGTGGCTTATCGGGGAGGTTACTCAATGGGTAGATCGTCGACATGGAGAGGTAGATTAGTACTTCACTCAGCTGCTGACATGGATACTTTCAAGCCTATCTGCACAAGATGGGGAAGGCACGCTCAGCGGAGTGCATATATTGCTACATGCACGATGATGCTGAGCACACTTTTTTCATCTGTGAAAGTTGAGCTCGAGAGGGTATGCAGCTAAGGGAGGTTGTACCGCGGTTCTCTCCGGACACAGTGGTGGGCCACATTTTACAGGGTCGGGGAGTGTGGGACAGTTTGCCATTCGTTGCGCAGAAAATACTGCGGAAAAAGAACTTGGACCTAGACACCACAGAGGTCGAACCTACAGACTTTGGCTAGGCAGCAGCCTTCAAGACGGTGGCATTGGACCTAGCCCGACGTAATGTGAAAAACGGTTCCAGGCTAGTGTCCGTGGAGAACGGCAGTTTTTTTAGTCGGTATGCCCAATATGGGAGACTCCGACATTGTTGGACGCACGTGCGCCCTTCATCCATAAAGGATTTTCCCTTCTAATAAAAAAAAAAAAAAATTATTATTATTGTTATTGTTATTGTTATTGTTATTGTTATTGTTATTGTTATTGTTATTGTTATTGTTATTGTTATTGTTATTGTTATTGTTATTGTTATTGTTATTGTTATTGTTATTGTTATTGTTATTGTTATTGTTATTGTTATTGTTATTGTTATTGTTATTGTTATTGTTATTGTTATTGTTATTGTTATTGTTATTGTTATTGTTATTGTTATTGTTATTGTTATTGTTATTGTTATTGTTATTGTTATTGTTATTGTTATTGTTATTGTTATTGTTATTGTTATTGTTATTGTTATTGTTATTGTTATTGTTATTGTTATTGTTATTGTTATTGTTATTGTTATTGTTATTGTTATTGTTATTGTTATTGTTATTGTTATTGTTATTGTTATTGTTATTGTTATTGTTATTGTTATTGTTATTGTTATTGTTATTGTTATTGTTATTGTTATTGTTATTGTTATTGTTATTGTTATTGTTATTGTTATTGTTATTGTTATTGTTATTGTTATTGTTATTGTTATTGTTATTGTTATTGTTATTGTTATTGTTATTGTTATTGTTATTGTTATTGTTATTGTTATTGTTATTGTTATTGTTATTGTTATTGTTATTGTTATTGTTATTGTTATTGTTATTGTTATTGTTATTGTTATTGTTATTGTTATTGTTATTGTTATTGTTATTGTTATTGTTATTGTTATTGTTATTGTTATTGTTATTGTTATTGTTATTGTTATTGTTATTGTTATTGTTATTGTTATTGTTATTGTTATTGTTATTGTTATTGTTATTGTTATTGTTATTGTTATTGTTATTGTTATTGTTATTGTTATTGTTATTGTTATTGTTATTGTTATTGTTATTGTTATTGTTATTGTTATTGTTATTGTTATTGTTATTGTTATTGTTATTGTTATTGTTATTGTTATTGTTATTGTTATTGTTATTGTTATTGTTATTGTTATTGTTATTGTTATTGTTATTGTTATTGTTATTGTTATTGTTATTGTTATTGTTATTGTTATTGTTATTGTTATTGTATTTATTATTATTATTATTTTTATTATTATTATTATTATTATTATTATTATTATTATTTTTATTATTATTATTATGATTATTATTATTATTATTATTATTATTATTTTTATTATTATTATTATTATTATTATTATTATTGGACCTAGCACGTTCAGTGGAGTGCATATATTGCCACATGTACGATGATGCTGAACTAACTTTTTTCATCTGTGAAAGGTGGGCTCGAGAGCGTATACAGCTAAGGGAGGTTGTACCGCGGTTCTGTCCGTACACAGTGGTGGGCCACATTTTACAGGGTCGGGGAGCGTGGGACAGTTTGTCATTCTATGCGCAGAAAATACTGCGGAAAAAGAAGTTGGAGCTAGACACCACAAAAGTCCAACCTACAGACTTTGGCTAGGCAGCAGCCTTCAAGGCGATGGCATTGGACCTAGCCCGAAGTAATGTGACAAACGGTTTCAGGTTAGTGTCCGCGGAGAGCGAGAGGTTTTTTAGTCGGTGTGCCCAATATGGGAGACTCCGACATTGTTGGACGCACGTGCGCCGTTCATCCATAAAGGATTTTCCTAATTTGCAGTGATTCAGAAGCCTGTGCTGGCGGTAGTATGTTCTCCTGGTATGGTCACCCAATCCAGATTGGCTGATAATGAGCAGCTTACAAACTACAACCGACCCCCTAATCCAGTTGTGTCATGCGACCCGTGCCCAGTGGACTAGTTGGTAGCAAGGGGGTAAAACACTTAGCTACCGATAACGGAGCCTCCCTGATACCAGGCCACCTCAGGGAGTATTATTGACCTTACCACAGTAACGGGCCTCTGTTGTGGCGGACCTTACATTGCCGCGATACTCGTGGGAACAAAATGGAGATAAATAAAAACAAAAACATGAAGAAAGTAGTAGATAGAAGAGTGGAAGAAAGAGCACGGATGGGCATGGCCCCATTCATGAGGAGTGGGAAGACGCCTAGATCTCCCCCGGCATCCCTAGGGTATCACGGTCCTGAACAGGCACAGGAGAAACTGGGAACACCGGCGAATACAGAGGAGATCCAAACCATCGATCTAATGCGGGAAACGCCAATGAGCAGCTTGCATAAACAAGTAGAGGAAAAAGCATGCAGCCTCAAAAAATACCCTGAGAGAGAGGAAGAAACGCAGCTCCTACTGATTCAGGAGCTTACAAAAACGATGATGGCGGCAGTTACAAAACAAAAGAACGTTAGCATGGAGGTTAAGAACGGACTGCTAAAGCTCCAAGAGGCGGTAGAAGTGATATTTCACTGCAAGAGTGAAAAGAATAAAAAGTTCACCCTTGAAGCTAGAAAGCAGGCCCAAAACCCCATACAAATACCGCCAACGGGCAAGAAGAGAAGAAGGGAGCTAGAGGGGTCTCCTATAAGCTGTACAGAAACCCCACCACCCAGAAAAAGGAAAACTATTGAAAACCGAGGCGAAGGCGAATGGATAGTCGTCCAAAACAACAAAAATTAAACCTTTAACCGACCAGGTGAAAGAGATACTTCTAGACAGCGACGCCTCCCAAGGGAAAAAGGGGCAACGAACAGCCAAAGTGCAGGGAAAAAAGAAAACGGCGAAGGAAAGAGAAGAAGAAGGAGGAGAAGAAGGAGTAGGCAGTTTAAAAGGCCACGACCAGAGGCCATTATAATTAAGCCCGCCGAAGGCAAAACATATGCTGAGATTCTGAGGGAAATACGGGAGCGAGTAAACCCAGGCGCTTCCAAAGCCGACATAAAGGGAATCCGGAAGACACAAAACGGAGCGGTTCTGCTGGAATTAAACAATAAGGCAGAAGGAAAGGAGGAAATCAAGGAGGAACTCCTAAAGAGTCTGGGGAAAATGGCAGACGTTAAAGAACTAACGGCCAAAACAACATAGGAGATACGGATAGTCTTGGATAGTCTCACTACAAGCGAAGAGATGCAACGCGCCTAACCGAGAGGAAACGTGCTATAAATGTGGACAGAAAGTTCAGAAGATTAAAAGCTGCACGCAAGCTGTGAAATGCATCCTGTGTACGGAAATTAAGGCAAAGGCAATGAGCCATGTCTCAGGTACGAAAGACTGCAGTGCATTTCGGAGAGCTCTTGAGGAAGTCAGAAAAAATAGAAAAAATGGAAGATGATAAAAGCGAGCAGTACGTCCACCGGAGCAGAAACAACTGGTTCTCAGATGTCACCGACACGGCGGCAATCTGGATCCCAAACCCTGGAAAAATACACGCAATGGAACATGGGCCGGAAATGGCTTCGTTTGGGTTAAGAGTAGCCAGTTCACCATCATAAGCTGCTACTTAACACCAAACGAAACGAAACGAGATGATCGAGAATCTAGAGGACGCAGTATCGGAACAAGAGGGGCAGAAAATTATTGGGGGCGATTTTAATGCAAAAGCAGTGGAGTGGGTAATGCCCACAACGAACAGCAGAGGATCGCAGGTTTTAGATAGGGCAGCCAGACAAGGGCTGATAATCTTAAACTCCGGAAGCACAATAACGTTTCGGCGACCAGGGTACGCAGAAACAATACCGGAGATCTCCCTGGCTACACAGAATATAGCGGGATTTATTACTGATTGGGTAGTTATGGAAGACTACACAGGGAGCGATCATCAGTACATTACATTCAATATAAATATTAGAGAAGAAATGATATCCGAGAGCACAACGGAAAGTTCTAGATATAACGTGAATAAACTCGATACTAGAAGATTGAGTGAATCACTTAGATATAGCTTAAGTGACACAATGCAGGCAGGTGTAGAGCTAGGAGGAAGGATAAAAGCTGAGGCAGTGGTAGAGCAGACAATGAGTGCACTCATACTAGCCTGCGAGGAATCAAAAAAAGAGGAAATTTACAAAAAGAAAACCGGTATACTGGTGGAATGAAGAAATAGCGGAGCTACGAAGAAGGTGTCAGCACCTTCGAAGAATTGCACAGCGATCACGGAAAAGAGCGGATGCAACGGAAAAAATGGCAGCATATAAAATAAGCCGTAAAACACTCAGCACAACCATAAAATTGAGCAAAAAGTTTGAATGGAAAAAACTTTGCGAAGATGTAAACAGTGACCCGTGGGTGCTTGGATACAAGATAGTCATGAAGAAGTTGAAAATAGCTACAGCAACAAATTCAATCGAAGAGAGCTCGATGGAAAATATAGTAGATATTTTATTCCCAGCGCACCCGATAAGAAACTGCAGTGATGTGATGGTTTCACCAGGGGAAGTACCAGCTTTCACGCAGGAAGAACTTGTGGAAGCAACAAAAGCTATGAAGAATAAGAAAGCTCCAGGCCCTGACGGGATTCCAGCGGAAGTCATCAAAGCCGTGGTGGAAACTTGCCCGCAAATGATGCTGAATATGTACAACACATGTCTAAAAGAAGGCGTTTTCAGCAAAAGATGGAAGGTAGCTCGACTTGTCTTAATCGACAAAGGGAAAGGCGGCAGAGTCTCACCGCCCTCGTTCAGACCACTGTGTATGCTGGACACGGCTGGAAAGCTCCTCGAAAGGCTATTGAAAACCAGAATAGAAGAGGCGATACGAACGACCGGTGGTCTGTCAGATATGCAATTCAGATTCAGATAAGGAAGATCAACAATAGATGCAATACGAATAGTAATGGAAAAGGTAGAAGCGGCGGAAGCAAGGAACTATTTCTCAAGAAGAATATTTGTCTTTATTACCTTGGACGTGAAAAACGCCTTCACCTCGGCAAGATGGGAAGACATGATTGATGCCCTGGAAAAAAATTTCAGCATTCCGGCATATCTGCTTAGGATGGTAAAAGACTACCTGAGAGAACGCAGCCTTCAGTATGAAACCAAAATCGGAAGTGTAACCAAAAGCGTAACATCCGGCGCAGCACAAGGATCGATCCTAGGACCGGACCTGTGGAATATATTATACAATAGCTTGCTGGAGGCAGAAATGCCAGATGATAGAACTCTAGTAGGCTTTGCAGACGACCTAGGTGCAATAATATCAGCTCGAAACCATGGAAGATGTGAGTAGCTGGATGAACAGACACGGCTTAGAGCTTGCGGAAGCAAAAACCGAAATTGTGCTACTCACAAAGAAGAGGATGAGAACCATTGTGCCAATGGAAGTGGGGCCCGTGGTCATTCAAACTAAGGAAGGTTCTAGGTGGCTTGGTGTCATGTTGGATACCAAACTAAATTTTTGGAGGCTTATCAAAAAAGCAACAGACAAGGCGGCCGTGATAACGAAGCATTTGGGCAGATTAATGGCGAACATCGATGGACCTTCACCATGCAAAAGGAGGCTGTTAATGTCCACGACACTATCTCCTGTACGTGGTGTCCTCAGTCCTGGTGTCCTCAGTCCTCCTGTACGGTGCTGAAATTTGGGCAGATGCCCTAAATAGAGAGTATTGCCGGAAGCCCATGGAAACGGAACAACGAAGAGGGACTCTGCGAGTAGCGTGCTCCTACCGGACGGTCTCATACCCAGCGGTAAATGTTAATGCAGGCGTGATACCGATAACATTGTTTGCCCGAGAGAGGAAGCAGATATATAATAGGGCTGCGGGAAGAGACAGAAAAGAAGTGTCAGGAGACGCGAGGAGACAACGCCTAGAAAAATGGCAAGAACAATGGAATGAGGAACACAGAGGGCGCTGGACCGCTAGACTGATACCACAACTAGCGGTTTGGGTTAACAGGAGGCATGGCGAAGTGAACTTCTATACCACGCAAATGCTCTCAGGGCATGGATACTTTCGAGCTTATTTATTCAGAATGAATAAAGTAAACAGTCCGCAATGTCGCCACTGCGACACAGCGGAAGATACGGTCGAGCACACTTTTTTCGAGTGCGACGTCGCAGCGGAGGAAAGAAGCGCTCTTACTCGAACGGTAGGGGATTTTAAGCCGGATAATATAACCACCATAATGATAGACACGGAAGAAATTTGGAACGCCGTGTCAGTCTACGTCGAGGCGGTATTACGAAAGAAGAAGAGACTGGGGTACTTAGAAGATTCGGATTAGATCTTCTAAGTTAGGAAGTAGACCTCAGTGTAGTATGGGTTCCTGCTTTTGAGTCTGGCGTGGTCTGCTTAGGCCGGTGGCATACAGGCTTACTGGTGCCGCAGTTCTGTTTTTGTTAAATTAACAACAAATTTAACTCTGCGACACTAGTTACTGCTGATGCTGTCGGCGTGTGGTAGATCTCGCTAGACTTATGAGCGCAATTAAATAAAACGTATCGCTGTTTTGTTATGTAGCACAGTAGTACTGTTTTTTTTGTTATTTTTGTTACATATGGAAGTAGATAGTAACTCGCCAAATAGTCGGGCCTACGCAAAACAATTTTGGGAGTCAAGTAGCTATTTGTAGAATAGATGTAGCACAGAAATAATCTAGTCCAGCATCTTAAGGCAGCTTGACATGCTGGAAGCTGCTTCAAGACAACACCTCTAGGGATTATAAAGCTCTGTATAGAATAGTTATTAGTTTTCTAGTTATTTGTAGAATAGATGTAAATAGAAATAACCTAGTCCAGCGTCTTGAGGCAGCTTGACATGTTGGAAGCTACTTCAAGACAGCACCTCTGGGGATTATATAGCTCTGTATAGAATAATTTTTGTTTGTAAATGGGAAATAACCTAGCTATAATAGAAAAGGATTAGAAAATTAATATTGTTTTTAGTAATAATATTAGAAGAGGGACAGTAGAATTTTTTTCAGTCTGCCGCTGTTGACAGGCATATGCAGAAAAGAGCGAACGGGATAATTCACACGGAAGCACCGAAGCCAGCACTTTTTCGCCAGTTTGAAGAAATGCTAACGCGATTCCAAACTGGGATAAACATCGTGGGCCAAGGGAACAGATGGTGGAGGTTTTTAGCCGGTCGGTTGGCAGTGCGTCTTACTGTAATGCAAAAAGAAACCGACCAACCCGGCACTCGGTAGTCTGTTAAACATATTTTCGCCGCGATACCATCTATAACCGTAAAAGAGCAAAAAAAAAAAAATTTTTTATTATTATTATTATTATTATTATTAACGCGGATCCAAACTGGGATAAATATCGTGTGTCAAGGGAACACATGGTATGGGTTTTTAGTCGGTCGGTTGGTTCCTTTTTTGCAGGCGTCTTAGTGTAATGCAAAAAGAAACCGACCAACCCGGCACTCGGTAGTCTGTTAAGCAGATTTTCCCCGCGACACCATCTATAACCGTAAAAAAACTAACAAAAAAAAAATTATTATTATTATTATTATTATTATTCCTCTTCACGATTGCATACCTCGTCGTGGTGCAGAGGCCGAGTAAGGGCAAAGAGTCTTCGGACCCTGTTAAAAGATGAGACCTGAAACAAAATGGCATTCAACAGGGCCGGATTAAGGTGTCACACGTACCGTGCCGATAATCAGCTTGGCTGGGGGCCCTGTATCAAAACTAGCCCAGTCGCAAACGGTGTCCTCAGATATCTGGCAGTCTATGAGTGTAAAAACCTTGCTTCCGTATGGGAGGTCTGCGGGGGCGGACCGATTTTCTCGCCTTACTCGTGTGAACAAAATATGATTGAAAAAAAAAAACCAATTGAGACGTTGACGAAGATGGAGAAGGATGAAGGGACTTCAAGAAGGGGATTTGAGGAGAGCCCATCAAATAGTCCTTTTAGACGGTGTCCGGTATTACTGCGTACACCTCCAACTGCAGCTCGCTCAAATTCCTCACCACCGGCGGTGGTAAGGGAAAATGAGCACGAATGCAGCATGGAGGCTAATGTCGGAGAAATATTCCAGAAGACTGATGGTGTTCTGGCCAAAATGAGAGCTGCAACTCTCAGGCAAACGAACGTCAGCTCGGAAATAAAAGATGGCATGGCGGTGCTCCAGGATGCCCTGGACACGTTAAAAAGCTTGTGGAGCCGGAAAACATGCACAAAAAGAATGGACAGCGGAACTCAAACGGAGATCCCAAGAAGAATGAGAGACTGTGCTGTCCAGACAGGCGATAAGAGGGCATTTGAAACCATGAAAGCCCAAAAAACGATGATTGTGATACTGCCAGAAATAGTCCAGAAATAGTGGAACGTTGAAAAGAGGAGCTACCAGTCCGGCGGAAAAAGAGCCATACCTAAAAAGAAGAAGCTTCCCAAGACATAGTAGCGGTAAATGCCAAAAAAGTAAGAACCAAAGGACGTCGGCCCGCCGTTACCATCAAGCCAGCGGAGGGTAAATCATATGCAGATGTCCTAAGAAGAATCAAGGCGAAAGTTAAGCCGGAGGAAACAGGAGCGGAAATAAAGCCAATCCGGCAAACACGGAAACTGAAATCACCGGCCAGAAAAGCTTGGGAAGTTTCACAAAGGCCCTAGAGGATGCAGTGGGCCCTCTAGGTAGCGTGAAGAGCATCGTACAGATCCGTAGCAGTGAAAGATTTGGGCTGCCTTACTGAGCGGACTGAAGTCGAGCGGGCATTGAGGTCAGATCTCGGAGTGAGTTGGTCATAATGAGGGTTGGTCAAAATCGAGGTCACAACTGACAGCCATCGTTGAACTTCCTGAACAAGCTGCCGCAAAGCTGCTGAAGCAGGGAAGGCTTAAAGTAGGATGGGTTTCCTGCAGGGTTACGTCACGGACCGATGTCAAACGCTGCTACAGGTGTCTAAGTTACGGTCACGTGTCTGGTTCCTGCAGGGGACCTGACCGAAGCAAAGCCTGCTACCGCTGCGGAAAGGAGGGGCATGTTGCTAAGGTCTGTAAAGAAAAGACACACTGCATACTCTGCGCCGAAGCGGGTGCGCAACAGGAAAGTCTTGATCACACTCTATGCACAGGGTTATGCTAGGTGTACAGAGACCATCTGAGAAAGGCCAAAGAGACTGGAAAATGATCAGCGTCCTCCAGGCAAACTTAAATCGTAGCCGAGTGGCAGATGACCTCCTGCATCAGCTTGCTCGGGAGAAGAGTTCCGACATACTGCTCATTAGTGAGCAGTATAGGGACAGAACCACTTCTTGATTCTCGGACGAGCTCGGTACGGCGGCCATTTGGATACCTGATGCAGCGAAAATCCCGGTACGAGAACATGGGCGCGGGCGTGGGTTCGTCTGGGTCAAACACGCGGATATCACTTTTATAAGTGTCTATCTGACACCCAACGAAGTCATAGCGGATTTCTTCAAATTGGCGGACCTTGGGGATACGGTTTTGAACACGACGGGTCGCTTAGTGATTGGTGGCGATTTCAACGCTAAGGCAACCGAGTGAGGAATGCCATATCCTGACTCGAGGGGAAGCGAGGTGTTAGGGTTGTCATTCAGAACGGGTTTACTTGTTCTGAATGTCGGCTCGACATCTACTTTTCGTCGATCGGGGTACTCAGAAACCATTCCCGACATATCCTTTGCCTGTGAGCGGTTGGCCGCTCTGGTTGAAGGCTGGCATGTGATCGAGGACTACACGGGCAGTGAGATTCAATATATTGTATTCGTGGTCCGTGAGAGGAGGCAACTCGAAGGAACAATAAATAGCAGACCACTGCGCTGGGACATGGGGAGAACTGAGGAAGCGGTATTTGCAACGGTCATCCGGGGGGCTGTCCAAATGCAGGTAGGGGGGCAGCCTGAAAGCCGTCACCAGGCAGGGCCGTTGGTTCGGATCACAAGGACAAAAAGCGCCAGTTAAGACGTGCCATCAATCACAGCAAGGCGAGATGCTGGGAAGCGCTGAGAGAGGATATAAACTCAGATCCATGGGGTTTAGGTTACAAAATTGTAACCTAGAAAATTAGGGCACTGAAAATTCCTCCGCCCATGGACATGCGGACCACAACGCACCTAGTTAATGCCCTGTTTCCAGTGCATCCCCAGCGAGCTGCTAGAGTATACAACCGGGATGGCGCTTCCCCGTTTACAATGGAGGAGCTGGAAGTGGCCATCCAATCCCTCAAGGTCAAGGAGGCCCCAGGTCCAGACGGTATCCAAGGAGAGATATTAAAGCCCGTTTTTCGGTATAATCCGAATATTCTGGTGAGTATGTACAATGCCTGTCTCTCAGCGGGAATTTTCCCCAAGTGTTGGAAGACAGCTAGGCTGGTACTTATCAGCAAGGAGAAAGGAGACCTTGGAGCTACCTTCCTCATACCGTCCGCTCTGCATGCTGGGCAATGCGGGAAAGGTTCTTGAGAAGTTACTCAAGCCAAGGCTGTTCTCTGCCATCGAGACAGCTGGAGGTTTGTCTCCGAGTCAGTATGGTTTCAGGGCTGGTCGTTCCACAGCCGATGCCATTGTGGAAGTCACATCTGCGATGAGCAGGACCGCGGACCAGAACCATTTTTCTCGTCGTATAGTCCTCCTTGTGACTTTAGACGTAAAAAATGCGTTTAATTCGGCCTGATGGAGCTCCAAGCTCTAAAGCAGGAATTTCGTGTTACAGAATATCTGCGAGGAATGATCAGCGACTACCTTAACAACCCTACTGTACTCTTTGATACTCAAGAGTCTATTCGTCTCTGGAGGTGCAGCGCAAGGCTCAATCCTCGGTCCCGACCTTTGGAATACCGCATGCGGCAGTCTGTTGCGATTAAACATGCCGGATGAGTCAATGCTGGGCGGATATGCGGACCATAGCAGCGCTGATAGCAGCGCGAAACGTGGAGCTCGCCCAATTGAAGCTCAATCAGACTATGCGGACCATCCTTTCTTGGATGGACAGCCGCGGACTGTCGTTGGTATTCAGCAAGACGGAGGTCGTAGTGCTGACAAAAAGGAGGATGAACCTTGAGCTCCAGATGCGCATCGACGAAGAAGAGGTGCAGACAAGACGGGCGGTAAAATATCTCGGCATAATGATTGACAGCAGGCTAAATTACTTTGAGCAGATCAAGAAGACTGATGACAGGGCCGCAAATGGTTTCATGGCGCTGGCTCGATTGATGGCCAACATAGGTGGACCAAGATCGAGTCGGAGGCGGCTACTGATGTCTGCGGTCCAGTCAGTCTTGCTGTATGGTGCCGAGATATGGGGTCATGCTCTCGCAAAGGAGTTCTATCGGATAAGGCTGGGTCGGGTCCAAAGGCTGGCGGCGTTGCGAGTGGCGTCTCCTTACAGAACTGTCTCGGAGCCAGCTGTCCTGGTTATCGCTGGCGTCATTCCAATTGCACTACTTGCAAGGGAGCGTCAGGCGATATACCGGAGAAAGGCCGAAGAAAATATAGAGTCAGTGCAGCAGGAAGAGCGGAACCGCACGCTTCGGCACTGGCAGAAGGACTGGGAACTGGAGGAACGAGGGATATGGACAAGGCGGCTCATCGGGGAGGTTGCTCCATGGGTAGAACGTCGACGTGGAGAGGTAGATTACTACTCCACTCAGCTGCTGAGTGGACATGGATACTTTCGGGCCTCATCTGCATAAGATGGGGAAGGCACGTTCAGCGGAGTGCATATATTTCCACATGCACGACGATGCTGAGCACACTTTTTTCATCTGTGAAAGGTGGGCTCGAGAGCGTATGCAGCTAAGGGAGGTTGTACCGCGGTTCTCTCCGGACAGAGTGGTGGGCCACATTTTACAGGGTAGGGGAGCGTGGGACAGTTTGTCACTCTTTGCGCAGAAAATACTGCGGAAAAAGAAGGTGGACCTAGACACCACAGAGGTCCAACCTACAGACTTTGGCTAGGCAGCAGCCTTCAAGGCAATGGCATTGGACCTAGCCCGAAGTAATGTGACAAACGGTTCCAGGTTAGTGTCCGTGGAGAGCGGGAGGGTTTTTAATCGGTATGCCCAATATGGGAGACTCCGACATTGTTGGACGCATGTGCGCCCTTCATCCCTAAAGGATTTTCCCTTCTAATAAAAAAAAAAAAAAATTATTATTATTATTATTATTATTTTTATTATTTTTATTATAATTTTAATTATTATTATTATATATAAACTATTGTGAGAAAAGCTGTAAAACCATCTCTATGCAGCGCATTTACAAACTGGTGCAGTTTCAAATCAAATCTGGAAGAATGTATAGATGAAGATACCTCGACAATTACGAAAGAAGAACTGGAAGTTGCTGCTGAAATATTCACTAGAGCTATACAGAATGGAAAAGTACTAAAATCAGCAAATTCAGTAAAGTTGGGCATAACCTACCCAGACATATAACAGAAAGGATAAAAGTCAAACGAAGAGTTAGAAGAAAGTGGCCACAGACACGTGACCCAGCAGATAAAAATCATTTCAATTCCAAGTCTCTAGAGCTTAAACGGGAAATAAAGAAGCTGGAATAAGAAACAATGCAGAACTACTTAGAAAACCTCTCTCCTACTAAAGAAATTCACTTTGGAAAGCAACCAATAAACTAAAAAAACCCAATCGAGCATTCAGCTCCACTTAGAAAAGGTGACGGATCATGGGCACGTAGTGATAAAGAAAAAGCAAAATACTTTCGCTGATCACCTCTTTGAAACGCTTATGCCAAACAACATAAAATCTGATATAGACACAAATTAAGTACAAGTTATTCAAGCAGATAGCAGAATAACGATTATCACGCGAAGTGATTTAATAAAGGAAATCAAATGTCTAAAATCCAACAAGGCTCCAGGATTTGACTTAATTACAGCTGATATCTTAAAACAACTACCGCTAAAAGCTTTGTCAGTTCTAACAAAAATAATGAATGCAGCGCTTAATCTAAAATATGTCCCGAGTGCTTGGAAAGTGCCAGAGATTATAATGATTCATAAGCCAGGAAAATCCTCGAATGACGCCAAGTCTTACAGACCCATTTTACTGCTTCCAGTAATCTCCAATTCATTGGAGAAATTACTGCTTAACAGATTACAACCAAAAATAGAAAGTAGAAGCACCAATTTGGGTTCAGAAACCAATACTCAACTGTTGAACAAGTCCATCGAATAACTGATGTCATCGAAAAGACACTAGAAGAAAAATGTTTCTGCTCATCTGTTCCTTGATGTTTCACAAGCCTTTGATAAAGTATGGCATGAGGGACTTATTTTCAAGCTCGTATTCTACCCAAAGCCTATGTCGAGGTAATAGCATGTTATTTAGCAAATAGAGTATTTCATATTAAGCAAGGGGAAGATTACTCTACGCTTAGCAATATACATGCAGGAGTACCACAAGGGAGCATTCTGGGTCCCATTCTATATTTAATCCACACCAGTGATATACCAGAGCTAGAAGATGCAACGATGGCAACTTTTGCAGATGATACGAAGCAACAAATAAATTGCAACAAGCAAATAAACAATTCACCTTATGGTGCAAAAGGTGGAGAATTAAATTAAACGACTCAAAATCCACACGTCTTCGTCTGAATATTGGTTTGCTCCATACGCCAAATCTTCGATTTGCAGTTAGGGGTTTTAAAGGTTGCTGCGTCTATTGCACTTATCCGCTTCCTCCTAGTTGTAGCACTTTCAGAGATAGATTTTTGCTTTATATCCAATTTTTTATTAAAATGTAAGTATTGGTTTGCCCTATACGACAAATTTTGGCGTAGTTTTACAATTTTTTTTCTTAAATATTTTTTTGCTCTATGCAACAAAATTTTGGTGTATAGGGCTTAGGCTAAGTCTACATATATTCCAAGTCATGACACTGCAGAGAGGATTCTCATTTTGACCCCTATTTATACAGGCCAGTATAGGAAAAATAAGGACCAGATTTTATAAGTCTAATAACTGAAAAAATATAATTTTTTTCGAGTTTTGTTCTAAAAAGAAATTAAAATTTTGTATTTTTTAGATCGAATAGTAAAAAAAAAATATTATATACTTTAATGTTTTACTATAGAAAAATTAATTTAAAAAAGACCTTGCCATTTGAAAAAAAAAATATTTACACCTTTCAAAAGAGAGTGAAAACATAAGAAATTATTTTTAATCATCACAATTTTTTTCCACCATTTTTCTTTAACCAACAATTTTTTAAATTTTAAAATATATTTTATGTAATATTTTTTTATATAATTAAAGTACAAATTCTAAACTTTATTTTGATATTGTTATTTATATTTAATGCTCTAAAACCTTGTTTAAACATAAAAATATCTGCCAAATTTATAAAATTACTTCACAGCGCGCTCAAATTGGTTGAAAAGAAATACAAAAAAAAAAGAACAAAATCTAATATCTTATTATCTTAGGCAAATACATAGGCAAATGTTATTTTTCATTCTCATTTATTTAGAAGTATTGTTATGTACTAAAGAATATTATCTTATTTTTGTCTCTTGTTTCACGGATACAGTCTCTGTAAGCGAATGTCATGACTTTGAATAAATGTAGCCTTAGGACTTAGGGCATATACGACGTGTACAAATCCAACGAAAATGTGAACCCACATAAATACTGTATGCTATATGGATATACAATTTTATTTGTGTGTTTGTTTAGAGAAATTTGTGATTAAAATATTAAATGATCGGTTGCTTGTGAACTTTGAAAGTGTTATGTCGTCACCGCCACCAAGTTTGTTGGATAGTATTATAACGCAAGTTTAAATTGAATTTTATATTATATTCATATATTTGTTTTGTTATTTTGGTTTTTGATAATTGCTTGAAATTTTATTTTAAAATTTCGAGTTTTTTTATTTAATACGTTTTTAACATTTGTCTTTAGTTTGGTCGTGGTAGTTTGTTTGTTTGACGGGTACAAATTTTGCAATCGATCTTAGGCCAACTTCCCGATAAGCTCGATACTTGAAGCTTTAAGAACAGATTGGATCCCTATGACAACACTTTGTATCAAAATTTGGGGGACCTGGTCTCCGCCGGCGCCCTTATTTAGACCAAAGTTCATATCTCAGGGCTAATTTGATTAAAATTTGGTACACATCTTGGTCTCTGATGATAACATCTTTTGTAAAAGTTTGGACGGCCTGCTCCACACCAAGGTTAATAGTTATGTTTTTTTTATTAATTAATAAAATTTAATACAAATTTCTAATTTATTTATTCTTTTTCTACAATATACGTTTGCTCTATGTAACAAAATAATGCAAAATGTGATCAACTCGGTTTATATTGCTTTGCTCTACGTGCAAAATGGAACTTGTTTTCCTTAATTTGTTCTAGGAATATATTTTCTAAAGTTACAACAAATAACTAAATTCTAAAATTTATATTTCAAGTAATATCTTGCAAGGATTTCAAAAAATTTGATCGGTTACCATTGAAGTAATAGGATGCTAAACTTTAAGTTGCGATTATCTCGAAACAACAATTTGGCGTATGGGGCAAAACAATCTTCAGACGACGACATGTTAATTTTACAAATAAAATAAAAGAATTGCCCATAGCGGTCATAATAAACAATGTCGTCATACCACATCAAAATTCCGCAAAATATCTTGGTATGACACTTGAGGCAAAGCTTAGATGGATAGAACATGTCAAGAAAAAAGACAAGAATTAGAACTGAAAAACCACCAATTGGCTAATTGGGCGGACATCTTCGCTTTCAACATACAACAAAGTTTTGATTTACAATCAAATATCAAAGCCAGTCTGGGCATACGGTATTCAAATATGAGGTTGTGCGAAACAACTTCATATTCAAACTGTCCAAACTTTGCAAAGTGTTGCGAAACATTGTCAAGGCTCCCCGGTATGTTCGCAATGCTGACATTCATAGAGAACTTAAGATACCTATCATAAAAGACGAAATCAAAAAACTGGCAATACGCCACAACATTCGTCTTTCTCAACATATTAATACTGAAGTTTTACGCTTCGCTGACCGTCAAATCTTTGTTAGACGTTTTAAATGGACGAAACCGTTCGAACTGTGTGAAGAAAAATCTTTTATCTCTCAATAATTCTTAATGGGATTTTGATTGATCAAAGACATCTGAAGTAATAGAGCCAAAACTGTATTAATGGTTAGTCTAACAGACTAGTTTTAATGTAAACAAAAGGATAGTAGTTTTCAGTTTTTAGTGCTACTATTATGGGCGCGGGCGTGGGTTCGTCTGGGTGAAACACGCGGATATCACTTTTATAAGTGTTTATCTGACACCCAACGAACTCATAGCGGATTTCCGAGCAAAATTGGCGGACCTTGAGAATACGGTTTTTACACGACGGGTCGCGTAGTGATTGGTGGCGATTTCAACGCTAAAGCAACAGAGTGAGGAATGCCTTACCCTGACTCAAGGAAAAGTGAGGTGCCAGGGTTAACATCCAGAACGGGTTTACTTGTTCTGAATGTTGGCTCAACATCTACTTTTCGCCGACCGGGGTACTCAGAAACCATTCCCGACGTATCCTTTGCCTGTGAGCGTGATTATTATCGATCGTGATTAATAATAATAATTATAACAATAATAATAATAATATTTTTTTTTTTTTTTATTTAAAACGGAGGTTACCCTAATATGTCGGGGCCGGCATGTAGGTTTTTAGCCCTTTATGCCCTCCTCCACCCTTAAGTTATTCGACTCTTTTGATAAAGGCCAACAGGTTTTTGGGCTCTATCCTGCAGAAGTTTTTTGAGATTATGTAGTGCGTTTCAAACAACCTGAGTCTCAGCCTGGAAAGAGCTAGGCATACTCCTAAAACATGAGTAAAGGTTTCTTCCTCTTCCAGATAGTGTCTGCAGGATGGGTCGTCACTTAGTGCTAGTATACACATGTGCTTATTCATGTGGTTATGGCCAGTAAGTATGCCCACCATCTTCCTACAGTCAACTCTATTGAGAGCTAGCAGGAAATTGGTTATTTTGGTGTATGTTCTTGGTACATATATTTTGGAGACTCTGTGACCTTCAATACGCTCCCAAAGAATGTTTGTTTCCCTCTTCATGGTGAATAATAATAATAATAATACCAATAATACTAATAATAATAATAATAATAATAATAATAATACTAATAATAATACTAATAATACTAATAATAATAATAATAGTAATAATAACAATAATAATAATAAGAATAATAATCTTATATATTAATACGCTTAAACGTCTGTTAAACTTTTCACAAAGCTTTTTTCAACTAGATTAGACAACTTTATTAGAACTATTACGAATTACGATAGTGTGAAACATCGTTTTTTTAAAGACATAAACCACAAAACGATAAAACCAAATAAAACCAAAAACAAATTAAAATTAAACTAAAAAAAATTCACCTATTAATAAATAGCATTGACTATATCTGATTATGTGAATTAATTTAAAAAAAAAAAAACCAAGTAGCAAAGACAAAAACCGAATTATCAGAATATAATTATTATATCGATTTATAAAAATAGCTTTGTTCAAATATTACGATATTACGATATTACAGCAAAATGACCATTATAGATCGTAGTTAACTCATGAATGATCATTAACTTGTGAAAAGAGACATCTATTAAAAAAAAAAGTTCAAAATATCGTAATTAAAAAAAAACAACCAAAATTTGACGTTTTCACATCAGCAATATTTTCGATTTTAAAAAATGTTGTTGTTATATTGTAAACATATGATTATTTTAAGTTTTGGTAATAAATATTTTGATGTCATTGTAGAATATGATGTCAATGTTATATATTGAGTTGTTTAGAGTACGATCTTTTGATAGTGTTAGTGTAGTATAAAATATTATGAAATGTTTGAATAAATATTATAATGTTAAACTATTTTTAAGATATTAAATAAAGTGAATTTTAGTTTTAAGTTTTTCAATTTAACTTATTTATTATGTAATAAAAAAATATGTATAAAACATTGATTTTTTTAAGAAAATAAAGAAAATAAACAAATAAAATAAATTGTTTCATTTATAATGCCAATGCTAGACCGGCGAATGTTACGCCGGGGATAGCTAGTAATAATAATAATAATAATAATAATAATAATAATAATAATAATAATAATAATAATAATAATAATAATAATAATTTTTTTTTTTTTTTTTTTAGAAGGGAAAATCCTTTATGGATGAAGGGCGCACGTGCGTTCAACAATGTCGGAGTATCCCATATTGGGAAAATCTTTTATGGATGAAGGGCGCACATGCGTCCAACAATGTCGGAGTCTCCAATATTGGGCATACCGACTAAAAAACCTCCCGCTCTCCACGGACACTAACCTGGAACCGTTTCTCACATTACTTCGGGCTAGGTCCAATGCCATCGCCTTGAAGGTTGCTGCCTAGCCAAAGTCTGTAGGTTGGACCTCTGTGGTGTCTAGGTCCACTTTCTTTTTCCGCAGTATTTTCTGCGCAAAGAGTGACAAACTGTCCCACGCTCCCCTACCCTGTAAAATGTGGCCCACCACTGTGTCCGGAGAGAACCGTGGTAAAACTTCCCTTAGCTGCATACGCTCTCGAGCCCACCTTTCACAGATGAAAAAAGTGTGCTCAGCATCATCGTGCATGTGGCAATATATGCACTCCGCTGAACGTGCCTTCCCCATCTTGTGCAGATAGGCCCGAAAGTATCCATGTCCACTCAGCAGCTGAGTGAAGTAATAATCTTCCTCTCCATGTCGTCGTTCTACCCATGGGGTAACCTCCCCGATGAACCGCTTCGTCCATATCCCTCGTTCCTCCAGTTCCCAGTTCTTCTGCCATTGCCGAAGCGTGCGATTCCGCTCTTCCTTTTGCACTGACTCTATATTTCCTTCGGCCTTTCTCCGGTATATCGCCTGACGCTCCCTTGCGAGTAGTGCAATTGGAATGACGCCAGCGATAACCAGGACAGCTGTAAGCAGACGCCACTCGCAACGCCGCCAGCCTTTGGACACGACCCAGCCTTATCCGATAGCACTCCTTTGCGAGAGCATGACCCCATATCTCGGCACCATACAGCAAGACTGACCGGAACGCAGATATCAGTAGCCGCCTCCGACTCGATCTTGGTCCACCTTTGTTGGCCATCAATCGAGCCAGCGCCATGACACCACTTGCGGCCCTGTCAGCAGTCTTCTTGATCTGCTCAAAGTAATTTAGCCTGCTGTCAATCATGATGCCGAGATATTTTACTCCCTTGTCCTTCAGTCGTACCGAAGAGTACTGTACGGTCGTCAAGGTAGTCACTGTTCATTCCTAGCAGATATTCCGGAACACAAAATTCCTGCTCTAGAGCTTGGAGCACGTCGCTCCATCTGGCCGAATTAAACGCATTTTTCACGTCTAAAGTCACAAGGAGGACTATACGACGTGAGAAATGGTTGTGGTCCTTGGCCCTGCTCATCGCAAATGTGACTTCCACAATGGCATCTGCTGTGGAACGACCAGCCCTGAAACCGTACTGATGCGGAGACAAACCTCCAGCTGCCTCGATGGCAGACAACAGCCTTGGCTTGAGTAACTTCTCAAGAACCTTACCCGCAGTGTCCAGCATGCAGAGCGGACGGTATGAGGAAGGTAGCTCCGGGTCTCGTTTCTCCTTGCTGATGAGTACCAGCCTAGCTGTCTTCCAACACTTGTGGAAAATTCCCGCTGAGAGACAGGCATTGTACATACTCAACAGAATATTCGGATTATACCGAAAAACCAGCTTTAATATCTCTCCTTGGATACCGTCTGGACCTAGGGTCTTCTTGACCTTGAGGGATTGGATGGCCACTTCCAGCTCCTCCATTGTAAATGGGGAAGCGCCATCCCGGTTGTATACTCTAGCAGGTCGCTGGAGATGCACTGGAAAGAGGGCATTAACTAGGCGCGTCAGGACCTAGTTCTATTAGCAGACCTCCAGACCTGGTCTACCGAACTCTTTTAATTTCAGTCCCCGACTCTTCTGGCTTAACTCCTCCTTTGATATCAGCCAGCACCTGAGTGTAGGAGCGTCCGTCGTTTGATCGTATAAGCACTGCGTCAGGTTTCGTTTTTTTCGAACTTCTCTGAGGCATTGCCGCGACAGTCTAAACCACCATTATCTCTGGAGGCTTTTCAACTGTTGCCTTCAACAGACGCTTCTTCTTTGGTTGGACCTTTATCCACTCCAGTGTCTCTCGCTGGTTTTGCCCGGCTGCTTTTTTTTTTCTTCTTTTTCTCGTCTCGATCGTCAGCCTGTTCCGCAGGGCTTGAGGCAGGCCGCTTTGTACTGGCTGTTATCTCAACCCTTGACTCCTTTTTTCTACAATCAACTTCGGCTTCTATTTTTTTCCAACTTGCCCGCCAACTGACGATGACGTCCATCAGCTCCTCAAGTTCGGCCAGTCCGTGCTTAATTTTGTTTGAAATATTTTTTTGTATTTCTGGAACAACCTTCATTTCCCGTATCAGATCCACGCATTGCCGCATGGCGGTTTCTTCGTCCTCCCTCATCTTTTGCATGAAGGCTCTTCGAGGCGAGTTCGTTAGGATCTGATTTTCTTAATAATAATAATAATAATAATAATAATAATAATAATTATAATAATAATAATAATAATAATAATTATAAATATAATAATAATAATAATAATAATAATAATAATAATGATAATAATAATAATAATAATAATAATAATAATAATAATAATAATAATAATAATAATAAAAATAATAATAATATTAATAATAATAAAAATAATAATAATAATAATAATAATATTAATAATAATAATAATAATAATAATAATAATAATAATAATATTAATAATAATAATAATAATAATAATAATAATTTTTTTTTTTTTTTTTTTTTTAGAAGGGAAAATCTTTTATGGATGAAGGGCGCACATGCGTCCAACAATGTCGGAGTCTCCAATATTGGGCATACCGACTAAAAAACCTCCCGCTCTCCACGGACACTAACCTGGAACCGTTTGTCACATTACTTCGGGCTAGGTCCAATGCCATCGCCTTGAAGGTTGCTGCCTAGCCAAAGTCTGTAGGTTGGACCTCTGTGGTGTCTAGGTCCACTTTCTTTTTCCGCAGTATTTTCTGCGCAAAGAGTGACAAACTGTCCCACGCTCCCCTACCCTGTAAAATGTGGCTCACCACTGTGTCCGGAGAGAACCGTGGTAAAACTTCCCTTAGCTGCATACGCTCTCGAGCCCACCTTTCACAGATGAAAAAAGTGTGCTCAGCATCATCGTACATGTGGCAATATATGCACTCCGCTGAACGTGCCTTCCCCATCTTGTGCAGATAGGCCCGAAAGTATCCATGTCCACTCAGCAGCTGAGTGAAGTAATAATCTTCCTCTCCATGTCGTCGTTCTACCCATGGGGTAACCTCCCCGATGAACCGCTTCGTCCATATCCCTCGTTCCTCCAGTTCCCAGTTCTCCTGCCATTGCCGAAGCGTGCGATTCCGCTCTTCCTTCTGCACTGACTCTATATTTCCTTCGGCCTTTCTCCGGTATATCGCCTGACGCTCCCTTGCGAGTAGTGCAATTGGAATGACGCCAGCGATAACCAGGACAGCTGTAAGCAGACGCCACTCGCAACGCCGCCAGCCTTTGGACACGACCCAGCCTTATCCGATAGCACTCCTTTGCGAGAGCATGACCCCATATCTCGGCACCATACAGCAAGACTGACCGGAACGCAGATATCAGTAGCCGCCTCCGACTCGATCTTGGTCCACCTTTGTTGGCCATCAATCGAGCCAGCGCCATGACACCACTTGCGGCCCTGTCAGCAGTCTTCTTGATCTGCTCAAAGTAATTTAGCCTACTGTCAATCATGATGCCGAGATATTTTACCGCCGAGATATTTTACTCCCTTGTCCTTCAGTCGTACCGAAGAGTACTGTACGGTCGTCAAGGTAGTCACTGTTCATTCCTAGCAGATATTCCGGAACACAAAATTCCTGCTCTAGAGCTTGGAGCACGTCGCTCCATCTGGCCGAATTAAACGCATTTTTCACGTCTAAAGTCACAAGGAGGACTATACGACGTGAGAAATGGTTGTGGTCCTCGGCCCTGCTCATCGCAAATGTGACTTCCACAATGGCATCTGCTGTGGAACGACCAGCCCTGAAACCGTACTGATGCGGAGACAAACCTCCAGCTGCCTCGATGGCAGACAACAGCCTTGGCTTGAGTAACTTCTCAAGAACCTTACCCGCAGTGTCCAGCATGCAGAGCGGACGGTATGAGGAAGGTAGCTCCGGGTCTCGTTTCTCCTTGCTGATGAGTACCGGCCTAGCTGTCTTCCAACACTTGGGGAAAATTCCCGCTGAGAGACAGGCATTGTACATACTCAACAGAATATTCGGATTATACCGAAAAACCAGCTTTAATATCTCTCCTTGGATACCGTCTGGACCTAGGGTCTTCTTGACCTTGAGGGATTGGATGGCCACTTCCAGCTCCTCCATTGTAAATGGGGAAGCGCCATCCCGGTTGTATACTCTAGCAGGTCGCTGGAGATGCACTGGAAAGAGGGCATTAACTAGGCGCGTTGTGGTCCGCATGTCCATGGGCGGAAGGGTTTTCAGTGCCCCAATTTTCTGGGTTAAAATTTTGTAACCTAAGCCCCATGGATCTGAGTTTATATCCTTTCTCAGTGCTTCCCAGCATCTTGCCTTGCTGTGATTGATTGCACGTCGCAACTGGTGCTTTTTCTTCTTGTGATCCGAGGACCTCCTCCTCCGTTCTAGCTCTGTGAGCCTTTCTCCGCAGTCGGAGACAATCTCTCCGGAGGTCAGCTATCTCGGCTGTCCACCAGTACATTGGCTGTTTTCCATGAGGAATTCGCCTCCGAGGCATTGAGCGGTCGCAGGCTAGGGTGATTTGACGCAGAGTGGCATCAACCAACGGCCCTGCCTGGTGAAGGCTTGCAGGCTGCCCCTCGACCTGCATTTGGACACCTCCCCGGATGACCGCTGCAAATACCGCTTCGTCAATTCTCCCCATGTTCCAGCGCTGTGGTCTGCGATTTATTGTTCTTTGGAGTTGCCGCCTCTCACGGAACACGAATACAATGTACTGATGGTCACTGCCCGTGTAGTCCTCGATCACATGCCAGCCTTCGACCAAAGCGGCCAAGCGCTCACAGGCAAAGGATACGTCGGGAATGGTTTCTGAATAACCCGGTCGAGGAAAAGTAGATGTCGAGCCGACATTCAGAACAAGTAAACCCGTTCTGTTTGCCAACCCTAACACCTCGCTTCCCTTTGAGTCAGGATAGGGCATTCCCCACTAGGTTGCCTTAGTGTTTAAATCGCCACCAATCACTACGCGACCCTTCGTGTTCAAAACGCTCGGAAACCCGCTATGACTTCGTTGGGTGTCAGATTGACACTTATAAATGTGATATGCGCGTGTTTAACCCAGACGAACCCACGCCCGCGCCCATGCTCTCGTACCGGCATTTTCGCTGCATCAGGTATCTAAATGGCCGCCGTACCAAGCTCGTCGAGAACCAAGAAGTGGTTCTGTTCATATACTGCTCACAGCTTTTTAACGTGTCCAAGGCATCCTGGAGCACCGCCATGCCATCTTTTATTTCCGAGCTGACGTTCGTTTGCCTAAGAGTTGCAGCTCTCATTTTGGCCAGAACACCATCACTCTTCTGGAATATTTCTCCGACATTAGCCTCCATGCTGCCTTCGTGCTCATTTTCCCTTACCACTTCCGGTGGTGAGGAATTTGAGCGAGCTCCAGTTGGAAGTGTACGCAGTAATACCGGGCACCGTCTAAAAGGACTATTTGATGGGCTCTCCTCAAATCCCCTTCTTGAAGTCCCTTCATCCTTCTCCATCTTCTTCATCGTCTCAGTATGTTTTTTTTTTCTTTGATTCATATTTTGTTCCCACGAGTAAGGCGAGAAAATCGGTCCGCCCCCGCAGAGCTCCCATACGGGGATAAGGCTTTTACACTCAGAGGCTGCCAGACATCTGAGGACACCGTGTGCGACTGGGTTTGTTTTTATAAAGGGCCCCCAGCCTAGCTGATTATCGGCACGGTACGTGTGACATCTTAATCCGGCCCTGTTGATTGCCATTTGGTTTCAGGTGTCATCTTTGAACAGGGTCCCAAAACTCTTTGCCCTTACTCGGCCTCTGCACCACGACGAGGTAGGCAATAATAATAATAATAATAATAATAATAATAATAATAATAATAATAATAATAATAATAATAATAATAATAATAATAATAATAATAATAATAATAATAATAATAATAATAATAATAATAATAATAATAATAATAATAATAATAATAATAATAATAATATTAATAATAATAATAATAATAATAATAATAATTTTTTTTTTTTTTTTTTTTTTAGAAGGGAAAATCTTTTATGGATGAAGGGCGCACATGCGTCCAACAATGTCGGAGTCTCCAATATTGGGCATACCGACTAAAAAACCTCCCGCTCTCCACGGACACTAACCTGGAACCGTTTGTCACATTACTTCGGGCTAGGTCCAATGCCATCGCCTTGAAGGTTGCTGCCTAGCCAAAGTCTGTAGGTTGGACCTCTGTGGTGGCTAGGTCCACCTTCTTTTTCCGTAGTATTTCCTGCGCAAAGAGTGACAAACTGTCCCACGCTCCCCTACCCTTTAAAATGTGGCCCACCACTGTGTCCGGAGAGAACCGCGGTACAGTTTCCCTTAGCTGCTTACGCTCTCGAGCCCACCTTTCACAGATGAAAAAAGTGTGCTCAGCATCATCGTGCATGTGGCAATATATGCACTCCGCTGAACGTGCCTTCCCCATCTTGGGCAGATACGCCCGAAAGTATCCATGTCCACTCAGCAGCTGAGTGAAGTAGTAATCTACCTCTCCATGTCGTCGTTCTACCCATGGGGTAACCTCCCCGATGAGCCGCCTCGTCCATATTCCTCGTCAGGACCTAGTTCTATTAGGAGACCTCCAGACCTGGTCTGCCGGACTCCTTTAATTTCAGTCCCCGACTCTTCTGGCTTAACTCCTCCTTTGATATCAGCCAGCACCTGAGTGTAGGAGCGTCCGTCGTTTGATCGTATAAGCACTGCGTCAGGTTTCGTTTTTTTCGAACTTCTCTGAGGCATTGCCGCGACAGTCTTAACCACCATTATCTCTGGAGGCTTTTCAACTGTTGCCTTCAACAGACGTTTCTTCTTTGGTTGGACCTTTATCCACTCCAGTGTCTCTCGCTGGTTTTGCCCGGCTGCTTTTTTTTTCTTCTTTTTCTCGTCTCGATCGTCAGCCTGTTCCGCAGGGCTTGAGGCAGGCCGCTTTGTACTGGCTGTTATCTCAACCCTTGTCTCCTTTTTTCTACAATCAACTTCGGCTTCTATTTTTTTCCAACTTGCCCGCCAACTGACGATGACGTCCATCAGCTCCTCAAGTTCGGCCAGTCCGTGCTTAATTTTGTTTGAAATATTTTTTTGTATTTCTGGAACAACCTTCATTTCCCGTATCAGGTCCACGCATTGCCGCATGGCGGTTTCTTCGTCCTCCCTCATCTTTTGCATGAAGGCTCTTCGAGGCGAGTTCGTTAGGATCTGATTTTCTTAATAATAATAATAATAATAATAATAATAATAATAATAATAATAATAATAATAATTATAATAATAATAATAATAATAATAATAATTATAAATATAATAATAATAATAATAATAATAATAATAATAATGATAATAATAATAATAATAATAATAATAATAATAATAATAATAATAATAAAAATAATAATAATATTAATAATAATAAAAATAATAATAATAATAATAATATTAATAATAATAATAATAATAATAATAATAATAATAATAATAATAATAATAATAATAATAATAATAATAATAATAATAATAATAATATTAATAATAATAATAATAATAATAATAATTTTTTTTTTTTTTTTTTTTTTAGAAGGGAAAATCTTTTATGGATGAAGGGCGCACATGCGTCCAACAATGTCGGAGTCTCCAATATTGGGCATACCGACTAAAAAACCTCCCGCTCTCCACGGACACTAACCTGGAACCGTTTGTCACATTACTTCGGGCTAGGTCCAATGCCATCGCCTTGAAGGTTGCTGCCTAGCCAAAGTCTGTAGGTTGGACCTCTGTGGTGTCTAGGTCCACTTTCTTTTTCCGCAGTATTTTCTGCGCAAAGAGTGACAAGCTGTCCCACGCTCCCCTACCCTGTAAAATGTGGCCCACCACTGTGTCCGGAGAGAACCGTGGTAAAACTTCCCTTAGCTGCATACGCTCTCGAGCCCACCTTTCACAGATGAAAAAAGTGTGCTCAGCATCATCGTGCATGTGGCAATATATGCACTCCGCTGAACGTGCCTTCCCCATCTTGTGCAGATAGGCCCGAATGTATCCATGTCCACTCAGCAGCTGAGTGAAGTAATAATCTTCCTCTCCATGTCGTCGTTCTACCCATGGGGTAACCTCCCCGATGAACCGCTTCGTCCATATCCCTCGTTCCTCCAGTTCCCAGTTCTCCTGCCATTGCCGAAGCGTGCGATTCCGCTCTTCCTTCTGCACTGACTCTATATTTCCTTCGGCCTTTCTCCGGTATATCGCCTGACGCTCCCTTGCGAGTAGTGCAATTGGAATGACGCCAGCGATAACCAGGACAGCTGTAAGCAGACGCCACTCGCAACGCCGCCAGCCTTTGGACACGACCCAGCCTTATCCGATAGCACTCCTTTGCGAGAGCATGACCCCATATCTCGGCACCATACAGCAAGACTGACCGGAACGCAGATATCAGTAGCCGCCTCCGACTTGATCTTGGTCCACCTTTGTTGGCCATCAATCGAGCCAGCGCCATGACACCACTTGCGGCCCTGTCAGCAGTCTTCTTGATCTGCTCAAAGTAATTTAGCCTGCTGTCAATCATGATGCCGAGATATTTTACCGCCGAGATATTTTACTCCCTTGTCCTTCAGTCGTATCGAAGAGTACTGTACGGTCATCAACGTAGTCACTGTTCATTCCTAGCAGATATTCCGGAACACGAAATTCCTGCTCTAGTGCTTGGAGCACGTCGCTCCATCTGGCCGAATTAAACGCATTTTTCACGTCTAAAGTCACAAGGAGGACTATACGACGTGAGAAATGGTTGTGGTCCTCGGCCCTGCTCATCGCAAATGTGACTTCCACAATGGCATCTGCTGTGGAACGACCAGCCCTGAAACCGTACTGATGCGGAGACAAACCTCCAGCTGCCTCGATGGCAGACAACAGCCTTGGCTTGAGTAACTTCTCAAGAACCTTACCCGCAGTGTCCAGCATGCAGAGCGGACGGTATGAGGAAGGTAGCTCCGGGTCTCGTTTCTCCTTGCTGATGAGTACCAGCCTAGCTGTCTTCCAACACTTGGGGAAAATTCCCGCTGAGAGACAGGCATTGTACATATTCAAAAGAATATTCGGATTATACCGAAAAATCAGCTTTAATATCTCTCCTTGGATACCGTCTGGACCTAGGGTCTTCTTGACCTTGAGGGATTGTATGGCCACTTCCAGCTCCTCCATTGTAAATGGGGAAGCGCCATCCCGGTTGTATACTCTAGCAGGTCGCTGGAGATGCACTGGAAAGAGGGCATTAACTAGGCGCGTTGTGGTCCGCATGTCCATGGGCGGAAGGGTTTTCAGTGCCCCAATTTTCTGGGTTAAAATTTTGTAACCTAAGCCCCATGGATCTGAGTTTATATCCTTTCTCAGTGCTTCCCAGCATCTTGCCTTGCTGTGATTGATTGCACGTCGCAACTGGTGCTTTTTCTTCTTGTGATCCGAGGACCTGAGCCTAACCTCCTCCTCCGTTCTAGCTCTGTGAGCCTTTCTCCGCAGTCGGAGACAATCTCTCCGGAGGTCAGCTATCTCGGCTGTCCACCAGTACATTGGCTGTTTTCCATGAGGAATTCGCCTCCGAGGCATTGAGCGGTCGCAGGCTAAGGTGATTTGACGCAGAGTGGCATCAACCAACGGCCCTGCCTGGTGAAGGCTTGCAGGCTGCCCCTCGACCTGCATTTGGACACCTCTCCGGATGACCGCTGCAAATACCGCTTCGTCAATTCTCCCCATGTTCCAGCGCTGTGGTCTGCGATTTATTGTTCTTTGGAGTTGCCGCCTCTCACGGAACACGAATACAATGTACTGATGGTCACTGCCCGTGTAGTCCTCGATCACATGCCAGCCTTCGACCAAAGTGGCCAAGCGCTCACAGGCAAAGGATACGTCGGGAATGGTTTCTGAATAACCCGGTCGACGAAAAGTAGATGTCGAGCCGACATTCAGAACAAGTAAACCCGTTCTGTTTGCCAACCCTAACACCTCGCTTCCCTTTGAGTCAGGGTAGGGCATTCCCCACTAGGTTGCCTTAGTGTTTAAATCGCCACCAATCACTACGCGACCCTTCGTGTTCAAAACGCTCGGAAACCCGCTATGACTTCGTTGGGTGTCAGATTGACACTTATAAATGTGATATGCGCGTGTTTAACCCAGACGAACCCACGCCCGCGCCCATGCTCTCGTACCGGCATTTTCGCTGCATCAGGTATCCAAATGGCCGCCGTACCAAGCTCGTCGAGAACCAAGAAGTGGTTCTGTTCATATACTGCTCACAGCTTTTTAACGTGTCCAAGGCATCCTGGAGCACCGCCATGCCATCTTTTATTTCCGAGCTGACGTTCGTTTGCCTAAGAGTTGCAGCTCTCATTTTGGCCAGAACACCATCACTCTTCTGGAATATTTCTCCGACACTAGCCTCCATGCTGCCTTCGTGCTCATTTTCCCTTACCACTTCCGGTGGTGAGGAATTTGAGCGAGCTCCAGTTGGAAGTGTACGCAGTAATACCGGGCACCGTCTAAAAGGACTATTTGATGGGCTCTCCTCAAATCCCCTTCTTGAAGTCCCTTCATACTTCTCCATCTTCTTCATCGTCTCAGTATGTTTTTTTTTTCTTTGATTCATATTTTGTTCCCACGAGTAAGGCGAGAAAATCGGTCCGCCCCCGCAGAGCTCCCATACGGGGATAAGGCTTTTACACTCAGAGGCTGCCAGACATCTGAGGACACCGTTTGCGACTGGGTTTGTTTTTATAAAGGGCCCCCAGCCTAGCTGATTATCGGCACGGTACGTGTGACATCTTAATCCGGCCCTGTTGATTGCCATTTGGTTTCAGGTGTCATCTTTGAACAGGGTCCCAAAACTCTTTGCCCTTACTCGGCCTCTGCACCACGACGAGGTAGGCAATAATAATAATAATAATAATAATAATAATAATAATAATAATAATAATAATAATAATAATAATAATAATAATAATAATAATAATAATAATAATAATAATAATAATAATAATAATAATAATAATAATAATAATAATAATAATAATAATAATATTAATAATAATAATAATAATAATAATAATAATTTTTTTTTTTTTTTTTTTTTTAGAAGGGAAAATCTTTTATGGATGAAGGGCGCACATGCGTCCAACAATGTCGGAGTCTCCAATATTGGGCATACCGACTAAAAAACCTCCCGCTCTCCACGGACACTAACCTGGAACCGTTTGTCACATTACTTCGGGCTAGGTCCAATGCCATCGCCTTGAAGGTTGCTGCCTAGCCAAAGTCTGTAGGTTGGACCTCTGTGGTGGCTAGGTCCACCTTCTTTTTCCGTAGTATTTCCTGCGCAAAGAGTGACAAACTGTCCCACGCTCCCCTACCCTTTAAAATGTGGCCCACCACTGTGTCCGGAGAGAACCGCGGTACAGTTTCCCTTAGCTGCTTACGCTCTCGAGCCCACCTTTCACAGATGAAAAAAGTGTGCTCAGCATCATCGTGCATGTGGCAATATATGCACTCCGCTGAACGTGCCTTCCCCATCTTGGGCAGATACGCCCGAAAGTATCCATGTCCACTCAGCAGCTGAGTGAAGTAGTAATCTACCTCTCCATGTCGTCGTTCTACCCATGGGGTAACCTCCCCGATGAGCCGCCTCGTCCATATTCCTCGTCAGGACCTAGTTCTATTAGGAGACCTCCAGACCTGGTCTGCCGGACTCCTTTAATTTCAGTCCCCGACTCTTCTGGCTTAACTCCTCCTTTGATATCAGCCAGCACCTGAGTGTAGGAGCGTCCGTCGTTTGATCGTATAAGCACTGCGTCAGGTTTCGTTTTTTTCGAACTTCTCTGAGGCATTGCCGCGACAGTCTTAACCACCATTATCTCTGGAGGCTTTTCAACTGTTGCCTTCAACAGACGTTTCTTCTTTGGTTGGACCTTTATCCACTCCAGTGTCTCTCGCTGGTTTTGCCCGGCTGCTTTTTTTTTCTTCTTTTTCTCGTCTCGATCGTCAGCCTGTTCCGCAGGGCTTGAGGCAGGCCGCTTTGTACTGGCTGTTATCTCAACCCTTGTCTCCTTTTTTCTACAATCAACTTCGGCTTCTATTTTTTTCCAACTTGCCCGCCAACTGACGATGACGTCCATCAGCTCCTCAAGTTCGGCCAGTCCGTGCTTAATTTTGTTTGAAATATTTTTTTGTATTTCTGGAACAACCTTCATTTCCCGTATCAGGTCCACGCATTGCCGCATGGCGGTTTCTTCGTCCTCCCTCATCTTTTGCATGAAGGCTCTTCGAGGCGAGTTCGTTAGGATCTGATTTTCTTAATAATAATAATAATAATAATAATAATAATAATAATAATAATAATAATAATAATTATAATAATAATAATAATAATAATAATAATTATAAATATAATAATAATAATAATAATAATAATAATAATAATGATAATAATAATAATAATAATAATAATAATAATAATAATAATAATAATAATAAAAATAATAATAATATTAATAATAATAAAAATAATAATAATAATAATAATATTAATAATAATAATAATAATAATAATAATAATAATAATAATAATAATAATAATAATAATAATAATAATAATAATAATAATAATAATATTAATAATAATAATAATAATAATAATAATTTTTTTTTTTTTTTTTTTTTTAGAAGGGAAAATCTTTTATGGATGAAGGGCGCACATGCGTCCAACAATGTCGGAGTCTCCAATATTGGGCATACCGACTAAAAAACCTCCCGCTCTCCACGGACACTAACCTGGAACCGTTTGTCACATTACTTCGGGCTAGGTCCAATGCCATCGCCTTGAAGGTTGCTGCCTAGCCAAAGTCTGTAGGTTGGACCTCTGTGGTGTCTAGGTCCACTTTCTTTTTCCGCAGTATTTTCTGCGCAAAGAGTGACAAGCTGTCCCACGCTCCCCTACCCTGTAAAATGTGGCCCACCACTGTGTCCGGAGAGAACCGTGGTAAAACTTCCCTTAGCTGCATACGCTCTCGAGCCCACCTTTCACAGATGAAAAAAGTGTGCTCAGCATCATCGTGCATGTGGCAATATATGCACTCCGCTGAACGTGCCTTCCCCATCTTGTGCAGATAGGCCCGAATGTATCCATGTCCACTCAGCAGCTGAGTGAAGTAATAATCTTCCTCTCCATGTCGTCGTTCTACCCATGGGGTAACCTCCCCGATGAACCGCTTCGTCCATATCCCTCGTTCCTCCAGTTCCCAGTTCTCCTGCCATTGCCGAAGCGTGCGATTCCGCTCTTCCTTCTGCACTGACTCTATATTTCCTTCGGCCTTTCTCCGGTATATCGCCTGACGCTCCCTTGCGAGTAGTGCAATTGGAATGACGCCAGCGATAACCAGGACAGCTGTAAGCAGACGCCACTCGCAACGCCGCCAGCCTTTGGACACGACCCAGCCTTATCCGATAGCACTCCTTTGCGAGAGCATGACCCCATATCTCGGCACCATACAGCAAGACTGACCGGAACGCAGATATCAGTAGCCGCCTCCGACTTGATCTTGGTCCACCTTTGTTGGCCATCAATCGAGCCAGCGCCATGACACCACTTGCGGCCCTGTCAGCAGTCTTCTTGATCTGCTCAAAGTAATTTAGCCTGCTGTCAATCATGATGCCGAGATATTTTACCGCCGAGATATTTTACTCCCTTGTCCTTCAGTCGTATCGAAGAGTACTGTACGGTCATCAACGTAGTCACTGTTCATTCCTAGCAGATATTCCGGAACACGAAATTCCTGCTCTAGTGCTTGGAGCACGTCGCTCCATCTGGCCGAATTAAACGCATTTTTCACGTCTAAAGTCACAAGGAGGACTATACGACGTGAGAAATGGTTGTGGTCCTCGGCCCTGCTCATCGCAAATGTGACTTCCACAATGGCATCTGCTGTGGAACGACCAGCCCTGAAACCGTACTGATGCGGAGACAAACCTCCAGCTGCCTCGATGGCAGACAACAGCCTTGGCTTGAGTAACTTCTCAAGAACCTTACCCGCAGTGTCCAGCATGCAGAGCGGACGGTATGAGGAAGGTAGCTCCGGGTCTCGTTTCTCCTTGCTGATGAGTACCAGCCTAGCTGTCTTCCAACACTTGGGGAAAATTCCCGCTGAGAGACAGGCATTGTACATATTCAAAAGAATATTCGGATTATACCGAAAAATCAGCTTTAATATCTCTCCTTGGATACCGTCTGGACCTAGGGTCTTCTTGACCTTGAGGGATTGTATGGCCACTTCCAGCTCCTCCATTGTAAATGGGGAAGCGCCATCCCGGTTGTATACTCTAGCAGGTCGCTGGAGATGCACTGGAAAGAGGGCATTAACTAGGCGCGTTGTGGTCCGCATGTCCATGGGCGGAAGGGTTTTCAGTGCCCCAATTTTCTGGGTTAAAATTTTGTAACCTAAGCCCCATGGATCTGAGTTTATATCCTTTCTCAGTGCTTCCCAGCATCTTGCCTTGCTGTGATTGATTGCACGTCGCAACTGGTGCTTTTTCTTCTTGTGATCCGAGGACCTGAGCCTAACCTCCTCCTCCGTTCTAGCTCTGTGAGCCTTTCTCCGCAGTCGGAGACAATCTCTCCGGAGGTCAGCTATCTCGGCTGTCCACCAGTACATTGGCTGTTTTCCATGAGGAATTCGCCTCCGAGGCATTGAGCGGTCGCAGGCTAAGGTGATTTGACGCAGAGTGGCATCAACCAACGGCCCTGCCTGGTGAAGGCTTGCAGGCTGCCCCTCGACCTGCATTTGGACACCTCTCCGGATGACCGCTGCAAATACCGCTTCGTCAATTCTCCCCATGTTCCAGCGCTGTGGTCTGCGATTTATTGTTCTTTGGAGTTGCCGCCTCTCACGGAACACGAATACAATGTACTGATGGTCACTGCCCGTGTAGTCCTCGATCACATGCCAGCCTTCGACCAAAGTGGCCAAGCGCTCACAGGCAAAGGATACGTCGGGAATGGTTTCTGAATAACCCGGTCGACGAAAAGTAGATGTCGAGCCGACATTCAGAACAAGTAAACCCGTTCTGTTTGCCAACCCTAACACCTCGCTTCCCTTTGAGTCAGGGTAGGGCATTCCCCACTAGGTTGCCTTAGTGTTTAAATCGCCACCAATCACTACGCGACCCTTCGTGTTCAAAACGCTCGGAAACCCGCTATGACTTCGTTGGGTGTCAGATTGACACTTATAAATGTGATATGCGCGTGTTTAACCCAGACGAACCCACGCCCGCGCCCATGCTCTCGTACCGGCATTTTCGCTGCATCAGGTATCCAAATGGCCGCCGTACCAAGCTCGTCGAGAACCAAGAAGTGGTTCTGTTCATATACTGCTCACAGCTTTTTAACGTGTCCAAGGCATCCTGGAGCACCGCCATGCCATCTTTTATTTCCGAGCTGACGTTCGTTTGCCTAAGAGTTGCAGCTCTCATTTTGGCCAGAACACCATCACTCTTCTGGAATATTTCTCCGACACTAGCCTCCATGCTGCCTTCGTGCTCATTTTCCCTTACCACTTCCGGTGGTGAGGAATTTGAGCGAGCTCCAGTTGGAAGTGTACGCAGTAATACCGGGCACCGTCTAAAAGGACTATTTGATGGGCTCTCCTCAAATCCCCTTCTTGAAGTCCCTTCATACTTCTCCATCTTCTTCATCGTCTCAGTATGTTTTTTTTTTCTTTGATTCATATTTTGTTCCCACGAGTAAGGCGAGAAAATCGGTCCGCCCCCGCAGAGCTCCCATACGGGGATAAGGCTTTTACACTCAGAGGCTGCCAGACATCTGAGGACACCGTTTGCGACTGGGTTTGTTTTTATAAAGGGCCCCCAGCCTAGCTGATTATCGGCACGGTACGTGTGACACCTTAATCCGGCCCTGTTGATTGCCATTTGGTTTCAGGTGTCATCTTTGAACAGGGTCCCAAAACTCTTTGCCCTTACTCGGCCTCTGCACCACGACGAGGTAGGCAATAATAATAATAATAATAATAATAATAATAATAATAATAATAATAATAATAATAATAATAATAATAATAATAATAATAATAATAATAATAATAATAATAATAATAATAATAATAATAATAATAATAATAATAATAATAATAATAATAATAATAATAATAATAATAATAATAATAATAATAATAATAATAATAATAATAATAATAATAATAATAATAATAATAATAATAATAATAATAATAATAATAATAATAATAATAATAATAATAATAATAATAATAATAATAATAATAATAATAATAATAATAATAATAATAATAATAATAATAATAATAATAATAATAATAATAATAATAATAATAATAATAATAATAATAATAATAATAATAATAATAATAATAATAATAATAATAATAATAATAATAATAATAATAATAATAATAATAATAATAATAATAATAATAATAATAATAATAATAATAATAATAATAATAATAATAATAATAATAATAATATAATAATTTTTTTTTTTTTTTTTTTTTTTTAGAAGGGAAAATCCTTTATGGATGAAGGGCGCACGTGCGTCCAACAATGTCGGAGTCTCCCATATTGGGCATACCGACTAAAAAACCTCCTGCTCTCCACGGACACTAGCCTGGAACCGTTTGTCACATTACTTCGGGCTAGGTCCAATGCCATCGCCTTGAAGGCTGCTGCCTAGCCAAAGTCTGTAGGTTGGACCTTTGTGGTGTCTAGGTCCATCTTCTTTTTCCGCAGTATTTTCTGCGCAAAGAGTGACAAACTGTCCCACGCTCCCCTACCCTGTAAAATGTGGCCCACCACTGTGTCCGGAGAGAACCGCGGTACAACTTCCCTTAGCTGCACACGCTCTCGAGCCCACCTTTCACAGCTGACAAAAGTGTGCTCAGCATCATCGTGCATGTGGCAATATATGCACTCCGCTGAACGTGCCTTCCCCATCTTGTGCAGATAGGTCCGAAAGTATCCATGTCCACTCAGCAGTTGAGTGAAGTAGTAATCTACTCCTCCATGTCGTCGTTCTACCTATGGGGTAACCTCCCCGATGAGCCGTCTCGTCCATATCTCTCGTTCCTCCAGTTCCCAGTTCTCCTGCCATTTGCGCCCTGTCAGCAGTCTTCTTGATCTGCTGAAAGTAATTTAGCCTGCTGTCAATCATGATGCCGAGATATTTTACCGCCCGTCTTGTCTGCACCTCTTCTTCGCCGATACGCATCTGGAGCTCAAGGTTCATCCTCCTTTTTGTCAGCACTACGACCTCCGTCTTGCTCAATGCCAACGACAGTCCGCGGCTGTCCATCCAAGAAAGGATGGACCGCATGGACTGATTGAGCTTCAATTGGGCAAGCTCCACGTTTCGCGCTGCTATCAGCACGGCAACGTCGTCCGCATATCCGACCAGCATTGACTCATCCGGCATGTTTAATCGCAACAAACTGTCGTATGCGGCATTCCAAAGGTCGGGACCGAGGATTGAACCTTGTGCTGCACCTCCAGAGACAGTGATACTCCCTTGTCCTTCAGTCGTATCGAAGAGTACTGTACGGTCGTCAAGGTAGTCGCTGATCATTCCTAGCAGATATTCCGGAACACGAAATTCCTGCTCTAAGGCTTGGAGCATGTCACTCCATCTGGCCGAACTAAACGCATTTTTCACGTCTAAAGTCACAAGGAGGACTATACGACGTGAGAAATGGTTCTGGTCCTCGGCCCTGCTCATCGCAGATGTGACTTCCACAGTGGCATCTGCTGTGGAACGACCAGCCCTGAAACCGTACTGACGCGGAGACAAACCTCCAGCTGCCTCGATGGCAGACAACAGCCTTGGCTTGAGTAACTTCTCAAGAACCTTTCCCGCTGTCCAGCATGCAGAGCGGACGGTATGAGGAAGATAGCTCCGGGTCTCCTTTCTCCTTGCTGATGAGTACCAGCCTAGCTGTCTTCCAATACTTGGTGATAGTTCCCGCTGAGAGACAGGCATTGTACATACTCAACAGAATATTCGGATTATACCGAAAAACCAGCTTTAATATCTCTCCTTGGATACCGTCTGTACCTGGGGCCTTCTTGACCTTGAGGGATTGGATGGCCACTTCCAGCTCCTCCATTGTAAACGGGGAAGCGCCATCCCGGTTGTATACTCTAGCAGCTCGCTGGAGATGCACTGGAAAGAGGGCATTAACTAGGCGCGTTGTGGTCCACATGTCCATGGGCGGAGGGGTTTTCAGTGCCCCAATTTTCTGGGTTACAATTTTGTAACCTAAGCCCCATGGATCTGAGCTTATATCCTCTCTCAGTGCTTCCCCGCATCTCGCCTTGCTGTGATTGATTGCACGTCGCAACTGGGGTTTTTCTCCTTGTGATCCGAAGACCTGATCCTAACTTCCTCCTCCGTTCTAGCTCTCTGAGCCTTTCTCCGCAGTCGGAGACAATCTCTCCGGAGGTCAGCTATCTCGGCTGTCCACCAGTACATTGGCTGTTTTCCATGAGGAATTCGCCTCTGAGGCATTGAGCGGTCGCAGCCGAGCCGACATTCAGAACAAGTAAACCCGTTCTGGATGCCAACCAGAACACCTCGCTTCCCCTTGAGTCAGGGTAGGGCATTCCCCACTCGGTTGCCTTAGCGTTGAAATCGCCACCAATCACTACGCGACCCGTCGGGTTCAAAACCGTATCCTCAAGGTCCGCCAATTTCGCTCGGAAATCCGCTATGACTTCGTTGGGTGTCAGATAGACACTTATAAATGTGATATCCGCGTGTTTAACCCAGACGAACCCACGCCCGCGCCCATGCTCTCGTACCGGGATTTTCGCTGCATCAGGTATCCAAATGGCCGCCGTACAAAGCTCGTCCGAGGACCAAGAAGTGGTTCTGTCCATATACTGCTCACTAATGAGCAGTATGTCGGAACTCTTCTCCCGAGCAAGCTGATGCAGGAGGTCATCTGCCACTCGGCTACGATTTGAGTTTGCCTGGAGGACGCTGATCATTTTCCAGTCTCTTTGGCCTTTCTCAGAGCGTCTCTCAACGCCTTGCATAACCCTGTGCCTAGAGTGTGGCCTAGACTTTCGTGTTGCGCACCCGCTTCAGCACAGAGTATGCAGTGTGCCTTTTCTTTACAGGCCTTAGCAACATGCCTCTCCTTTCCGCAGCGGTAGCAGGCTTTGCTTCGGTCAGGTCCCCTGCAAGAACCAGCCACGTGACCGTAATTTAGACACCTGTAGCAGCGTTTGACATCGGTCCGTGACGTAACCCTGCAGGAAAGGATGGACCGCATGGACTGATTGAGCTTCAATTGGGCAAGCTCCACGTTTCGCGCTGCTATCAGCACGGCAACGTCGTCCGCATATCCGACCAGCATTGACTCATCCGGCATGTTTAATCGCAACAAACTGTCGTATGCGGCATTCCAAAGGTCGGGACCGAGGATTGAACCTTGTGCTGCACCTCCAGAGACAGTGATACTCCCTTGTCCTTCAGTCGTATCGAAGAGTACTGTACGGTCGTCAAGGTAGTCGCTGATCATTCCTAGCAGATATTCCGGAACACGAAATTCCTGCTCTAAGGCTTGGAGCATGTCACTCCATCTGGCCGAACTAAACGCATTTTTCACGTCTAAAGTCACAAGGAGGACTATACGACGTGAGAAATGGTTCTGGTCCTCGGCCCTGCTCATCGCAGATGTGACTTCCACAGTGGCATCTGCTGTGGAACGACCAGCCCTGAAACCGTACTGACGCGGAGACAAACCTCCAGCTGCCTCGATGGCAGACAACAGCCTTGGCTTGAGTAACTTCTCAAGAACCTTTCCCGCTGTCCAGCATGCAGAGCGGACGGTATGAGGAAGATAGCTCCGGGTCTCCTTTCTCCTTGCTGATGAGTACCAGCCTAGCTGTCTTCCAATACTTGGTGATAGTTCCCGCTGAGAGACAGGCATTGTACATACTCAACAGAATATTCGGATTATACCGAAAAACCAGCTTTAATATCTCTCCTTGGATACCGTCTGTACCTGGGGCCTTCTTGACCTTGAGGGATTGGATGGCCACTTCCAGCTCCTCCATTGTAAACGGGGAAGCGCCATCCCGGTTGTATACTCTAGCAGCTCGCTGGAGATGCACTGGAAAGAGGGCATTAACTAGGCGCGTTGTGGTCCACATGTCCATGGGCGGAGGGGTTTTCAGTGCCCCAATTTTCTGGGTTACAATTTTGTAACCTAAGCCCCATGGATCTGAGCTTATATCCTCTCTCAGTGCTTCCCCGCATCTCGCCTTGCTGTGATTGATTGCACGTCGCAACTGGGGTTTTTCTCCTTGTGATCCGAAGACCTGATCCTAACTTCCTCCTCCGTTCTAGCTCTCTGAGCCTTTCTCCGCAGTCGGAGACAATCTCTCCGGAGGTCAGCTATCTCGGCTGTCCACCAGTACATTGGCTGTTTTCCATGAGGAATTCGCCTCTGAGGCATTGAGCGGTCGCAGCCGAGCCGACATTCAGAACAAGTAAACCCGTTCTGGATGCCAACCAGAACACCTCGCTTCCCCTTGAGTCAGGGTAGGGCATTCCCCACTCGGTTGCCTTAGCGTTGAAATCGCCACCAATCACTACGCGACCCGTCGGGTTCAAAACCGTATCCTCAAGGTCCGCCAATTTCGCTCGGAAATCCGCTATGACTTCGTTGGGTGTCAGATAGACACTTATAAATGTGATATCCGCGTGTTTAACCCAGACGAACCCACGCCCGCGCCCATGCTCTCGTACCGGGATTTTCGCTGCATCAGGTATCCAAATGGCCGCCGTACAAAGCTCGTCCGAGGACCAAGAAGTGGTTCTGTCCATATACTGCTCACTAATGAGCAGTATGTCGGAACTCTTCTCCCGAGCAAGCTGATGCAGGAGGTCATCTGCCACTCGGCTACGATTTGAGTTTGCCTGGAGGACGCTGATCATTTTCCAGTCTCTTTGGCCTTTCTCAGAGCGTCTCTCAACGCCTTGCATAACCCTGTGCCTAGAGTGTGGCCTAGACTTTCGTGTTGCGCACCCGCTTCAGCACAGAGTATGCAGTGTGCCTTTTCTTTACAGGCCTTAGCAACATGCCTCTCCTTTCCGCAGCGGTAGCAGGCTTTGCTTCGGTCAGGTCCCCTGCAAGAACCAGCCACGTGACCGTAATTTAGACACCTGTAGCAGCGTTTGACATCGGTCCGTGACGTAACCCTGCAGGAAACCCATCCTACTTTGAGCTTTCCTTGCTTCAGCAGCTTTTCGGCAGCTTGCTCAGGAAGTTGAACGATGGCTGTCAGTTGTGACATCGAATTTGGCTGTAATAATAATAATAATAATAATAATAATAATAGTAATAATAATAATAATAATAATAATAATAATAATAATAATAATAATAATAATAATAATAATAATAATAATAATAATAATAATAATAATAATAATAATAATAATAATAATAATAATAATAATAATAATAATAATAATAATAATAATAATAATAATAATAATAATAATAATTTTTTTTTTTTTTTTTTTTTTTTTCGTAGGTCGGTGGTGAAAACCTTTTATAGGTATCTTGAAGGGTCCGCACTTCAAGGGTATGTGAGACTCCCATAATCTTGTTCGGTCTACTCACCAAATACACCACCTCCTTTTCCCACGGTGAAACCAACCCGGAACCGCTTTCGCATTACTTCAAGTTGGGCCGTGCTTGTTCCTTTTTTTTTAATTTTCTTTTATGATTCTTCTTCTAGGTCCTCTAAATATCTGAGCTCTTTCTTCCTGCGTAGTATTAATTCTATGTAATTAGCTATTGCATTCCATTTTTCTTGGTTTTCAAGCATTACAGAAATTATATTTTCTGATGTTAATTCTCCTACTGCTACTATTAAAGATTCTCTTTCTGTTTCTGCTAAATCACATTCGAAAAAAGTGTGATGCGCTGTGTCATGTGTTGCGCTGCAGTGACTGCATCCTGGATTGTTTACTTTGCCCATCTTGTAGAGGTAGGATCGAAAATATCCGTGGCCTGATAGGAACTGAGTGATGTAAAAATTTACTTCTCCATGGTGTCGGTTAAACCAGACTTCTAGTTGTGGGATTAATCTAGCCGCCCTTCGCCCGTGCTGATCATTACTCCAGTGTTCTTGCCATCTTGTCATCGTGTACCTTCTTTCCTCTGCTACAACATCTCGGCTCGTTGCTTGATCCCTTATATATATATTTCTTCGTTCTTGCGCTAGCAAATCAATCGGAATCACGCCCGCGATTACCATGACCGCCGAATGTGAAACTGTTCGATAGGAGCACGCGACTCGGAGAGCCCCTCTTCGTTGCACCGCTGCTATGCGTTTTTTACAATACTTCTTGTCCATCGCATTTTGTTTTTTTTTTTGTTATATAATTCCAAGTCTATGGGATGAACACCCTAACTGCTTTTACACAGAGACTTGGAATACACAATCACATACAATAGCTTTTCTATAGAATTTTTTGGGTTATATCTACTAATTTAAATGTGGAAAACTATATCTATTGTAGAGTACTTCGCCTTCATAATAGCATAGTTCCATTTTATTTTAAGTGATAACCAAAACTCTCAACCATTTATCATTTATTTTATCCCAATGATGAAGGGTACTGGACCAGGTCGAAAATTCAGAAAGCATTATTTTGCCTTCGTCGGGAATCGAACCTGGACCTTTCGGTTGAAAGGCAGGTGCTCTACCTACTGCACCACCCAGCGTGTAGAGTCTTGTCCATCGCATGTGCCCAGATTTCAGCTCCGTATAGAAGGATTGATTCTGCGGTTTTCATAATGATTCGTCTTTTTTCTGGTTTGGGTCCTCCAATGTTTGCCATAAGTTTGCTTAGCTTGATTGTAGCTTCTGCTGCTTTATCTGCTACTTTTTGGATTTGTTGCCAAAATGTTAGCCTTGTATCAATAGTAACTCCTAAGTAATTTGCTGATTCTTTGGTCATTATTGTTTCTGGACCTACTTGCATTGGAATTATAGTTGGTATTCTTTTCTTAGTTAACATAACGATTTCTGTTTTTGCCGTTGCTAATTCTAATCTATGTTCCCTCATCCAACTATACACTCTTCTCATAACTTGATTCAGCCTAATCTGTGATTCTGCTATATCCCGTGCCGTTATAAATAATAATAATAATAATAATAATAATAATAATAATAATAATAATAATAATAATAATAATAATAATAATAATAATAATAATAATAATAATAATAATAATAATAATAATAATAATAATAATAATAATAATAATAATAATAATAATAATAATAATAATAATAATAATAATAATAATAATAATAATAATAATAATAATAATAATAATAATAATAATAATAATAATAATAATAATAATAATAATAATAATAATAATAATAATAATAATAATAATAATAATAATAATAATAATAATAATAATAATAATAATAATAATAATAATACTAATAATGATAATAATAATAATAATAATAATAATAATAATAATAATTTTTTTTTTTTTAGAAGGGAAAATCCTTTATGGATGAAGGGCGCACGTGCGTCCAACAATGTCGGAGTCTCCCATATTGGGCATAGGAATAATAATAATAATAATAATAATAATAAATAATAATAATAATAATAATAATAATAATAATAATAATAATAATAATAATAATAATAATAATAATAATAATAATAACAATAATAATAATAATAATAATAATAATAATAATAATAATAATAATAATTTTTTTTTTTTTTTTTTTTTTTTTTTAGAAGGGAAAATCCTTTATGGATGAAGGGCGCACGTGCCTCCAACAAAATCGCCCATATTGGGCATACCGACTAAAAAACTTCCCGCTCTCCACGGACACTAGCCTGGAACCGTTTGTCACATTACTTCGGGCTAGGTCCAATGCCATCGCCTTGAAGGCTGCTGCCTAGCCAAAGTCTGTAGGTTGGACCTCTGTGGTGTCTACGTCCACCTTCTTTTTCCGCAGTATTTTCTGCGCAAAGAGTGACAAACTGTCCCACGCTCCCCTACCCTGTAAAATGTGGCCCACCACTGTGTCCGGAGAGAACCGCGGTACAACTTCCCTTAGCTGCATACGGTCTCGAGCCCACCTTTCACAGATGAAAAAAGTGTGCTCAGCATCATCGTGCATGTGGCAATATATGCACTCCGCTGAACGTGCCTTCCCCATCATGTGCAGATAGTCCACTGACTCTATATTTCCTTCGGCCTTTCTCCGGTATATCCCTTGCGAGTAGTGCAATTGGAATTACGCCAGCGATAACCAGGACAGCTTGCTCCGAGATGGTTCTGTAAGCAGACGCCACTCGCAACGCCGCCAGCCTTTGGACCCGACCCAGCCTTATCCGATAGCACTCCTTTGCGAGAGCATGACCCCATATCTCGGCACCATACAGCAAGACTGACTGGACCGCAAACATCAGTAGCCGCGTCCGACTCGATCTTGGTCCACCTATGTTGGCCATCAATCGAGCCAGCGCCATGACACCATTTGCGGCCCTGTCAGCAGTCTTCTTGATCTGCTCAAAGTAATTTAGCCTGCTGTCAAACATGATGCCGAGATATTTTACCGCCCGTCTTGTCTGCACCTATTCTTCGCCGATGCGCATCTGGAGCTCAAGGTTCATGCTCCTTTTTGTCAGCACTACGACCTCCGTCTTGATCAATGCCAACGAACGTCCGCGGCTGTCCATCCAAGAAAGGATGGACCGCATGGTCTGATTGAGCTTCAATTGGGCGAGCTCCACGTTTCGCGCTGCTATCAGCACGGCAACGTCGTCCGCATATCCGACCAGCATTGACTCATCCGGCATGTTTAATCGCAACAAACTGTCGTATGCGGCATTCCAAAGGTCGGGACCGAGGATTGAACCTTGTGCTGCACCTCCAGAGACAGTGATACTCCCTTGTCCTTCAGTCGTATCGAAGAGTACTGTACGGTCGTCAAGATAGTCGCTGATCATTCCTAGCAGATATTCCGGAACACGAAATTCCTGCTCTAGAGCTTGGAGCATGTCGCTCCATCTGGCCGAATTAAACGCATTTTTCACGTCTAAAGTCACAAGGAGGACTATACGACGTGAGAAATGGTTGTGGTCCTCGGCCCTGCTCATCGCAGATGTGACTTCCACAATGGCATCTGCTGTGGAACGACCAGCCCTGAAACCGTACTGACGCGGAGACAAGCCTCCAGCTGCCTGGATGGCAGACAACAGCCTTGGCTTGAGTAACTTCTCAAGAACCTTTCCCGCAGTGTCCAGCATGCAGAGCGGACGGTATGAGGAAGGTAGCTTCGGGTCTCCTTTCTCCTTGCTGATGAGTACCAGCCTAGCTGTCTTCCAACACTTGGGGAAAATTCCCGCTGAGAGACAAGCATTGTACATACTCAACAGAATATTCGGATTATACCGAAAAACCAGCTTTAATATCTCTCCTTGGATACCGTCTGGACATGAGGCCTTCTTGACCTTGAGGGATTGGATGGCCACTTCCAGCTCCTCTATTGTAAACGGGGAAGCGCCATCCCGGTTGTCTACTCTAGCAGCTCGCTGGAGATGCACTGGAAAGAGAGCATTAACTAGGCGCGTTGTGATCCGCATGTCTATGGGCGGAGGGGTTTTCAGTGCCCCAATTTTCTGGGTTACAATTTTGTAACCTAAACCCCATGGATCTGAGTTTATATCCTCTCTCAGTGCTTCCCAGCATCTCGCCTTGCTGTGATTCATTGCACGTCGCAGCTGGCGCTTTTTCTCCTTGTGATCCGAGGACCTGAGCCTAACCTCCTCCTCCGTTCTAGCTCTGTGAGCCTTTCTCCGCAGTCGGAGACAATCTCTCCGGAGGTCAGCTATCTCGGCTGTCCACCAGTACATTGGCTGTTTTCCATGAGGAATTCGCCTCCGAGGCATTGAGCGGTCGCAGGCTAGGGTGATTTGACCCAGAGTGGCATCAACCAAAAGCCCTTCCTGGTGAGGGCTTGCAGGCTGCCCCTCGACCTGCATTTGGACACCTCCCCGGATGACCGCTGCAAATACCGCTTCGTCAATTCTCCCCATGTTCCAGCGCTGTGGTCTGCTATTTATTGTTCTTTGGAGTTGCCGCCTCTCACGGACCACGAATACAATGTACTGATGGTCACTGCCCGTGTAGTCCTCAATCACATGCCAGCCTTCGACCAAATCGGCCAAGCGCTCACAGGCAAAGGATACGTCGGGAATGGTTTCTGAATACCCCGGTCGACGAAAAGTAGATGTCAAGCCGATATTCAGAACAAGTAAGCCCGTTTTGGATGCCAACCCTAACACCTCGCTTCCCCTTGAGTCAGGGTAGGGCATTCCCCATTCGGTTCCCTTATCGTTGAAATCGCCACCAATCACTACGCGACCCGTCATGTTCAAAACCGTATCATCAAGGTCCGCCAATTTCACTCGGAATGCCGCTATGACTTCGTTGGATGTCAGATAGACACTTATAAATGTGATATCCGTGTATTTAACACAGACGAACCCACGCCCGCGCCCATGCTCTCGTACCGGGATTTTCGCTGCATCAGGTATCCAAATGGCCGCCGTACCAAGCTCGTCCGAGAGCCAAGAAGTGGTTCTCTCCATATACTGCTCAATAATGAGCAGTATGTCGCAACTCTTCTCCCGAGCAAGCTGATGCAGGAGGTCATCTGCCACTCGGCTACGATTTAAGTTTGCCTGGAGGACGCTGATCATTTTCCAGTCTCTTTGGCCTTTCTCAGAGCGTCTCTGAAAACCTTGCATAACCCTGTGCCTAGAATGTGGCCTAGACTTTCGTGTTGCGCCCCTGCTTCGGCACAGAGTATGCAGTGTGCCTTTTCTTTACAGGCCTTAGCAACATGCCCCTCCTTTCCGCAGCGGTAGCAGGCTTTGCTTCGGTCAGGTCCCCTGCAAGAACCAGCCACGTGACCGTAATTTAGACACCTGTAGAATAATAATAATAATAATAATAATAATAATAATAATAATAATAATAATAATACTAATAATAATAATAATAATAATAATAATAATAATAATAATAATAATAATAATAATAATAATAATAATAATAATAATAATAATAATAATAATAATAATAATAATAATAATAATAATAATAATAATAATAATAATAATAATAATAATAATAATAATAATAATAATATTAATAATAATAATAACAAAGAGTGACAAACTGTCCCACGCTCCCCTATCCTGTAAAATGTGGCACAGATGAAAAAACCTTTTACAGATGAAAAAAGTGTGTTCAGCATCATCGTGCATGTGGCAATATATGCACTCCGCTGAACGTGCCTTCCCCATCTTGTGCAGATAGGCCCGAAAGTATCCATGTCCACTCAGCAGCTGAGTGAAGTAGTACTCTACCTCTCCATGTCGTCGTTCTACCAATGGGGTAACCTCCCCGATGAGCCGCCTCGTCCATATTCCTCGTTCCTCCAGTTCCCAGTTCTCCTGCCATTGCCGAAGCGTGCGATTCCGCTCTTCCTTCTGCACTGACTCTATATTTCCTTCGGCCTTTCTCCGGTATATCGCCTGACGCTCCCTTGCGAGTAGTGCAATTGGAATGACGCCAGCGATAACCAGGACAGCTGTAAGCAGACGCCACTCGCAACGCCGCCAGCCTTTGGACCCGACCCAGCCTTATCCGATATCACTCCTTTGCGAGAGCATGACCCCATATCTCGGCACCATACAGCAAGACTGACCGGACCGCAGACATCAGTAGCCGCCTCCGACTCGATCTTGGTCCACCTATGTTGGCCATCAATCGAGCCAGCGCCATGACACCATTTGCGGCCCTGTCAGCAGTCTTCTTGATCTGCTCAAAGTAATTTAGCCTGCTGTCAATCATGATGCCGAGATATTTTACCGCCCGTTTTGTCTGCACCTCTTCTTCGCCGATGCGCATCTGGAGCTCAAGGTTTATCCTCCTTTTTGTCAGCACTACGACCTCCGTCTTGCTCAATGCCAACGACAGTCCACGGCTGTCCATCCAAGAAAGGATGGACCGCATGGTCTGATTGAGCTTCAATTGGGCGAGCTCCACGTTTCGCGCTGCCATCAGCACGGCAACGTCGTCCGCATATGCGACCAGCATTGACTCATCCGGCATGTTTAATCGCAACAAACTGTCGTATGCGGCATTCCAAAGGTCGGGACCGAGGATTGAACCTTGTGCTGCACCTCCAGAGACAGTGATACTCCCTTCTCCTTCAGTCGTATCGAAGATTTGGCCAGAACACCATCACTCTTCTGGAATATTTCTTCGACATTACTGCCCGGTATTACTGCGTACACATCCAAATGCAGCTCGCTCAATTTCCTCACCACCGGCGGTGGTTAGGGAAAATGAGCACGAAGGCAGCATGGAGGCTAATGTCGGAGAAATATTCCAGAAGAGTGATGGTGTTCTGGCCAATATGAGAGCTGCAACTCTTAGGCAAACGAACGTCAGCTCTGAAATAAAAGATGGCATGGCGGTGCTCAAGGATGCCTTGGACACGTTAAAATGCTGTGAGCAGCATATGGACAGAACCACTTCTTGGTTCTCGGACGAGCTTGGTACGGCGGCCATTTGGATACCTGATGCAGCGAAAATCCCGGTACGAAAGCATGGGCGCGGGCGTGGGTTCGTCTTGGTTAAGCACGCGCATTTCACATTTATAAGTGTCTATCTGACACCCAACGAAGTCATAGCGGGTTTCCGAGCGAAATTGGCGAACATTGAGGATACGGTTTTGAACACGACGGGTCGCGTAGTGATTGGTGGCGATTTAAACTCTAAGGCAACCGAGTGGGGAATGCCCTACCCTGACTCAAGGGGAGGCGAGGTGTTAGGGTTGGCATCCAGAACGGGTTTACTTGTTCTGAATGTCGGCTCGACATCTACTTTTCCGGTTTATTCAGAAACCATTCCCGACGTATCCTTTGCCTGTGAGCGCTTGGCCGCTTTGGTCGAAGGCACATTGTATTCGTGGTCCGTGAGAGGCGGCAACTCCAAAGAACAATAAATCAGCAGACCACAGCGCTGGAACATGGGGAGAATTGACGAAGCGGTATTTGCAGCGGTCATCCGGGGAGGTGTCCAAATGCAGGTCGAGGGGCAGCCTGCAAGCCCTCACCAGGCAGGGCCGTTGGCTGATGCCACTCTGCGTCAAATCACCCTAGCCTCACCGCTCAATGCCTCGGAGGCGAATTCCTCATGGAAAACAGACAATGTACTGGTGGACAGCCGAGATAGCTGACCTCCGGAGAGATTGTCTCCGACTGCGGAGAAACGCTCAGAGAGCTAGAGCGGAGGAGGAGGTTAGGCTCAGGTCCTCGGATCACAAGGAGAAAAAGCGCCAGTTGCGACGTGCAATTAATCATAGCAAGGCGAGATGCTGGGAAGCACTGAGTGAGGATATAAACTCAGATCCATGGGGCTTAGGTTACAAAATTATAACCCAGAAAATTGGGGCACTTAAAACCCTTCCGCCCATGGACGTGCGGACCACAACGCGCCTAGTTAATGCCCTCTTTCCAGTGCATCTCCAGCGACCTGATAGAGTATACAACCGGGATGGCGCTTCCCCATTTACAATGGAGGACCTGTAAGTGGCCATCCAATCCCTCAAGGTCAAGAAGGCCCCAGGTCCAGACGGTATCCAAGGAGAGATATTAAATCTGGTTTTTCGGTAAAATCCGAATATTGTGTTGAGTATGTACAATGCCTGTCTCTCAGCGGGAATTTCCCCCAAGTGTTGGAAGACACCTAGGCTGGTACTCATCAGCAAGGAGAAAGGAGACCCGGAGCTACCTTCCTCATACCGTCCGCTCTGCATGCTGGACATTGCGGGTAAGGTTCTTGAGAAGTTACTCAAGCCAAGGCTTTTGTCTGCTATCGAGGCAGCTGGAGGTTTGTCTCCGCGTCAGTACGGTTTCAGGGCTGGTCGTTCCACAGCAGATGCCATTGTGGAAGTCACATCTGCGATGAGCAGGGCCGAGGACCACAACCATTTCTCACATCGTATAGTCCTCCTTGTGACTTTAGACGTGAAAAATGCGTTTAGTTCGGCCAGATGAAGCGACATGCTCCAAGCTCTAGAGCAGGAATTTCGTGTTCCGGAATATCTGCTAGGAATGATATCAGCGACTACCTTGACGACCGTACAGTACCCTTCGATACGACTGAAGGACAAGGGAGTCTCTGGAGGTGCAGCACAAGGTTCAATCCTCGGTCCCGACCTTTGGAATACCGCATACGACAGTTTGTTGCGACATGCCGGATGAGTCAATGCTGGTCGGATATGCGGACGACGTTGCCGTGCTGATAGCAGCGCGAAACATGGAGCTCGCCCAATTAAAGCTCAATCAGACCATGCGGTCCATCCTTTCTTGGATGGACAGCCGTGGACTGTCGTTGGCATTGAGCAAGACGGAGGTCGTAATGCTGACAAATAGGAGGATGAACCTTGAGCTCCAGATGCGCATCGGCGAAGAAGAGGTGCAGACAAGACGGGCGGTAAAATATCTCGGCATCATGATTGACAGCAGATATCCAAATGGCCGCCGTACCAAGCTCGTCCGAGAACCAAGAAGTGGTTCTGTCCATATACTGCTCACAGCTTTTTAACGTGTCCAAGGCATCCTGGAGCACCGCCATGCCATCTTTTATTTCAGAGCTGACGTTCGTTTGCCTAAGAGTTGCAGCTCTCATATTGGCCAGAACACCATCACTCTTCTGGAATATTTCTCCGACATTAGCCTCCATGCTGCCTTCGTGCTCATTTTCCCTTACCAACGCCGGTGGTGAGGAATTTGAGCGAGCTGCAGTTGGAGGTGTACGCAGTAATACCGGGCACCGTCTAAAAGGACTATTTGATGGGCTCTCCTCAAATCCCCTTCTTGAAGTCCCTTAATCCTTCTCCATCTTCTTCATCGTCTCAGTATGTTTTTTTTTTCTTTCGTTCATATTTTGTTCCCACGAGTAAGGCGAGAAAATCGGTCCGCCCCGCAGAGCTCCCATACGGTGGTAAGGCTTTTACACTCAGAGGCTGCCAGATATCTGAGGACACCGTTTGCGACTGGGTTAGTTTTTATGAAGGGCCCCCAGCCTAGCTGATTATCGGCACGGTACGTGTGACACCTTAATCCGGCACTGTTGATTGCCATTTGGTTTCAGGTCTCATCTTTGAACAGGGTCCCAAGACACTTTGTCCTTACTCGGCCTCTGCACCGCGACGAGGTAGGCAATCGTGCAGAGGAATAATAATAATAATAATAATAATAATAATAATAATAGTAATAATAATAATAATAATAATAATAATAATAATAATAATAATAATAATAATAATAATAATAATAATAATAATAATAATAGTAATAATAATAATAATAATAATAATAATAATAATAATAATAATAATAATAATAATAATAATAATAATAATAATAATAATAATAAAAATAATAATAATAATAATAATAATAATAATAATAATAATTATAATAATAATAATTTTGTTTGCTTTTTTACGGTTATCGATGGTGCCGCGGGGAAAATCTGCTTAACAGACTACCGAGTGCCGGGTTGGTCGGTTTCTTTTTGCATTACACTAAAACGCACTGCAAAAAAGGAACCAACCGACCGGCTAAAAACCTCCACCATCTGTTCCCTTGACCCACGATGTATATCCCAGTTTGGAACCGCGTTAGCATTTCTTCAAACTGGCGAAAAAGTGCTGGCTTCGGTGTTTCCTTGTGAATTATACGGCAGACTGAAAAAAATTCTACTGTCCCTCTTCTAATATTATTACTAAAACAATATTAATTTTCTAAGCCTTTTCTATTATGGCTAGGTTATTTCCCATTTACAAACAAAAACTATTCTAAACAGAGCTATATAATTCCTAGAGGTGCTGTCTTGAAGTAGATCCCAACATGTCAAGCTGCCTCAAAACGCTGGACTAGGTTATTTCTGTTTACATCTATTCTACAAATAACTAGAAAACTAAAAACTATTCTATACAGAGCTACATAGTCCCTAGAGGTGCTGTCTTGAAGCAGCTTCCAGCATGTCAAGCTACCTCAAGATGCTGGACTAGGTTATTTCTGTTCTACATCTATTCTACAAATAGCTACTTGACTCCCAAAATCGTTTTGCGTAGGCCCGACTATTTGGCGAGTTACTATCTACTTCCATATGTAACAAAAATAACAAAAAAACAGTACTACTGTGCTACATAACAAAACAGGGGTACGTTTTATCTAATTTCGCTCATAAGTCTACCGAGATCTACCACACGCCGACAGCATCAACAGTAACTAGTGTCGCAGAGTTAAATTTGTTGTTAATTTAACAAAAACAGAACTGCGGCACCAGTAAGCCTGTTTGCCACCGGCCCCAAGCAGACCACGCCAGACTCAAAAGCAGAAACCCGACTACACTGAGGTCTATTTCCTAACTTAGAAGATCTATTCCGAATCTTCTAAGTAGCCCAGTCTCTTCTTCTTTCGTAATACCGCCTCGACGTAGACTGACACGGCGTTCCAATTTTCTTCCGTGTCTATCATTATGGTGGTTATATTATCCGGCGTAACATCCCCTACCATTCGAGTTAGAACGCTTCTTTCCTCCGCTGCGACGTCGCACTCGAAAAAAGTGTGCTCGGCCGTATCTTCCGCTGTGTCGCAGTGGCGACATCGCGGACTGTTTACTTTATTCATTCTGAATAAATAAGTTCTGAATAAATAAGCCCCGAGAGCATTTGCGTGGTATAGAAGTTCACTTCGCCGTGCCTCCGGTTAACCCAAACCGCTAGTTGTGGTATCAATCTTGCGGTCCAGCGTCCTCTGTGTTCCCCATTCCATTGTTCTTGCCATTTTTCTAGGCTATGTCTCCTCGCGTCTCCTGATACTTCTTTTCTGTCTCTTCCCGCAGCCCTATTATATATCTGCTTCCTCTCTCTGGCTAACAATGTTATCGGTATCACGCCTGCAATAACATTTACAGCTGGGTATGAAACCGTCCGGTAGGAGCACGTTACCCGCAGATCCCCTCTTCGTTGTACCGCTTCCATGGGCTTCCGGCAATACTCTATATTTAGGGCATCTGCCCAAATCTCCGCACCGTACAGGAGCACTGAATGTGTCGTGGACATTAACAGCCTCCTTTTGCACGGTGAAGGTCCACCGATGTTCGCCATTAATCTGCTCAAATTCTTGGTTATCACGGCCGCCTTGTCTGTAGCTTTTTTGATATGCCTCTTGTTCGGTTTAGTTAGGCTGAACCTACATTGGACTTCCTTTCCCAAGTCTCTATTAAGTGCTGCTTGCACCTCTTCGCTTGTAGTGAGACTATCCAAGTCCCGTATCTCCAATGTTGTTTTGGCCGTTAGTTCTTTAACGTCTGCCATTTTCCCTAGACTCTTTCGGAGTTCCTCCTTGATTTCCTCCTTTCCTTCTGCCTTATTGTTTAATTCCAGCAGAACCGCTCCGTTTTGTGTCTTCCGGATTCCCTTTATGTCGACTTTGGAAGCGTCTGGGTTTACTCGCTCCCGTATTTCCCTCAGAATCTCAGCATATGTTTTGCCTTCGGCGGGCTTAATTATAATGGCTTCTGGTCGTGGCCTTTGAAACTGCCTACAACTTCTTCTTCTCCTTCTCTTTCCTTCGCCGTTTTCTTTTTTCCCAGCACTTTGGCTGTTCGTTGCCCCTTTTTCCCTAGGGAAGCGTCGCTGTCTAGAAGTATCTCCTTCACTTGGCGGTCGGTTAAAGGTTTTATTTTTGTTGTTTTGGACGACTATCCATTCGCCTTCGCCTCGGTTTTCAACAGTTTTCCTTTTTCTGGGTGGTGGGGTTTCTGTACAGCTTATAGGAGACCCCTTTATCTCCCTTCCTCTCTTCTTGTCCGTTGGCGGTATTTGTCTGGGGCTTTGGGCCTTCTTTCTAGCTTCAAGGGTGAGCTTTTTACTCTTTTCACTCTTGCAGTGAAATATCACTTCTACCGCCTCTTGGAGCTTTAGCAGTCCGTTCTTAACCTCCATGCTAACTTTCTTTTGTTTTGTGACTGCCGCCATCATCGTTTTTGTAAGCTCCTGAATCAGTAGGAGCTGTGTTTCTTCCTCTCTTTCAGGGTCTTTTTTGTGGCTGCATGCTTTTTCCTCTACTTGTTTATGCAAGCTGCACATTGGCGTTTCCAGCATGAGATCGGTGGTTTGGATCTCCTCTGTATTCGCCGGTGTTCCTAGTTTCTCCTGTGCCTGTTCAGGACCGTGCAACCCCAGGGGTGCCGGGGGAGATTTAGGCGTCTTCCCACTCCTCATGAATGGGGTCATGCACATCCCTGCTCTTTCTTCCACTCTTCTATCTACTACTTTCTTCATGTTTTTAATAATAATAATAATAATAGTAATAATAATAATAGTAATAATAATAATAATAATAATAATAATAATAATAATAATAGTAATAATAATAATAATAATAATAAATAATAAATAATAATAATAATAATAATAATAATAATAATAATAATTAATAATTAATAATAATAATAATAATAATAATAATAATAATAATAATAATATTAATAATAATAATAATAATATAATAATAATAATAATAATAATAATAATAATAATAATAATAATAATAATAATAATAATAATAATAATAATAATAATAATAATATTAATAATAATAATAATAATAATAATAATAATAATAATAATAATAATAATAATAATAATAATAATAATAATAATATAATAATAATAATAATAACAATAAACGATATAATGAAATAAACGATCAAAATCCACACATCTTCGTCTGAATATTGGTTTGCTCCATACGCCAAATCTTCGATTTGGAGTTAGGGGTTTTAAAGGGTGCTGCGTCTATTGCACTTATCCGCTTCCTCCTAGTTGTAGCACTTTCAGAGATAGATTTTTGCTTTATATCCAATTTTTTATTAAAATGTAAGTATTGTTTTGCCCTTTACGACAATTTTTGGCGTATAGAGCAAAATATTCATACAAATCATTGGTTACAATAATTTTTTTCGTATTTTTGCCTGACGTAGTTTTACAATTTTTTTTCTTAAATATTTTTTTGCTCTATGCAACAAAATTTTGGTGTATAGGGCTTAGGCTAAGTCTACATATATTCCAAGTCATGACACTGCAGAGAGGATTCTCATTTTGACCCCTATTTATACAGGCCAGTATAGGAAAAATAAGGACCAGATTTTTTAAGTCTAATAACTGAAAAAATATAATTTTTTTCGAGTTTTGTTCTAAAAAGAAATTAAAATTTTGTATTTTTTAGATCGAATAGTAAAAAAAAAATATTATATACTTTAATGTTTTACTATAGAAAAATTAATTTAAAAAAGACCTTGCCATTTGAAAAAAAAATATTTACACCTTTCAAAAGAGAGTAAAACACATAAGAAATTATTTTTAATCATCACAATTTTTTTCCACCAGTTTTCTTTAACTAACAATTTTTTAAATTTTAAAATATATTTTATGTAATATTTTTTTATATAATTAAAGTGCAAATTCTAAACTTTATTTTGGTATTAAATTTATATTTTTTTATTTATATTTAATGCTCTAAAACCTTGTTTAAACATAAAAATATCTGCCAAGTTTATAAAATTACTTCACAGCGCGCTCAAATTGGTTGAAAAGAAATACAAAAAAAAAGAACAAAATCTAATATCTTATTATCTGAGGCAAATACATAGGCAAATGTTATTTTTCATTCTCATTTATTTAGAAGTATTGTTATGTACTAAAGAATATTATCTTATTTTTGTCTCTTGATTCACGGATACAGTCTCTGTAAGCGAATGTCATGACTTTGAATAAATGTAGCCTTAGGACTTAGGACTTAGGGCATATACGAAGTGTACATATCCAACGAAAATGTGAACCCACATAAATACTGTATGCTATATGGATATACAATTTTATTTGTGTGTTTGTTTAGAGAAATTTGTGATTAAAATATTAAATGATCGGTTGCTTGTGAACTTTGAAAGTGTTATGTCGTTATTACCGCCACCAAGTTTGTGGGATAGTATTATAACGTAAGTTTAAATTGAATTTTATATTATATTCATATATTTGTTTTGTTATTTTGGTTTTTGATAATTGCTTGAAATTTTATTTTAAAATTTCGAGTTTTTTTATTTAATACGTTTTTAACATTTGTCTTCAGTTTGGTCGTGGTAGTTTGTTTGTTTGACGGGTACAAATTTTGCAATCGATTTTAGGCCAACTTCCCGATAAGCTCGATACTTGAAGCTTTAAGAACAGATTGGATCCCTATTACAACACTTTGTATCAAAATTTGGGGGACCTGGTCTCCGCCGGCGCCCTTATTTAGACCAAAGTTCATATCTCAGGGCTAATTTGATTAAAATTTGGTACACATCTTGGTCTCTGATGATAACATCTTTTGTAAAAGTTTGGACGGCCTGCTCCACACCAAGGTTAATAGTTATGTTTTTTTTATTAATTAATAAAATTTAATACAAATTTCTAATTTATTTATTCTTTTTCTACAATATACGTTTGCTCTATGTAACAAAATAATGCAAAATGTGATCAACTCGGTTTATATTGCTTTGCTCTACGTGCAAAATGGAACTTGTTTTCCTTAATTTGTTCTAGGAATATATTTTCTAAAGTTACAACAAATAACTAAATTCTAAAATTTATATTTCAAGTAATATCTTGCAAGGATTTCAAAAAATTTGATCGGTTACCATTGAAGTAATAGGATGCTAAACTTTAAGTTGCGATTATCTCAAAACAACAATTTGGCGTATGGGGCAAAACAATCTTCAGACGACGACATGTTAATTTTACAAATAAAATAAAAGAATTGCCCATAGCGGTCATAATAAACAATGTCGTCATACCACATCAAAATTCCGCAAAATATCTTGGTATGCTTAGATGGATAGAACATGTCAAGAAAAAAGACAAGAATTAGAACTGAAAAACCACCAATTGGCTAATTGGGCGGACATCATCGCTTTCAACATACAACAAAGTTTTGATTTACAATCAAATATCAAAGCCAGTCTGGGCATACGGTATTCAAATATGAGGTTGTGCGAAACAACTTCATATTCAAACTGTCCAAACTTTGCAAAGTGTTGCGAAACATTGTCAAGGCTCCCCGGTATGTTCGCAATGCTGACATTCATAGAGAACTTAAGATACCTATCATAAAAGACGAAATCAAAAAACTGGCAATACGCCACAACATTCGTCTTTCTCAACATATTAATACTGAAGTTTTACGCTTCGCTGACCGTCAAATCTTTATTAGACGTTTTAAACGGACGAAACCGTTCGAACTGTGTGAAGAAAAATCTTTTATCTCTCAATAATTCCTAATGGGATTTTGATTGATCAAAGATATCTGAAGTAATAGAGCCAAAACTGTATTAATGGATAGTCTAACAGACTAGTTTTAATATAAACAAAAGGATAGTAGTTTTCAGTTTTTAGTGCTACTATTTAGTGCTATGGGCGCGGGCGTGGGTTCGTCTGGGTGAAACACGCGGATATCACTTTTATAAGTGTTTATCTGACACCCAACGAACTCATAGCGGATTTCCGAGCAAAATTGGCGGACCTTGAGAATACGGTTTTTACACGACGGGTCGCGTAGTGATTGGTGGCGATTTCAACGCTAAAGCAACAGAGTGAGGAATGCCTTACCCTGACTCAAGGAAAAGTGAGGTGCCAGGGTTAACATCCAGAACGGGTTTACTTGTTCTGAATGTTGGCTCAACATCTACTTTTCGCCGACCGGGGTAGTCAGAAACCATTCCCGACGTATCCTTTGCCTGTGAGCGTGATTATTATCGATCGTGATTAATAATAATAATTATAACAATAATAATAATAATATTTTTTCTTTTTTTATTTAAAACGGAGGTTACCCTAATATGTCGGGGCCGGCATGTAGGTTTTTAGCCCTTTATGCCCTCCTCCACCCTTAAGTTATTCGACCCTTTTGATAAAGACCAACAGGTTTTTGGGTTCTATCCTGCAGAAGTTTTTTGAGATTATGTAGTGCGTTTCAAACAACCTGAGTCTCAGCCTTGAAAGAGCTAGGCATACCCCTAAAACATGAGTAGAGGTTTCTTCCTCTTCCAGATAGTGTCTGCAAGTTGGGTCGTCACTTAGTGCTAGTCTACACATGTGCTTATTCATGTGGTTATGGCCAGTAAGTATGCCCCCCTTCTTCCTACTTTCAACTCTATTGAGAGCTAGCAGGAAATTGGTTATTTTGGTGTATGTTCTTGGTACATGTATTTTGGAGACTCTGTGACCTTCAATACGCTCCCAAAGAATGTTTGTTTCCCTCTTCATGGTGAATAATAATAATTATAATACTAATAATACTAATAATAATAATAATAATAATAATAATAATAATAATAATAATAATAATACTAATAATAATACTAATAATACTAATAATAATAATAATAATAATAATAATAATGATAATAATAATAACAATAATAATAATAATCTTATATATTAATACGCTTAAACGTCTGTTAAACTTTTCACAAAGCTTTTTACAACTAGATTAGACAACTTTATTAGAACTATTACGAATTACGATAGTGTGAAACATCGTTGTTTTAAAGACATAAACCACAAAACGATAAAACCAAATAAAACCAAAAACAAATTAAAATTAAACTAAAAAAAATTCACCTATTGAGCAATAGCATTGACTATATCTGTGATTATGTGAATTAATTTAAAAAAAAAAAACCAAGTAGCAAAAACAAAAACCGAATTATCAGAATATAATTATTATATCGATTTATAAAAATAGCTTTGTTAAAATATTACGATATTACGATATTACAGCAAAATGACCATTATAGATCGTAGTTAACTCATGAATGATCATTAACTTATGAAAAGAGACATCTATTAAAAAAAAAAAGTTCAAAATATCGTAATTAAAAAAAAACAACCAAAATTTGACGTTTTCACATCAGCAATATTTTCGATTTTAAAAAATGTTGTTGTTATATTGTAAACATACGATTATTTTAAGTTTTGGTAATAAATATTTTGATGTCATTGTAGAATATGATGTCAATGTTATATGTTGCTTTGTTTAGAGTACGATCTTTTGATAGTGTTAGTGTAGTATAAAATATTATGAAATGTTTGAATAAATATTATAATGTTAAACAATTTTTAAGATATTAAATAAAGTGAATTTTAGTTTCAAGTTTTTCAATTTAACTTATTTATTATGTAATAAAAAAATATGTATAAAACATTGATTTTTTTAAGAAAATAAAGAAAATAAACAAATAAAATAAATTGTTTCATTTATAATGCTAATCCTAGACCGGCGAATGTTACGCCGGGGATAGCTAATTATAATAATAATAATAATAATGGTAATAATTATTATAATAATAATAATAATAATAATATAAATAATAATAAGAATAATAATAATAATAATAATAATAATAATAATAATAATAATAATAATAATAATAATAATAATAATAATAATAATAATAATAATAATAATAATAATAATAATAATAATAATAATAATAATAATAATAATAATAATAATAATAATAATAATAATAATAATAATAATAATAATAATAATCATAATAATAATAATAATAATAATAATAATAATAATAATAATAATAATAATAATAATAATAATAATAATAATAATAATAATAATAATAATAATAATAATAATAATAATAATAATAATAATAATAATAATAATAATAATCATAATAATAATAATAATAATAATAATAATAATAATAATAATAATAATAATAATAGTAATAATAATAATAATAATAATTATAATAATAATAATAATAATAATAATAATTTTTTTTTTTTTTTTTTTTTTTTTTTTTTAGAAGGGAAAATCCTTTATGGATGAAGGGCGCACGTGTGTCCAACAATGTCGGAGTCTCCCATATTCGGCATACCGACTAAAAAAAACCTCCCGCTCTCCACGGACACTAGCCTGGAACCGTTTGTCACATTACTTCGGGCTAGGTCCAATGCCTTCGCCTTGAAGGCTGCTGCCTAGCCAAAGTCTGTAGGTTGGACCTCTGTGGTGTCTAGGTCCACCTTCTTTTTCCGCAGTATTTTCTGCGAAAAGAGTGACAAACTGTCCCACGCTCCCCTACCCTGTAAAATGTGGTCCACAACTGTGTCCGGAGAGAACCGCGGTACAACTTCCCTTAGCTGCATACGCTCTCGCTCACAGATGAAAAAAGTGTGCTCAGCATCATCGTGCATGTGGCAATATATGCACTCCGCTGAACGTGCCTTCCCCATCTTGTGCAGATAGGCCCGAAAGTATCCATGTCCACTCAGCAGCTGAGTGAAGTAGTAATCTACCTCTCCATGTCGACGTTCTACCCATGGGGTAACCTCCCCGATGAGCCGCCTCGTCCATATCCCTCGTTCCTCCAGTTCCCAGTTCTCCTGCCATTGCCGAAGCGTGCGATTCCGCTCTTCCTGCTGCACTGACTCTATATTTTCTTCGGCCTTTCTCCGGTATATCGCCTGACGCTCCCTTGCAAGTAGTGCAATTGGGATGACGCCAGCGATAACCAGGACAGCTGGCTCCGAGACAGTTCTGTAAGCAGACGCCACTCGCAACGCCGCCAGCCTTTGGACCCGACCCAGCCTTATCCGATAGCACTCTTTTGCGAGAGCATGACCCCATATCTCGGCACCATACAGCAAGACTGACTGGACCGCAGACATCAGTAGCCGCCTCCGACTCGATCTTGGTCCACCTATGTTGGCCATCAATCGAGCCAGCGCCATGACACCATTTGCGGCCCTGTCAGCAGTCTTCTTGATCTGCTCAAAGTAATTTAGCATGCTGTCAATCATGATGCCGAGATATTTTACCGCCCGTTTTGTC